>JANTQB010000039.1:73324-167036 GCA_032988175.1 Myotisia sp. PD_48 | reverse complement strand
CAAGGCGGCTGGGACGGTGTATGACTAAATCAAATCAAATCAATCAAATCAAATCAAATCAATACATTGGGTGTGCATTACATTTAGCATGAATGAACTAAAGCAAGGTCGCAGCCTACCTATAAACACCTTTCAACTCTTGAGACTGCAATCCAAACCGCTCTTTATCATCCAGAATGGAATTCTTTTCAGATAAGTCTTTAGGGAAATGTAGCTACCTTACTAACTCTAGGGCAAGCCTTTCAAGGCAAACAAAAAGAAATAGTGAAATTGAAAGAGTCATTATATTAACCAACTTTGCTTTCAGACGGCTGGAGGCCGGCTCCTCTGAATGGACATTATGAATGGTAAAAGATCTTTCTTTAGACCCCCATACCCAACATCAGATCCCAGTGATAGAGATCAATGAAATGACTGCATTCGAGGATTGCAGCCCACTATATATAGATGCCAGTGGGGAGGTCATATATTGATGTCTACCATAGTTAATCAAGTAATACTACAAAGCACTGAGCAATACGAAACCGGAACGAAGGAATAGAGCTCGGAAATCGACAAGGTTAGTATATATATTTTTTGAGATTATCTTCTTCTCTTTATCTAATTATGGGTAAATAGTACCATGCCATCATATATAAAAGCGGGTTGCCGTCTGACATTGGACGTGACCCCCTGGACTGGCTACGAAAAAGAATAGAACCGCACGAGATTAAAGTCCAACACTACAAAAATCGTATTGGGAATAACGAAGGTTTCAATCTTCTTGATCACCAGGAAGAAAATACCAGCATGATGAAAAAAATGGAGGACCAACTCTTAGAGATTAAGGGTTTGGTCGAGTCCTTGCAGGAGAAAAATTTGAAGCTTGAGAAAGATGTGAGTAACCTTGAGAAGGATGCGAGTAACCTTGAGAAAGATGTGAGTAACACAGAATCTATAAGGCATTCCGACGAACAGCACTAACTACTTGGCCTGGTTAGCTCTTATCCAGAACAGAAGCCCATATAAGCCTGCGCCGGGGAGTTTTGGAAGAAAGGCGAATCTTCAACCGAAATAGACTGCAAAAAGATCGAAAAACCACAAGTACTCGCAATGATATTGCACATGGAGGTGATATTCTTGGTGATATCAAAGCAATCCAATATGTTGAGGCCCAGGGATGGGGATATGTTGCTGAGTACAAAGAAGACTTTCAGCAGGCCTATACAATCTCATTTTATGATGCCTCTACCAGAGTCCCATTATACCCTCAAGAAGCTATACGGGCTTTTAATATTCTGGCCTCTATCCGCGAGCTACATGCATGGCAGTCTAGGCTTATAGCGGCCGACCGGGAAATCATCGAGAAACTGGCAATGGAGATTACCAAAATAGCTCAGAGCGCTAGAGAAGACGAGCTAAGTCTGCTACGTGAACATTTCAAAAATAATGGGGATGTGCAGGAGAAGTTCAATGAGATGAGCCGGCTGTTCCTGATGGATCGGCGATAATTGCGATCGAATGTGGCTAGCTAGGATTCTGTATTACTACCTCGGTAGTTAAAATCTTTTTGTTATTTTGGTTGAAACAGGTTATGAGTAGTATCAAAATAGATCTAGTTAAAGCAACAAGCCGAAAATTAGATTCTAGTTTGGTCAATGAGCTTCATTGAAAAGAATGGCGAAGAAGAAAAGAAAGAAAAAAATTAAATCATACTGCTACTACTTTTATATTCCTAGTTCGGAGCAAAATTCATTGACAAATAAGTAAGGGCATGGCTCAGATGGTCCATATCAAGACTCAAGATTTGCGGTAGTACCTATCAATATTTCACGATTTGCCGTCGATAGCGGTCAATCCCTCTGTAGTATGTATGTTAAGTACCTCCTTGACGTCTAGCTTGAGTTGCAACCTCTTAGACCAAGCTACATAAACCATCCGAGAGAGGGGAATAGATCTCGTAGAATGAACATGCGGCAACTACAGAAGGTATGGATTGATCTAGATATCAACATACTAAGTACATAATAGGAGCTCATCTTAGCTTCACTTAGCTCCTCAGAACTAAGCTACTAGTCATCAGCACTGCGTAGAAGTGTGAGTTCATCGCTGATGGGAGGTTACCAAGCTCCCCGCTAGTAAACTAACAGCCACCGCTCTACGGCTATTCAAAAGAGTAGCAATAAACGTTTAAGGATGTCTTCATAAACAGCTGCGATGTTGACGACAAAATAAATTGTCTGTTGGTTAGGTAGTTATTATGCATTGAACTCCCCTGGAATTGGATCAGGGGTCTAACCCGCCGAACTCTGGATACAGATCAAGACATGGTAAGTCTAGCCTGACGAGTTTCCATGCCATGCATTTCAACAAGACTATCCGGGTCCTCAAAAGAGAACGGGGATCGGATCCAGCCAGGTCGGTACTGCACCCTCCACCTAATCTTCTTTCTCTACCTTACTTCTGTTCCATCAATTTTACTTGTACATCTATAACCATGTCCGAGACCCCGGCTCCGGAGAGGCATGGGTTCAGAATTGGGGAGCCTGCCTATTCGATTTTTATCGTTCTTGGCAGTATCTCTGCCATTCTGAAGATATTAGAGTACTTGCAGAGGGCATACCGGCATCGTCGCCCTGTGACACGTTGGATGCAGTAAGAGGCACTGCTCTGCTGAATTCATCCCTATTTCAAGCCTCATATTCACCTTCTTTCGTCCCTCACTCCCTCGCTATCCCACCTGCAATCATTTGTATTTTGACAAAATCTATGGGTTGAAGCTAACTGGATTCTTTGTATAGACGGGCCTTTACATCTGTAGGGGCGAGGCTGGGAAACCTGTGGCGTTTAAAAAAAAAAGGTATGGCAGGTAGACTTTTTGAGAATTCTGTGCGATCAAAGTGCTCGAGGGAGAGAAAGAGAAGAAGAAGAAGAAGGAGAAGAAGAAGAAGAAGAAGAAGAAGAAGAGAGAGAGAGAAAGTGGGAAAAAGAGGGGGAGCAGGACTTACGCGAGGATGGCTTTCCCGATTAGGTAGAGGCACCTGGCAGTATGAGACCGCCTTTTTCTTTCCCTTAAATGGCCTTCCTCCATGGCCTGAATCACCAGCAAGTGCAGGCCCAAGTCGTACTCTTTACCAGCATCTTCATCTTCATCATCATAGTTATAGCCGTGTTTCTCTCCGTTGACAGATTGGAGTTCTTCTTCTTCATCATCTTTATTGTCATCTTTCTCTCCATCTGTAGACTGGTCCTTGTCTTCTTGGTATTCATATTGATTCTGGAGTCTAGGGGATGGCTCCCTGTTCACAAGGCACAATTCATTCATTGTCAAGCTTGAATCCACGGTAGTTATATAAGAAAGGAGGTTAGGCAACAAAGGCCGAAACGAGGTATGCAGCCTCTTTATATAGTTATAATGCGGAAAATAAACTTCATCAAATCCTGGTTAATCCCACCCATGGTTTCCTACAGATCACTGGCTATACTATCCAAGGATCCAGATGTTGACTCCATGTTGATAGACATGGGTTTGAGCCACTAGTTCTTCATATTCATGAGACAGACGGTTGTGATGGTTATGGTCGGCTAACCCCTGAGCCTGTCTGGGGCAAATATACTCTTAACCACTGCACCAAAAGGTCAACCTTAGGAACAGGTTCTAAGATGGATATATTTCACAGCAAGCTTGCTGGCCATCAAACTCGATGGAGGTTGGAATTCTCTAAGAAAGTATTATCTAATACTTAACTAGACCCTGGTCAGGTGACTAGCTGGTTACTCTTTGACGCTGAATTGACGCTTGGTGAACTGGAACTACTTCAGATGTATTCTGGAGGATAATTATGGAGTAGAATAATGCTTCTTGAGGGCTTGCGCGTGACCCAACCTGATAATAGACTATTAAGTGTCTTATTTTCCCTTCCCAACCAGAAAATGCTGGGTGTACGCAGAACTCCTCGCTGGCCAGCAGAAATGATCATGGTATCTCGCTACCAAGATCAGGAACAACTCCCGGAATTCGTGGCACTAAGACTGGCCTTGCATTGGTGGCCTTTGCATCGGCTCCATTGTGTTGATCTTTGCAAATATATAAGCCCCCCTTCGCCCACATAGCTACTTAAAGACATGCATCCCGGAACAGAAAATCAATACCAACCCCTATTGCCATGTTTCTTCTGTTTCTCACGATGCAAGGAAGCACATACTACGATATCATTACAGTTGCTCTTGTAGGATTTATTCTATACAAGGTCAATCAAGTTGTGTACCGTTTGTGCTTCAGCCCTCTTGCAAAATTCCCTGGTCCCAAATTCGCCGCTGCAACTCGATTGTACGAGCTCTATTTTGATGTCGTTAAGGATGGACAGTTCATGTGGGAGATTGATCGTATGCACAAAAAGTATGGGCCAATTGTTCGCATCAACCCCAATGAACTACACATTCACGATCCCGACTTTTATGACGACATCTACTCGGGCCCAACAAGGAAACGAGACAAGGATTTACAATTCGTGACTGGAGGGTGGCCGGGCTCTTCCTTTGGAACTGCACCCCATGCACTACATCGACTACGAAGGGGGATGCTAAGTCCATTTTTCTCCAAGCAAGCTGTCATGCGGTTGGAGCCAACAATCCAGGAGAAAACATTGTCCTTATGCAATCACTTTTACAAAGCCATTGAAGACCGCACGGCATTGGAACTACACGCATGCTTTGTTTGCTTTGCCGTAGATATGGTTTCTAGTTATGCGTTTGGTGAATCTCACTGCTTTGGTTGTTTGGACGAAGCCCGGCTCAGTGATGTCTGGAAAACAAGAGTCAATACAATTTTTGAGTGGGCGGTAGCGATAAGGCATTTCCCCTTTCTATACTGGCTTGCCCGATATTTCCCCATCAAGGTGTTCGCCTGCCATAGGTATGGCATGGCGCTAGAATCGGTATGTACGCCCTACTTTGAGGTTCTCGCGCTGAGTTCTCACGTACATATTGATTAGGTGGTGCGTGATGGTCTGAAAACCTCAATCGGCGCTGGTTCCGCGGGCTCTCAACTTAAGGATGGCACAAAGCCCATATTTCTAGCCATTGCCAATGATCCTAAGCTGCCTCCATACGAAAAAGATTTACATCGATTGGAAGATGAGGCTATCTTCCTCTTGGTGGCGGGAGTTGATGCTCCATCACAGGTCCTTGCTATTACCATGTTTCACGTCCTACGAAATCCTGACGTTTTTCAGAAACTAAATTCAGAATTGCTCTCCGCTATTCCCGATCCGAAAATCATTCCTTCTTTAGCTAAATTAGAAAGCCTCCCGTACCTAGTACGACTGACATTCTCTCCTTTCCAGATACCTCGCTTATTAACTAAGGAGATATTGTTTTATTTTTAGAGTGCCGTTATAAAAGAAGGTCTTCGTTTATCTGCTGTTGTGACCTCGCGTCTGCCACGAATCGCTATGGATGAAACCATCCAATATCAGCACTGGAAAATTCCACCAGGAGTGAGATCACTTCCCCAGACAATACAAATTTCATGAAACAATGGCTGACCCAATACTCAAAGACCCCAGTAAGCTCGTCTATTCATCTCATTCTTCGGGATCCTAAAATTTTCACCGATGCTTTGACGTTTGTTCCGGACCGTTGGATACAAACGGGAAAAACCGGTTCGAATATGGAGAAGTACCTTGTTCCGTTCTCAAAAGGGACTGCAGGCTGCCTGGGCCCAAAGTATGTATCCATCTCATTTTCTACAAATTGAGACTTGTTGAGAGTAGGCCTGCTAATCAACACGCGACTCGCAGTATGGCGTATGCCTGGCTCTACATTGTGCTTGCGACTATACTGCGGAAATTTGAATTTCGCCTGGACAATACGACGGAAGAAAATATCACAATTGTGCGGGATTGTTTCAACGCCCAGACCAAACCCGGGTTAAATATGATTAACGTGAAGGTTTTAGCTGAGCGTGCATGAATTTGTTTTGCGTCAACTCATCATACGTATCAGATATGCATGCCCAGCGAATTCCCATGGTCCTACTTCTCGGCTTCTGAGGGTTTCGCTATGTCTCAATCATGACGGCAGGACTACCAAGCTAAAAATTACACTAATCCACAACACTCGATCTTTTTTCTTTTTTCTTTTGGCTTGCACACAAGCGCCTAGACGAAACCAGAAGTGACCAACTTTTAAGACCAAATTAACGAATACTATTTGCTAGATTGCCTTTCTGTGGAGTGGTTGGAATTGAAAGCCCAATTTCTTAGGCCTGCATGCCCGACAAAAAAAATCATAAGACCATATTGCTCACTCCGTACTTTACCAATTATACTTTACTCCGTCCACAAGTTTTGTTTTCTTGTAGTACAGGTACTACTTCAAACTTGGGCTTTTACCGTGATGACGCTACTTTGGAACTCAAGAATGGATAATATTCTAACTGTCCTCTGTGGCCGCAGGAAACCCACGCCCAAGCCTTAGGTTTACACGTTGAGCGGAGAAATCAAGTTCAACCTCAAATAATTGAAGGCATCCACTCGGACAAAATAGTGCCTAGGATTCCGTTGCGGAGAAGATGGCATTGCATAATCTTTACTTTAAGAACCTTTGCAGAGCCTTGGTGTATCTCGTTAACCCACCATCTTACTTTGCATCAACGAGAAGTTCATGATGCTACCTTCCAACTCATACCCCAATGCAAGCATCCCTCGTCCGTCCGTCCGTTTCGGACTGCCACATGCAAAATTATTTCTACAATTCCAAAGTCCCAATTCGATACCAGTTATTTCAGTCCAAAGGCGATCGACTTGGGACCACCCGATATACGTAGAGCCGCCATTTGTGGAATCATCTCTTAACATCAAGTTTCCCGCACTAGCTGTGATCTTTTACCTCTTGATTGTCCCACTGCTCAACCGTGTCAACAAAAGACGCGGATTCCGACCATGGCTCGGATGCCGCACGGCTTTTTTCCGTCTGTTTGTTCTTGCCCATAATGTATTTCTCGCTATCCTTTCCTTGTGGGTGTTCCTCGGCATGTGCAAGAAAATACATGATTTTTTACCTACCACAACCGATCGCAACTATTATCTGGCGCAGACAGTCGATCTGCTCTGTAATTTGGAGCCCCATATTTACCTCCAACATGAAGAACCTATTGGGTTACTGTATGAATTTGCCTCCTTTGTGTGGGTATTTTACCTCTCAAAGATCTATGAATTGGTTGATACACTTATTCTCCTGGCAAAGGGAAAACAAGCAACCACACTGCAAATATATCACCACGCAGGCATTGTGATGTGTGGGTGGCTTGCCATCCGATGTAGGAGCCCACCAGCTGTACCTACAATTATTCTCAATTCTGGAATTCACACGCTAATGGTAAGTAATGATTTAATTGCAATTACTTGCTTGATCTGTATTCATTCTAATAGGAACTGTCTGGCATAGTACTCATATTATGCTCTGAAAACGATGAATATTCATGTGCCACTCGTTGTCAAAAAAAATCTCACGAGGATGCAAATAGCTCAGTTTTTTATCGCATTACTTTTGGGCTGGCTATATTTCTTTGCTAAATACGATATTCCGCTCAATGTTGATTCACCCGGCAAAGGTGAATCTAATAGCAACACACCCCAGCAATTCGAGACTATCCCTTGCTTGAACACTAGCGGAGTAGGAGTGCTAGGGCTGATCGGTACACTCTACGTTGTTCCCTTGGCCTGTCTCTTTGTTCAATTCTTTGTCAAGTCCTACAACCCAAGCTTGAAACGGAAAATGCAATGATATAGAGAGGGTGTTAAGGAGAGGAGGGGGTACGGAGTATAGGACGCTCGTTGGCCGAACCCACCATGTTCGTTTTGTCACCTTTGTGCTTTTCCCTGTACGCTCTTGCTTCTTAGATTTATTAGTAGCTGTTGATCAAATATTTACTCGGTAATATGGTTGCTACCCTGGGTCCCAAATTACAGTATTCCATACTCAGGTTGTATCTCTTCTAGAGCTGCTATATGCTCTGTACTCCGTATTGCATTGAATCCAAACAAAAAAAAATATAGGCCTGTATTTGTCAATCACCTCATCTGAGTCACAGATTTTATATTAAATCTTATAACTAAGTAGCATACCATGCTGTTTTGTAAGTTGTACTCCGTATCGCTTCTTATTAGGAGAGCAAGAAGAAATTATAAGATTATCCCCACACTTTTAGATAGCACAAAAGCCCACGAATGGCTTGAGCGAAAAACAAAGGGATAATTGGCTAATTGAATGACCAGAGGAGGTGACGGGCTGCATGGATACTACAGATGTACGGAGTGCGTTCGGATGTCCTCGCACAGCAGAAGGGGAAATGGCGACGATCTCATGCGTGGATGCTCAGGGGACGTTGCTCGTGTAACAGCGGAATATCGCATTGGCGCAAACTAAGAACCAATATGAAGAAAATGAAGAAACTCTCGCGCATCAGTGGTGGGATCGGCAGGACTCTCTGCGACCAAAGCAGATCATGAGGGCTGTTTGAGTATTAATGCCAAAAACAATTATTAAACAAGAAACTCTTGTTTATTAGCCAAATTTTGCGATGTAAATTCTACCACAATATTGCTTCAAGGATGTCGATCCATCCCAATATCACATCCGATTCAATTCCGGATGATACGTATATAGTCTCTCACTTTCCCCCGTAAATCCTCAGCATCAGCGCTCCCTCTAATAAATAATTAGTCATTGATTTCAGCAGTCATTTTTAATCAGATAGATCCAAATCTCCGACGACAGATACCTCGACAATGCTGCCACGTTTCATTCATATCGTTGCCACGTTAGCTCTCGCTGCGATATCACTAGGGAATTCATTCGGCGAAGGCATTTATCATCTAAATGATATTTTAGCCAACCTTGACCGTTTCAACGGCGCGGTGAATGGCTACAAAGGACCGGCGGACCTTCCTTCTGTCAACAGTGCTTTCGATCAGGTAGACAACTCAATCGGCAAGGCCTCAGCCACGCTTAACAAGTATCCCAAGCTGTCAGCGGAGGAATGTGCTTCGTTCCGTGGTGCTGCTTTTATCGTCCATGATAAAGCAGTCCCCATCCTTGCAAACACTGCACAAAAGGTGAGAGAGAATAAGGTTACCATTCGAAAGATCTCATATACCCATACTAATAGCCCACTCGATGCCATAGATGAAAGCCATGTATATCCCATTGTTCAAAAGCATGATGCAAGCGAAAGCCACCAAGAGCAGGAGCGAGTATGTTGCCTTACTCAAAAAAATCCAAGAGCTTTGCCCTGGCCCAAACCCAGACCCACTCAGCAAGGCTACTGAGGGTATCGATGCTGGGTTCCTTGAGGTTATCCAAAACTTCCGGTAGACGTTGAAACCGAGGGTATTAGGTGGTGCACTTCGGTTCTCTCAAAGATGCAGGATAGTTCTATCGAAAAAGGAGCTTGTGTATCGGAAATCCGAGCTTCTTGTTGCTGTTCGTTTCTATTCAATATCATTTTCAGCTTTAATACTTTAATAGCCCAGAAAGAATAATATGACCCAAAGGATTTTTATTTTCTCAATAGAATCCTTATTATCTGTCATCTCATTTGGGTCCAGATCATTCCGGAACACCAACAAACTGAACATCCCTCAGTAAATGGATGTAAAATAGACACAGGCTTTGTGCAATACAACCAAACAATGTCTCAACTGGGATGGAGCACGAGTTTTGCTCTGAAGGTGAATTTTTCTAATTATCATAGCTCAGGGTCGATGAGACCATCGCTAGGTCCGAGAATAGCCTATGCGTCGAACCAGTAGGAATAATTACCATCTACCTAGTATCACCCTCCATATTTTGCTCAGCAGAACATCGCTGGTCCAAAATTGGGTAGTATGAAAGTCGGCAGGCCCAACTTTTGGGTGTTTCTGGTCGACTTCATGCCCAGTCGGGTTTGATATAACATCGTCATGCAGAACAATCCCATTGGTCAAGATAATCCGTCTGTCATACTGGCATAGGATAGTTTAGAATCGTTATGTTGAGGCGAGCCAGGGCCACCGAATTTTAGGTCCTGGTCCTATAAAAGAGATAGAACTCCGGTGATAGCAATCGTTATGCCTCCTTTCATTTCTTTGGAATAGATACTTGGAGCTACTTTTTTCCCCGAAGATGAAGAGCAACAATCCTCCATCTAGTGGGGAAACAACAGGAGATATCAGAAGTATACCCTCAAAGATTATCGAGGGTGTCTTTTCTGTCAACTGGGTTCATATTGGTATTGTTGGCGTGATACCCCTCATTGGCGTAGCCGGTTCCTTCTGGGTGCCGCTGCAGATTAAAACAGCAATATGGACGCTGTTCTATACCATAGTTACCACCCTAGGAGTCACAACTGGTTAGTTTATTTTCTAAAAGGATGGTACAATACTATACCGTATTTGAGGGCTAATTTTCTTAAGGCTATCATCGGCTGTGGGCACACCGTTCCTATTCTGCCACCACTTCTTTGAGAGTTATCCTGGCAGCGCTTGGTACTTCGACCGCACAAGACACGATTGTAAAATGGTGCCGAGACCATCGGGCTCACCATCGGTACGTCGACCAGGAAGAAGACCCTTACAACATTAAGAAAGGATTCTTCCACGCACATATTGGATGGCTCTTATTCAAACGAGAGCGCTCCAAGATAGGATGGCAGGATATGAGCGATCTTTTTGACGATGCTGTTGTTAGGTGGCAGCGCCGCTACTATGCCCCGTTGGTGGTTCTCACAGGTTTCGTTTTACCAGCAGTTGTTGCAGAATTGGGCTGGGCAGACGGATGGGGAGGCCTGATTTATGCCGGCTTCCTTCGAATATTTGTGATACAGCAAGGTACATTCTGCACCAACTCCGTCGCTCATTATTTCGGGGATCAGCCATTCCAAAGCCAGAACAGCCCCCGGAATAACTTTTGGTTCGCTCTTGTTTCCTTTGGAGAAGGGTATCATAACTTCCATCATGAATTTCCAAAGGACTATCGGAATGGTGTTTATTGGTATGACTTCGACCCGAGCAAATGGGCAATCTGGATCTGGTGTCAGTTGGGTCTTGCCTCTGGCCTACATAGATTCCCTGAAAATGAAATTAGGAAGACAAGGCTACAGCAGAGCCAGAAATGTCTAGAGAAAGACTTGGACAAGATTGAATGGGGAACCCCTCTTGATGAACTTCCAATCCTAGAGTGGAAAGAGTGCCTTGAGCGATCAGAACAAGGAGATAAGATAATGGCTATTGATGGAATCGTTTATGAGGTTTCCGAGTTCATCAAACACCATCCAGGCGGCGAACATATTTTGTCGGGTCTGGGAAAAGATGCAACTGCCATGTTTAATGGTCAAATATATAATCACTCAACTGCAGCGCGGAATCTTCTGTCAACCATGCGGATTGCTCGGGTGAAATCTCAACAAACCAAAACTTTTGATAATGAGAAGCGGGGAGGTATTCGAATGCCTCGCAGGCGCAGTTAAAGAACCGATGTTGACGAGGAGGCTGTTGGGATTAGCAAGAGACCTGAGACATGTATTTAACATCCCTGATCACTCACTAATGCGCATGGTGGATGCAGGTTCACCTCTATAGTCATCCAAGATGGCCATTGGATGAGTTGAGATATATGTCTCCAGTTTTTCTTGTTGAAAAGACATAAAACCAACTGGAAGTGATTTTTTTTTCCAGCACTGTTTTCTCCATTGAGATATCCAGGTCCTTTTGAATTTGTCCAAATGTTCCAAATCATATAATAATTATACCTTTGCGCCTCCACATCTCAGATAATGGCAAATCACAGACTTCAGACTCGTCTTCTACTTCATCCACATCAACCGTCTCCCCTCACTGAAATTTCTGTATGATATCATCCTCGTACGAGCCATCGAAGGCTACCTTCTTTGTGTAGAGTTCCCACAATGTCACACCAAGATCGTAGAGATCATCCTCAATGGTTGGAGGAGGATCTGCCTTATCAGGCCAGTTCCGGGTCCGAAGCGGTGTAATATAATTCGTTGTTGTCAATACGCCCCAGTCGTTAGGATCTTCGCCTATTCTTATCGCCTCGCTGAAATCCGGAGCTGACCATCCGTGCAAAGAAGGATGTTAGCCGGTTTAATGTCGCCATGAATAATTCTTTTGCGGTGCAATTTGTGAACGACTAAAATAATTTGATCTATCAAATGCTTGCATTGAGAATCCTCCACGGTTTTTGGGTCAAAGGGTCTCAAGACCCATGATATATCCACTCATTTCTATCTCTCTCTTCTCATCTTTCCAGGGTGATCTACCATGGACCTTAATAGCACAATCCCCAGCTGCCACTATAAAGTCAAATTCACGTTGGTAGCAGGGACCTTGTACGCTTTTCGCTCCTGCTTGAATTTATAGATTTGTGAATTCGTCGACAAAGAAAGATGTTTTAAATCAATTGCAGCCATAACATCTTGCCGAGCCATATCTGGGCTGTCTGGAACCCAATATTGGGTCTAGGTGTTTTTTTCGAATTAGCGAGAGATCAGTCCTCTTTCTGCTGAAAACATACTGAAGATGCGGTATTGAGGTTGTGTTTTGGCTCAGTCATCATCATGCATTGGCAATTATTCCCCTTCGAGTATTTGAGGGGTAGCCAGCGGTCTTCTGAGTGTATGATAACTATTTGATATCTGGATATTTAGACAGTGGGGAAGGACGTTGCAAAACCCAGGGTACCTAAGCCAGGCAAGGATGGGCTTGTGCATTTCTTTCTGTCGTATTTCACCCTTCCCACAACATACATGAAGGAACGCTTTCTCCTTCATTCTTCCGCTGATTGAAATGAGTTAGGGCTTCTTAACAACCACACATCCCGAAATTCGTTTTATGACTATTTTCTCTTTTTTTTTGAAACGCTAGGTCAACCCTCCAAATACGAACATTGTGGATAATTGACAATGTGTGGCGAGATACGGGAAGCTTACTCCAATTGTACTGGAGCCGGGTTAGAACCTGACCAGGGATCGAAGTTGGAAAATGGACAGCAAAGACATTATTTTGTGTTCCTTGCAATGTGCGAACCTAAGAAGCAACTTGTCCTGCAGGGCCAGCCTCAAGAATTTTGTGCGGATCTTAAAACGTATAGCAATTTGAAGACTGGAAACAAAATCAAATGCCCACATTGTGGATTTATTCGCTACACCGTGTCCTGGAATCGTTAACTAAGGTGTGTTAACAAAGCCACGGGTTAGCAAACAGTCGTGCTGATGTCCAGTATCTATCAAATCCAGTGATCCAATCGACATGGCAAACGACTATAAGAGGGATAATCATGAAATAGTGAGAAAGTTCGGAGGAGTCTTGGTGCTCTTACTGCTTCGCAATCGCAGCTCTGTTTATGGGTATAGCCACGAAAGCGGGGACTATCCTATTAGGCAGGTTGCATAACTCGGTCGTTTAAGTGCAAATTTATGGGTATTAAACATATGATATAGTATAGTATTGCAGATAGAGTGAAATGAGTTTCCAAGTCTTGCCTGGGAGAGCTTTCGTAACTATCACTAAGTTAATATCACTCTCACCAAGTACCAGGTACCTAATTGGGAAGGGTGTTTCCGGGCCAACGCCTAATCACGTGGATGGGTTCAAAACACAAAACATTCAGATTGAGTCTATATAACCTGACGTGAGCCAAGCAGAATTGCACCTCATTTCAAATAAATAAGTTAACCGTAGTTAGCCTTCTTTCATTGTTTAGTCATGACGTTGATTTCTTCAGCTATTTACTCTTGGTCCTAAAAAGGTGTGAACGCCCTATCGTTAATGGGATGAGATATCCTCCAACACCAGGCTTTCGACACAAGCCCCCGAGGGCCGCTCTGACAAAACATTAGCTTTTTTCTTGATTGCAAGAAGAAGAGACAACAACAAAAATGGCATACCGATTTCTTGACAATTCCACACCTTGCCCCGGTGCCTGGAAGCGAGCTAAATTCTCGACAGACCAGGCAGAATTCGAACTATTTGATGATGACAATAACACCGTTGACATCGATATCACCAAAATATGCTCTTTGCACGAAAGAAACAAAATCTCCTGTAATACCAGAAAAGGCACAGCCTTTACCATACTCGAAGATGTCGGAGAAACGAAAAGAACGGCTGTACCCAGGGTGTCCTCTATGTTCGCACAGCCCGCACAAAGATTACCGAAGGGTTCTAAGGTGGCTTTTATTGGAAATATGTCACCCAAACCAAAGGACAAATCGGATTCCAAAGTGAAGTCAGTGCCAGATGCCGAGAACAGCCCCAAAAAACAACCTACCATACAAAGAGCGAAATCTGTAAAAGATGTGAAGAATAAAGACATCGACCCTTTCAAAAGAGCCAGGCGACGGAACACCATATATATCCCATCAGATGTTACCAATATTACTGCGGCATTCCTGGAGGCGTTCGACTCCCCCGACAAAAAGAACACCGAGGAAGATATAGGGTATATCGGTACCCGGGCTATTGAGAAGAGGAGAAAGCAAAAATCACCTATCCCCGCCAGGCGGCATACGCGAGGACCACTAGAGAGCACATCCAAAGTCCCACAAGAATCAACGATAAAGGTTGATGTTGCGGGTAAGAATACAGGAAAGGAAAATGTTCCTCCTGGCCAGGAGTCTGAATGCAACCCGAGGATCAGGGAGCATTTCACCCCCACAAAACCTTCATCAGCCCAACAAACTGCAATCAAGAAAGTTGAACAGTCGCTATCCATTTTGTCGATTGATGATGCAAGTGGTTGCATACAACCGAGAAACCAAATGGTTTCCATTTCAAAATCACCAAAGCCAAGGTCGAGGCTTTCGAATGGATTGAATAATGTAAAACGAACAGCACTTGGGGACAAAGCTAATGCCGCAAACTCTCCACGATCAGAGATGAAATCTCCACTGCGTACGCATGGCGAGGTAAAACCCAGCCCCATTCCACGCAGATTTAATAGCACACCGACACGGACCCTAAATAAAAACGCGGCAGCCAGATTGAGTATTCCATCTATAACTAGTCAAAGTTTTGAGAGGAAATACCCGACTTCCACCACGTCAAATGTTGCAGTGCATGAAGAGCACTGGCTTTCTCAACAGGAAAAGATTATTACTCAACTCTCAAATACGCTTTTCGGTTCGATGGACAACTTGTCCAATGCTCATGATTGCAAATCGCTTGGGAAATATCTGCTCGAAAAGTACCAAGATACCTATTTCACCCTGCTCTATAAACGGATTCACGCATCCTTGCTTTACGGGGAACTTCGTGTTCCGCAGGAAACATTATTACGAGGAAACCGGCCAAGAACAGATGTTGGTTTGCGTCGAAAATTCCTTAACCTCTGGTTGGAAACGTACGATATCAATGTCCTTTGCACGGCCGCCGAAACGGTCGTAGGCCGTCAGTTACCAGTTCCTCATAGTCAGGTACACAGTCCATCAAATGTTACCAGTGAAGAAGCTGGAAAGGTGACAAGACGGTCTGTGGAATCGTTTCTTGACATTTATCTTCTTAAGAATGAAGATATGCAGCCTGTGCCCTCGACTAGAAAGGCTGTCGATGACGGAGTGCTTTATCGTAGGACAATCCTTCGTAGTCTCATGATCATTATTCTGCTTGATAAGGCGAAAACAGCACGGGACTCCATTCTACCTCATGGCCTGTTTAAGGCGGGTGCGGAACACAAAGCATCGGCAACTGTGATTCAGGCACTAGGATCGTTGCTCAATCCATCAGTGGGGGATTTTGCTAGGCCAATGAGCCGCCTAGATTGCCAGGTTTCCTATCAGCAACATTCCCTAGTCGGATACGAATATAAGGTCAATAACATGGCCGTGGATTTCCGAGATGGTGTGCTGATAGCAAGGGCAACCGAACTACTATTCGCTGACCAGATGGTAGCCGACAACAAGAAAGCCACCACTCCAACACCAGCGGGGAAGAGATTCGTTGTATTCCGAAGCAAGGAGGGAGGATCCTGTCCACTTTCTCAGCGACTCAGAGTGCCCTGTGCAACGCGGGCGACCAAAATCTCGAATGTGCAGATCTCGCTGGCAGCCCTCTCAGGTATCGATGGCATTAGCAGTGTCATCAAAGGTATTCGTGCAGAAGATATTGTGGATGGCTATCGGGAAAAAACAGTCGCCCTTTTATGGGCTATATTTTGTGGATGGGGTTTGCCAGTCCTTGTTGATTGGGAAGACGTCCGGAACGAAATCGCCCGTTTAGAAAAGATCATCACGAAAAATCCAAACACATCTGATGCTCGAACTAACACAACTAACAACTTTCGGAAGGTAGAAACGCAGCCCCATAAAAATTGTTCCTCACTTTCATATCCTGCCTTGTTGCATGTTTGGGCCACACATATTGCTAGAGTCAACGGGCTCAAGCTTCACGATGATGGTGCTAGCCTTGCCGACGGGCGCGTGTTCGGATGCATACTCAACGAATATGAACATTTCATTCGCTCTCTTGCAACGGAACGACATCAAGCTTCGTCAGCCCCGACATATGATGGCCATTCTTCATTGACACAGCAGCACGGCCACAATCGCGCCCTGGAATGTCGACTTCTTGCGCTAGGCTGTAGTAACCAATTTGGTATGTTTATCCCATTCTTTTTTTTTCTCTCTCCCGCGCTGTAGAATTCCGGCTTTGTTTATTTTCTTTTTCCTCCAAAAAAACAAAAAGGAAAAAGAAAGAAATAATAACAAAACAAAAGAAAAAGATAAGGATCGTGCTAATGATCCCATCTACAATTGGCAGCATCCATCATTGCACCAACTTCTACTTCAGGTTACACAAGCAATGAAGCATTTAACCTTATTGCATTAACATTCCTGGCATCCCGGCTACTTCCTGCATCCCAATCAGCACGGGCAGTTGTGAGGATACAACGAGCATGGCGCCATGTGCTTTATGTTCGGCGCAAAAATTGCCCAAAGGTCATCCAATGATGATGGCCTTTCTTTACGCGCGGGGTATGAATCCGTTTCTGACCCGCACAGATTGAAATGAAAAGGAAATGAGAGGGAGGAGGAGCATTGCTCAATGAATTAAATGTATGGAGTTTCACAATCTTATTGGGTATATGGGTATATGGGTATATGGGTATATGTGTCTAGGTATGGAGTATCAGAATACGATATCAATTTTGTTTCGTTCTCAATCAACCGACAACTGAGCGGATCAAGGGATGACTTTTTCTTCCTTTCTCCGCGCATCATCGTCGTCCTCATAGATAGTTACAGTTTGAGTATAAAACATTCCTGTTATATATTTCAGTGGAGTGGGGGTACTAAATCCCGTTTCAACTTCTACCTCGGGATACTCGTATAATCGATTTACAGTTTCTGACTATATCTCCCCAACTACTGGCTGCTCAGGAGGACTTCACACGTTTTCATGCCCCTAATTACCCCGTGGATTTTTCGAGCAAGGTGTCATCCCCACATTAGGCTAGAGAGATAAGCCTGTAACCTAAGTGGTATGGGTGTTTGCTCCCATGTCGCCAACCCACAGCGCGGAACGCTATCAATCTGTTCCGGATGAGTGCACATTGATATTTAACCTGCAAAGACAGACAAGGTCTCTAATATTTGAAGCAGGCATGTCGTGGTCCAACCATGTGGGTGTCGACTAATGCACGTCCATACCCTTTCTGTTCCCCCGTCCAGCCACCACACCGAAGTCTCGGGAGAAGGAGTATCCCATCCTGAAACGGGATATTTTCCCTCCTAGGTAATAGGATTTCGGCTATACCGACCAAAGATTTAGTTATATCTTTCGTACGTATGACATAGAGGCTGAAAATGTCATGCATGCAATATGAATTGGGATCTTCCACACGTTCTTAATTATTAACGAAAGGAGCGGTCAGCGAAATAAATATTAATAAAAAAAATTAATTTATCCGCCAGGGATGGATGGAGAAAAAGCACCGTGGAGACGAAGATTTACATACATACCTCGAGAATGAAGAGGACCCTCCTCGAGAAGGAGGGGAAGGGAGGGACGATTGAGTTTTGACGGGCGGTTGACGTCCGTGAGAGTGATTTAATCTAAATTGTGAAAAATAGAGTAGAAAAGAATAAAAAAAAAAAATGTTCATAGCGGGAAAATTAAAAATAAATAGAGTTCTTTGGTTTCTTTTTCCTGTCTCCCCCCGGCCGTGTTTCTTGCTTTGGCTAAGCTTCGCTGAGAAGAAGAAGAAGATCGTTCCCATGGTAGCGATGAAACGACCGAATCGGTCCCCCTTTTTTGTATTATTTTTCCCTCTTAATTTCCCATTGTTTCGAGAGATTTTTCGGAATAATGGACGGATGGGTTGTCGGGGCGTTAGTTATCCACGAAATACCGAGAGAGAAAAAATGAACTAGGATGTTCTGATCCGTGGGGTTGGTTTAGGGGAATTGTTCTTGATTTCGAACTTATTTGGGAGGAACAAGGGGGTTTGTGAGTTGGGTATTAAGCTTTGATCGGATCCTATCTCCCTACAAATCTTATCCCCTGACGGGTCAGAGACAGTCTGAATTGACTAGTTCAATAACTAGTTAGTGAAGTGGTTAGTTTTGGGGAAGGATACGGAGTAGAATTATTTAATATTGTCAGGATGAATCAGAATGACTGGTGTGAGTGAGAGCGAGATGTGCTGCAAGTTCTCCAACCGAGAGAAAAAAAGCTGCAGGTGACCGCCAGAAGCGCAGTGGAGTCTTAGATAAGCGAGCTGCCAAACCGTCGCCGTACCGTACTGGTACTAGTCAGTACAAGGAATAATACAATGCAGGAAGTAGACTACGCTTAGCTGAGTCGCTTGAAACGCCCAAGTAGGATGCCGAGCTGAACTGAGTGAGTTGAACTGATCGGTGTGCTCGATCCATCAAGGCTGATCGATCCATCAAGATCCTATTAATAAATTGATCTGTCCCGATATGCCGAGAAAAAGCAGGGCTGCTCCTCTTTTCCTGATCAGAGTCTTGGTTCTCTTGGTATGTGTTCGTGCTTGTGCTGCTTGTGACGAAAGCAAAGTCTTGGTTGATGAGACGCTGTGCTCTCGTAACTCCGTTTTTCTGCAAGTTTAGAACATCGAACCACGTAACGCCTTGTATCGCCTGAGCCACTCTAGTTTCCCCAAGCAGACTAGCGCGGTAAAGAAGGGCTTTGTCATCTTATTACTTCCTTTTTTTATTATTATTTTCCCTTTTTTTTTTATATTTTATTCCTTGCTTTTTCCTTCGACTTGGGCTCAGCAGACCAACGACGCCAGCATTCCATCCAAACCGCTTCAACCACATCATCAATCAACATTAATCGCAGCTCTTTCGCTCTCCCCACCCTTCTCTCTTTCTGAGATATATCGACTCGTACCTCACTTCCGCGCTACCTTTTTATTTCTCCCTCCTCAATTTGCCTCCCTGTCTGGTCTGGCACCTTGCTGTCAAACTCACAGTCCGCTTCACCTCAGAGCTAGGATTCGGTCTTACGTCCCACAGCCAACAGTTGTGCCACCGGATTTCCCTTATTTCTTCTTGACCATCCTCTTACCACGCTGCGTTTGCAACAAAGAATACGTCTAGATTGTTGCATAATTGCTACATACACTATTTTCCTTTCTCTGGGCACTCCCATATTCCCGCAAAAGGGGGCATCCTCCGCCACCCTCGAAACATCTCTCTGCGGTCCATTTATAAACCGTCAATACCTGTTCGGTTGATTTTTTATATTGCACGATGGTTTTGTCCTTATGACACTTGTTGTCCTAGTGGACGGTAGCGTCTGCAGACTATTAGTTAATCCCCCGATTGTCACCGGCCGCTCTTGACTCATTCGAAACAACATACCGTGGAAGCTTTTTTCTCCCACAGTGATTACCTGTGCAGCCTGTTAAAGAAAAAGGACGACGGATCCCACGCCGAATTAAACGAAACACCTCCAGCCACATCATTCCCTCGTCTCGCACCTATTCAATCTATCTATTTCACCATGTTTCAGTTCCTAGATCCCGCTAAGGCGATCATCGCTGAGGAGGACGAGCTCGCTTCAGACCCTGACGAGCCCCCAGATCAAGACCTCCATTTGAGACCAGCTAAATCTACCTCCACCACCAACCAATACGATAAGACTAAAACGAACTCCTCCGTTTTGAAGAAAGAATCTCTCTTAACTCGTGCCCTCATGAGTAGCCCCGAAATATCACCTGTTGATTCATCCACCCGTACTGCTTCTGGCTTGAACAGTATCCCTTCTCTATCACTGCGCTCCTCCAACTACAGTGCTGCATCGACAGCTGAACTCACAAGCGATGGCGAAATCACAACCCCCTTCCGATCAAATACACCTAGCCCGCCTCTTCCTCTACAATATACTCGACCACCTGGCCATATCTCCTTCGCAAAACCCAATCACCTTCCCACTATCCTGGATACCGATGGATTGGACCAGCTGGAAGCAAATCTAGGTCGCAAGCGGCACATTACATTTGCATGTGCCAACGTGGACCAGACTCAAAGTGATACGACAAAAGACACCTCTAAGCAGCAAGAACTACCAAAACGAAAGTCGACAATCCAATTTGTTTGTCCCGCTCGTCCCCGTGATACTACCATCGACCCGAAATCAAAGCATGTATCAACCCATAGACCTTCTTCTAAGGTTCGAGCAGGCCGATCTCCAGCACCTCCGATCCTCCGCACCAGATCCTCGCCCTCACTTCCACAACAAATACCAGATGGATCCCTTAAGGCATCCTTGAGCATGAATGAAGATGGTTCTTTGCGTGTCACTGGACTTGGAAAATTCGAGCCATCAGACGCCACCCGTTTCCATGAGTTTGGGAGTTCGCTAGAAGATGAAGATTGGGTCATGCAAGTACCAGAATACAAACAAAAGTTGACCGTCGCAGATTGTATGCGCAAAGAAAATGCCATTCGAAAACTAGGCGAGGAGGCTGAGGCTGAAGCATTAGACGACGAGGAGGCGATGAATGGCGAGGATGATGAAGATGAGGATGAAGACGAAGGCGACGATGACGAGGATGAGGATGAGGACGATGATGATGACGACGATGACGACGATGACGGCGCCACCTCTACCGTCCACGATGTCGCTTCTGATGCAGGAAATGAATCCGATAACGAAGCCGGCTTTGCATCTTCAGACGATGAAAGTGATAGCTCCGAATATAGGTTCTGGACTCCAATCACCACTGCTGCAACGTCCCATTCCGACTCTGCTCCGGTTCCATACCGGCGTAGGAATTCCCAGGACTCAATTGGGTCTTCCATCGCACCACAAACCCTCCACCCCAACGCATTCGCACCTTCAGCACCAACAAGAAAAGTCTCTCTTCCAATCAAACCGAAGAAACAAAGACAGCGTGCACCAAGTTTACCTGATAGCACCGATTTCGTCTGTGGCACATTGGACGAAGACCGATCTCTTGAAGCAGCATATATCTCTCGCATGGAGGAACGTCGCCGTCTTAAACACATTCCTGTCCCCCAGGACATCGATCCTAGCTTCCCTACCTCAGATCCGGAGGACGATGACGATGATAATGACGATGATGAAGAGGACGAAGTGGACGACGATCTCCGTGACAACAAAACCCCTGAGCCTAGGCCGACCATCAAATTGCCTGGCAATACAGACGAAGATCCCAGCCATCGCGGTCGCACATCAAGACGTGGTAGCGAAAGAATATCTCCACATCACTCCCCTCGTCGTCTCTTCGGACACTCCCCCCGCCGCCTACGCTCACCACCACCACCATGCAGACTCCGTTCGCCACCTCCTTCGCGCCGGCCATCTATGATATCTAGCGGACCTCTTGTTCCACCAACTAGAGTCAATATAACTGGCCTGGCCCAACGACCCAATCGTACCCGCACCTCTTCACTTCCTCGCACCCCAAATCCATTCTTCGCACGTATGGGCGCAGGAGCCTTCAAACAACACCCAAAAACTTCCCGTCGAGCCGGGAATCCTTGGGGACGAAACAATCACACGCGCGGTGCTATAGACATTGTCGCCGGTTTAGAAAAGAAGCGCGAAAAGCGCAAGGAAAAGTTCTGGCGTCAACATTGCCGTAAAGCAAAAGATCAACATGATCGAAAACCCATACCTGGCCGTGGAGCAGAAAGGATGAAAGAATTAGGCCTTGAAGCCGCCGAGCGGTTTAGGGCATTTGGAATTGGCCATGAGGTGCAACTTGTGCTATCGATATGAGTGCATCCATACTCGCCGTTACTAAGGGAAAACAAAAATTTTATGTTTGTATTGAACTGGTTTACAGATTCATGAGTTATTTTATTTTAT
The DNA here is from genome assembly GCA_032988175.1 of Myotisia sp. PD_48. NCBI lineage: Eukaryota > Fungi > Ascomycota > Eurotiomycetes > Onygenales > Myotisia > Myotisia sp. PD_48. Next base: position 144,693 of record JANTQB010000039.1, on the reverse strand, counting down.
TTATTCCATATTCTTTTTTTTCCCCCACTTCCCAGGAGTTTTTCAAACTAGTTTTGTAATTTATGATATTTTTCAGTCCTCCAGCACTGCAGCAGAAGCAAAATAAGCTACACCAGGCATATGTTTTGCTCACACATTTTTCCAGTTGATGATGATATCCTGGCATCCAAGCATCATTTTTTTTTTTTTTTTGTTTTTGATACATTTTTTTTATCTTCTTCTACATACTATCTGGGTTTATCCTGTTCTTTTGTTTTTGTTTTTTTTTCTCTTGTATATATGATTGATGACCTGTTGAGACTTACCTAGATGTGTCTCCTGGCATGATGACGCCTTTCCTTTGTCAAAGTTTGTTGTTTTCAAACCGAAATTGCATATCTTCATTTCTGTTGTTTTCTGTTCTGAGTGGCTGTCTGACTTCATTTTATTGCCCAAATTGCATTTGCATGAGACATGGTGTCGATAGGTATACAATCAACTTTTATTCCTTCAACATTCAATATTATTCCTTATTCCTGCACATCAGTCTCGTACATGTTCTTTATATTCCTAATTAGGTGGTTCCAAAATCTGGTATTAGTCACATGACCCAAAGCCCTTTCTGGTACGGTTAGTCAGCATTGGCCAGCCTGGCTACAAAATGGCCTAAAACGGCCTAGCGCCCTCACTGCTCTGTCCTTCCATCATCGCTCGCCAGCCAGAAACACCAGAAAGGAAACCCTTTAACTAACTGCCAGGTCAAGAAGAAACAGACTGTCGCAAAGAAAGAAAGAAAGCAGAAACAAGAAAGAAGAAAGATATAATTCTCCTGCCTTGTTACTCCTGCAGTCTCCCTAGCGGGTGGTTTATCGCCTTTCAAACAGCTCCTCTGACAAGCTTGTGATCCTGGGTGCCACGTTATAATTCACCATCGTCAGTTGTGCAGCAGTGTTATTCAAAGGCCGTTCAACATGTGGATCATCAACTGGTGTATGTAAACGGAAGCCCCTCTTCTAGCCCTGGCCTGAGACAAACAGATCTCCAGTTCAAGGCTTTTATTTCGCACAAAGCCACATTACATCAACATGTTAATCCTCAGTGGACGATAGGCATGGCTGAGCTAACCAGTCTCTTTGTTGCTTAGTTTATGACATTCTCTCCTCTCTCGGCCTACTGAACAAACATGCCAAATTACTCTTCCTTGGATTGGACAATGCTGGTAAAACTACATTGTTGCATATGTTGAAGGTGCGCACTCGCTCTACCTATGTTCACAACTATGTGAGCTAGCTAAGCTAACTTTTTACTCTTTGTGTGCTAGAATGACCGTGTGGCTCTTATGCAACCAACCTCGCATCCAAGTATGTTAAGCATACATCCATTTATTTCTTCCCTCCGTTGCTTTCGAGATCATTGATTCGATCAACCTACAACTGTGTCCTATTCAACTTGTTGTACCTTCTGTGGATATAAGCTAACCTCGGGACAACTCGTGTTGCTGTCGTGATGGATAATAGCTTCCGAAGAACTAGCTATTGGCAATAATAGGTTTACCACGTTCGATTTGGGTGGCCATCTTCAAGGTTAGTCCACCAAACAAATGGTAGCATCCTGTATCTCTCTCTCACACGTTCTCTCTCTCATAGCCCGCCGTCTCTGGAAGGACTACTTCCCCGAAGTCAATGGCATTGTCTTCTTAATCGACTCTATGGACGTTGAACGGTTCCCTGAAGCAAAGGCTGAGCTGGATGCGTTGTTGGCTATGGAGGATCTCGCTAAGGTTCCTTTCCTGGTTCTCGGAAATAAGATCGATCATCCCGCAGCCGTGTCAGAGGACCAATTGAGAGCCGCATTGGGATTATACCAGACTACAGGCAAAGGAAAGGTCCCATTGGAAGGAATCAGGCCGATTGAGTTGTTCATGTGCAGTGTTGTCATGAGGCAAGGTATGTAGTGTTTGTTTATTATTACCCTTTCTTACTAACTATTACGTTGCTAACTATTTTCAATCTATAGGTTATGGCGAAGGTATCAGATGGATGTCACAATATGTTTAGATCTAAGGGTCGAAATGAAGCGTCGTATAAAACCCCCTCACTCAATTGTATCTGTCTATCTATCTCTTTCACTCAATCCATCCCACCACACCCATCCTGCTTGATTTGTTATAATGCTTTTCCATTTAGTTTGGCGATGAATTCAGTAGAGCATGTCCATTTTACTGTTCTTTTATATCTACTATTTTCCTACCAATCACATTCAATTCCCTGAGTGACAGAAAAAAACAGTTTGAGCAAAAAAATATAATTCCATATAGACACAATAGATACAAAACTACACTAATTAGAAACTGGAGGAATAAAATAAAGGGGAGAACGAAAAGGCGCAACGAAGAAGGTAGAAGGAAGTAAAAAAGAGAAGAGGAATAAAGAAGCACAGAACAACCTTTCATCAGGACTTTACTCAAGCACCACAGAATAAAAAAGAATATCAAGATACGGTTATATCGAGAAAAATTGACGTGCCAGGGAAGGAAAAAACCCCCCTTAAAACCGAAGAAATGAGGGGCAGAGGAGGGGATGGTATTTTGAAAAAAAGCATAAACGCAACGAGTTGGGTGGGTGGACATCATTTTGTTGGGTCATTTTGCTGTCAATTCCTTCATGTTGTATGGATATTTCATCGTATCTTGTTTGTTTTTAAAAAGGTTTTCATTGCAGCGATTATTATTAATTCCATCTGAAAGGTGGCAGGAATTATTTAAACAGAGGAAAGAAGAAAAAAAGAAGATATACTGTAATGGAGAAAGAAAGGAAACCCCCACAAGAGCTTCGTCATGGTGCTTAGTTCAAAGAAAGGGAGGGAGAGGGAGATGCGTATTCTCCTCACTCAAGTGCGGTAGATGCTGAAAAAGGTTGGTGGATTGCTCATTTACTTCTTCTTCTGCTTCCGAGGGGGTGTGATAGGTCTGCCGGGTCCCATACTCCCGTAGACGTATTTTTGTTTCTTCTCGGCTGGTTTCAATATCTATGATACAATGCGTTAGATAAAAGAACCCAAATCACGGATAGAAGCTTTTCGGAGATATATATATATATCAAAATGACATACCTGGAAAGAGCATAAAAGGCTTTCGTCAACACTCATCATTGCGCCAGCATTGTCGAACTCTCCGCAGTAATTAGGTGCGCTGAACAGTGTGACCAGTTGTCGTTTAGAGAAGAACTCGTAACCGTCTTCAACTACTTGATGAGCACGACATATAAGGTCCAACTCATGCTTCTGTAGGAACCTCGAGACCACATCGGGGCCGAAAGTGAAGGATACACCGCGATCGTTCTCACTCCATCCAGTAATGTCCTTGTCAGGATCAGACCACAAGAGATCGCAAAGTAGCCCGCAATCCGGAATCTAAACACAACCCCCATTAATCACCGATCTAGTATTAAAGGATTATAGGACATATAGATTGAACTTACGTCGGTTGGGCGCATGACTCGGCGGATCTGTTCCATCGAGTTCAAGTCGGGACTTAGCCCACCGTGCATGGTGAAAATCTTTTCGTCGATAATAGCAGCGATGGGAAGACAGTTGAAGCAATCGGTAAATGTCTTCCATAACTTGATGTTATATCTTCGTTTGCACTCGTCATAGAAGCCGTAGATACGATTGATCGAGGCACATTCGTGGTTGCCGCGGAGGATAAAAAAATTCTCTGGGTACTTGATTTTGTATGCAAGCAGCAAGCAGATGGTCTCAAGCGATTGCTTGCCTCGATCGACATAGTCTCCAAGAAAAAGGTAGTTCGCCTCAGGAGGGAAACCGCCGTACTCGAAAAGACGAAGAAGGTCGTAGTATTGGCCGTGAATATCACCGCATATCTAGAGTAAGAAGTGATGATGATTAGTCTACCTTAACGAGTTTAATTCATTAATAGTTCTGATGGAACAAATGCGCCATACCTTGATTGGGGCTTCCAGCTCTAAAAGTATTGGCTGGGAGATGAAGATCTCTCGGGCTCGAGTGCAAAGGTGACGAATCTCGGATTCCATCAACTGGACCTGCTTTCCAGGCCGACTCCCTCTAACTTCCAGCAACCTGTCGATGATCGAATCCAAATCAACCTCATTCTGGTCCGCCATTTTATGTAGCCCGTCGTAACAAGAAAGGTTGTTACGTATTGGTGAATAGGCGGATTGCGAAATCGAACGAAAGAAGCGCGACGAAGGGAAAAAAAAGAATCAGGAGAGGAGAGGAAAATTCGCAGTGCTTGAATCGTCGCCGTCAATCCCCTTTTATTTTTTTTCTTCTGGACTTTGGGAAATCTAATCAGTCAGCCAGCCATCCAGGCAGTGAAGAAATGATGATAAGGTTTTTAGTGGAAGGAAGACAGTTGTTTATCCACCCAAGCATCAAATACGGGATAGTCTCTTTAGTGGGATGGTGCTTGGGGGATGAAGATCGGGGGAAAGTGAATGGTTGTGTACACACGGGCAAGGGGAGAGAGATGGATGGGATGGAGGGGGCTGTTTTGAAGTCTTGAACTTACTAAATTACAAATCAAATTATATTGTTTCGTGCCAACCCAATTTAGAGGGCGCTGTAGGCAACTCGTCAACGCAAGGCGAAATATCCCTTTAGCAAAGCAATCTCGAGACTAGGACACGGCCACATTAGTTTTATGAACTTGTTGAGTTTTGGTATCCGCAAGCATATACGCGATAGGCCAGGGTTTATGCACCCGTATGAGCTGTATGGGGAGCATGGAAGGGCAAGGGATAGATTGGATCTGCATCAACAAATCCAGCGGTACCACAGGGAATGAAGCGCGGAGGAGGTAACGACGTAACGAAAGAATATAGAGAGAGGATTTACACACTCGATGTAAAGATATTATCTAGTTATATTTCCGAATTTCCGCCAACGCCAGCTTCGAGGGTAGCTTGTAGTGTCGGCGTTCAGAAGGCGAATATTACGCCGTCAAAAAGGGGAATGGTCCGAGAAGGACTATGATATAAGAACGTCCTATATATCCCTTCTTTGTATGTTGTTTTGACTTGGAAAATTCGATTCGTTCTCGTGGAGCGCGATGGAAAACTGGTTAATGTTTAGGCGCTGAAAAAATTTTCGTTTTTTTTGTCTTTTTGGGTCGTTTTCGTGTTCAGGATTTCCCTTGAGGCGCGAATGGAATCGAGATGGTAGGATTGAGGCGAGAATAAGAAGAGCGGGTGTTCCGTGGCGAATAAAGAGAGATCGAGGAGGTGGTGGGTGTCAGATGCGACGGAGTTGAAGGAGCGAAAGAGAATGCGAGAGAGAGAGAGAGCGTCGATGTTGGTTTTTGGGCTCAGCCTGACTTGGACCACAACAACATACGGAGTACAGTCAACTACAGCTACAACAACTACAATTAATCACAGTCAATCAACCAGCATACGTATTACAGCAACTCCATGTGGCAAACTTTGATCAGAACTTCTCCTTTTCTTGTTCCGTCTCTTTGTCCACATATGAGCCTTGGACTGACTGTTAATATACCTTATGCCGTCTCCATCTCAAGGTCCACAGACTGCTCCTCAGGGTGTGCGGGAAACCCCGCTGGCTCTGAAACAGGATAATTATATTTCTCTGAATTCAGTGGTACTTACTGGTACTGTTTGATGGATTTATTTATAGAGTGCTTCGTCGCAGAAATCAGTATTCAAATTTTTTATCAACATCCATTTTGAGCACAAATCTTTTTCAAACGAAAACTCGCGAAGGAACAACAGAATAACAACAAAACAACAGAAGGCCACATCGATTAACAATTAACAGAGAAAAAACAAAATCCACGCTATGCAAACGCCAAAAATCAAGCCACCCAGGGTCAGTATAAATACAATCGGTCTAAAGAGATATCGTTTTTGGTGTACCTCCTCCTCCGACATACCCGACTACAGGTAGCTGAATTCATTAACATAAACAGCAAATAAGAGGCATTAGCGGATATATAACGAGAAGAACGTGAAGAGAGGGGTAAAAAAATGTACAGTCGAAAAGGCATAAGAGAAGAGGGGGCGGGTGAGCAAGAAAAATAGAACTCAACTCCAGGTATAAAACAATAACGCCGTGAAAAACTTCAGAAAAGACTGCAAACTTGGTACCAAAAGGCCAAAAACGCAAAAATAACAAAATGGTATAATTAGGAAAAAAAGAAAAGAAAAAAAGCCAAACTGACAATCATCAGTATTGAAAGTCAATTGGCATGCATACATTTGGGCAGAAAAATTCCTTCCACCCGGTTGTTGAACAAAAGACTCGAGCAATTGAACTGGGGACAAGAACTCAAGTCAGTAAAGCTTTTGGGGTTTCGTAATGTCGACAAAAAAATATCGCAACAGATAATAATATATACTGATCCTGTGAACAAAAACAGAGAAGGGGGGTATTGGCGGTGGTCTTGAGATATGTAGATGGAGGTTCGGAGGATTAACCAAGTGTTCGACCGCCGGTGACTATTGCCTGACTACTTGATCGTGCAATTGGGCTTGGTCGGATAGAGTTTGCGGCAGAATGATAATCAGGGGACGCAAGATGGAGGTTGCTTGTATCCATCGAGCGATTGGCCCAAGTATCGTCTCCTAGTACTGCGAGCCAGTTCGTTCCAACTTCCTGTTTCAATGCCTCCAGCCGCTGTCGATAAACGTCCCCTCCAGCCTCCCAGTCGATCCCATCGATGGCAGGTAGGAGAGTTGTTTTGCCTTTCGGCGGATCAACAACGGATGCAGGTATTATTGGTGGCTCTGAAGAGACTCGCACCGTGGGCTGAATAGGTGGCTCCGAAGAGACTCGCACCGTGGATTGAATAGAAGGCTGCTTGACTGTAGGTTTTATGTCTTCAGGTTCAGGCTCGGTATCATACCTAGGCTCAACCTCAGGTTTGGGCTCTTTCGGCTCAGGTACGGGTTCTTTGGGGTTCGCTGAGATGAAAGTGTCGGGTGGTGGTTGTTCAGTAGCAGGAATTGGGATTGCGGCTTCAACTTCCAAGATGTTACTGCTGTTTGTCGCATTGATATCATTGGTGAGGTCAATAATTCTCTTTTTGTGTTGTCTTTTGCGTCGGGTAGAGCCAACATATCCATCACGCTGCGTTTCGCCGGAAGGACGAGGATTCGCAGGTACGGCATCCACATTTGGTGTATGATGATGAGGTTTGCTGTGTATCTTGGAAGTAATTTCCGGCTCAACAACGTCCTGCTCTTCAGGCAGTCTAACGACTGGAGCGGCTTCAGGCTCAGCCACCCGTTCAACAAGTTGCTTTCTCTCAGAGTAGGATGGGCTACTGTTGTCCAGGAAGATGTCCTCGGAATAGCCTGGGGTCTGGCGGAAGAGGTTGAATATGGTAAGCCTATGTCCCGGGTAAGATTTTGTGAAAGGATTTCCAGAAATCCAAATTTCACGGATATACGGCAGAGCTGTCAGTCGGGCGATTTCAGTAGGATCTAAGATGTTATTATCTCTCAAGTCCAGGCGTTCCAGCGAGAGTAGGCGTTCCACGCCTGCAATGGACCGGAGGCGGTTTCCTCGAAGATTTAGGGAGGTTATTGCGGGTAAAGGGCTTCTAGATAGAGAATGTAGAGAATCTATCATACAATGCGATAGGTTAAGGGATCTCAGGGAAACCAGGGAGGCCAGGCTGTCAGGCACTTCGGTGAAAAGATTCCAGGATAAATCCAGCGAGTGTAGTGTGTTTGCAACCGGTGCGAGACTTTCCACGCTGATAGAAGTCAGGGAATTATCGGTGAGATTAAGATGCCTGAGGAAACGCCACTTGAAGGCAGTCAAGGAACTTCCAGCTAGTAGATTCGACATGCTACGATTCCGTGGAATGGCTGAGGATGTCTCACTGGAGTTAGAGCTACCTGATCCAGATCTCCGTATCTTTGAGGATGCTCCCCTAATATGGCGGGGCCCATGTCTCGAACTTCCTGGGCGAGTTGGAGAGATACTTCCGGTACGAGCATGGCCCATGCCACCCTCTGAGCCTCCCCTAATCATCGAGGTGCTTCCTTTCGGACTAGCACTAGTTCCATAACATGGGTCAACAACGGGTGAACCTGGGGCTGAAATAGATTTTATGGGCTCAGGGTATGCAGGGGAATAATTAGGGGAATTCCATCCATGGGCCGAGGAAGATGACTGTTGCTGGGTTTTTGACGAACGCCTCCTGCTTTTTTCCATATCATCCAGGACAATGCGGGTCAACAAGTCACCAACATCCTCAAGGTGGGCACGCTTGAGGGTAAGTGATCTTAACTGTTCGGCCATGCGATCCCAGCCAAAAAACGAGCGGAAGTCTACATCGATGATCTCCAAAGCACTGAGGTTCTTGAATGAATGAAGAGGGACCGCTGTATCAAATGGAAATTCCTCATACCCGCGAATCAATCTAGCCCTGTGGTCTGGAGCCAACCTCAAGCATGGGATCTTAGTGAAGGCGGAGTAGAGATATTTAAGATCCCCTTCGATTGCAGCTTTTGCTTTCTCGGACTTGGAAACAGAATCCTTGGATCCCAGGCCAAATGATGACCAGAAGGTACTCATGGTGGACATTACACTGCGAACACTGGAAACAGAATGTATGGAGTCCCGGTCACCTTTGGGACGCTGTGGCTTACTCAAGAACGAGACATATGCAGAAGATGACTCTGTACTGATATTTTCCAAACGGATGTTCATAAGGCCAACAGGTATTGAAAGATCCTCGAACCGGGAAAGAAGGTAGAATAGGTGATGAGGCGTGAGAGTAAGTCTCGCAGGTCGTATGCTATGCGAAGTCAAACTTAACGAACCAAGAGAGAGAGCCGCAGCCAGTGCAGAAGCTGCAGAAACGGCAGAAGAACGGGTGGAAGAGCTATGAGCCGAGGAGGTTGTTTGTGTAGCATCGATACTTTTCGAGGCCTGGCGCCTCATTTGCATCGCATTCGCGAGAGCCTTCTCATGGGTACGAACGAACCGGGCAAGATTCTATTGCAACAAAAACTTGTCAGGACACACAGGCCGCACAAAATATTTTGGTATATATGATGTTACGTACCTTGACAAAGAGCTGGCCATCCTCCGTGTTTAACTTCTCCATTTCGCTGGAGCCAAACGTAACGATAAAATTATATAAAAACCAAAACAAAGCCAAAAGGAGTAACGGGGGAAAAGGCGGTCTCTAAAAGATCACTGCGAGGGGAACCTAACAGCGTAAGAAAAACACATCTTTTCGTTGACGCCTTGAGAGACAGGTAGAGAGCACTGTGTGTTAGACAGCCAGTGGAAGGATGTATGAGAAGCAAGAAACCAGGGTCTTAGTTGCGCAATACAGATAATAGGGGAGGTATAGACAAGATCGTTCTCGTTTTCTCCAAGACCAAGTTCAGAAAAGCGGGTAGCTTTCCTGAGTAGAAGCTTGAATCTCGCGAGGGTTTGGTTTGGTTATTGTTTACGGGAGGGAGTGGCGAGGGGAGCTGGAGATGACCTCGCGCGGCGCATATGATGATGGGGGGAGGGGGCTAGCAAAAGCAAAGCAAAACAGTCACCAGGCCAGCACCTTAAAACAACAAAACACCCTCGAAAAGACTAGTTAGACCCCTAGCAATAAAACAAATTATTCTTTAGAACACTCTCGGTGCAGCAATCGAAAAAAAAGGAGAAAATAATGCGCTTTTTACACAGCAAAATCGCACTCGAGGAAAATCAACAGGACGGTCAGCTTGAGATAGATGTTTCCCAAGCGCCGATGTCCACCACTACCACTGCCAATCAGTTCGATATTGGACAATGTGGCGTGTGTGCAACACCAGGGGGAATGGTGCTCGCACAAGAAGGAGAGAGAGAGAGGAAAAGAGAGAGGAAGAGGGAGGAGAGAAGGGGAGAGGAGGGAGAGGAAGAAGGAGGAATTGAGAGACTTGATGTCTCTCTCTCTTTGACAAGAGTCGATCTCTCGAGAAAGAGAGAAAAGAGGGCGGGCAAGAGAGGAGCGAGAAAGAAACGGCAGAGGTGTTATAAGAATGAATTATCTCTCAAGGTGGAACCGGGGGGCGGCTGGTAGGTAGCCCAGCACGTCGCTCATTGGGGGGAGAAGGGAGATGAGCGTGAGAAGGGCATTCGCAAAAAAGCAATATACTGATGGGCCCTGGGAAACGCTAGGGGCTTGACCGGCGCACAACCACCCACGCTAGCTTGACGGAACCATGACCGACATCAGGGAGTGACCAGAAAGAAAGAAAAAAAGCGAGAAAGGGGAGAATAGATAGGCTGGTGGGGCGAACGAACTCCCGCGCCCACGAATTAACTGCCCTTGATGCACGCCTACGAGCAGGGTGGATGGTCACGAAACCTACGAACTCCAAGAGTGGATGCTGAAAGTCTTAACTATATTTTCTATGGCAGATGATGATAGTCGTACGGGCAGAAGAGGCAGATAAATCCTTTGATCCTCGTTATCTTTTAACTGTTGTCCCGAGAGATACAGATTGGATGTACTCCGTACTCCGTGCTCCGTACTCCCCTCCATGGATTCCTTTTTTTTTTCTTTCGTGGGCTGATCTTCTAGATAACCTTCTGTAGCAAGTGGCTTAGATGGAAAACAATCTGTATCACTCGGCAGCTATATGTTCAGGGATGCAACACAGAAAATTTCGAATATCGAAGCCAAATCGAACTACTTACAGAAATTTAGAAAGCAGATCACAAGCAGTGGCTGCCTGTCGATACGAAACATCTATTTAAACAATTCGAACGACAGATGCAACTTGTCACATTCGGGTGGATAGCGATGTTCATCGGCTTTCCCATCCCAATCACCTGCAATGTGACTTTCATAGTGTGATCACAGTAGTGGAGATAGTGGCGTTGACTAGGAAATCAGAGTGGTTGCTCCTATCTCCCCCACAAGAGCATCATCCAAGAGTGAAGTCATATTCTTTGGATTCTAGTTGGTCTCTCTCCCACTCGTCCGGTTGCTTTTTTTTCGAATGAGAGAGACTATGCGAGTTCGTAGCGATTATTTTGGTCTACGGAGCACGGAGCCAACAGCTACCATGGTTGACCGAAAGTGAGCCAGCCACAAGGGACATGCATATTAATTTGGACTCTCAAGAGTACCTTATCTGATTCGTTGATGTCCCGAGAAGTCACTGCAAGACAAAAAAAGAAAGGAAGAAGAAAAACAAAAACTACGCATGAGAAATCCCCGTACTTCGTCTGTTATTTTATGCTTTTGCTCATGGGTGCCGGGCCAGGTATCACCCATCCCCCTGGAGATAACCAATTAACGTTCAGACCGGGCATCTTAAAACTCAAGAAGCAGCGATGTCACTGTGAAACAACCTAAATCACCACCACTGCCTTTATTCACTTGCGCGTACCCCGTACGGAGTACGTACTCTGTACTCCTGATGCATGCAGATGCAGATGCAAGATAGGATGGATGGCGAAGGCACAGAAGATGGGAATATCCTTGGTTAAAATGGTCGATGAATCCTCGCAGCTGTTTTAAATTCGATGATCATTTTATTCATGAACTAACAATTAGCCGTTGAGTACGGAGTAACTAACTACTCTATGTTCGCCGACTCTCGGGAGGTTTCTGACCACTCATATCGAAGTCAAGACAAACCTGTGAAATCGCCGCAAGTCGTTGGTTTGCTTAAATCCTCTCGATGGAAAAAAATAGAGCAAAAATCAAAGTATACCAGGGTTGTTGGAATGGATGCTCTCTCACCGCTCCTCCTCCCCCTCTGTTTTGTTCGTGTTGAGATGTTTTCGTTTCTTTTTCTTCTTCCTTTTTCATTTTTTTTCTCTTATCGGCCTCTCCCACGATTTTGTTACCCCTCCTTCATTTATTCGCATTGACAAGTGAGCATTTAGGATTCGGGAAATTGATGTTCTGCATACAAGTGGCCAATCCACCATGTTGGTCAACACAAGCAGTAAATGAACATAATTGGATGCTGCAAACCCAGACAGGGTATCATGGAGGGGCAAAAGAGAAGGATGCTTTTCGGGGATTTGCTTCGACCTCTTTTAACCTACCAATTAACGTTGTTTTGTCTTCAGCTTTGACAAATTTATCGTCATTCTAGGTTTTGCATGTTCAAGCAACACGAAAATTCTACTCCCTGGTGACTGACCGACCGAAATCACCACTTCCTGGTCGCCGTTCTTTTGCCCCCCTACTTCCATCTCATTTCAGTAGCTCCCAGGTTTCTGATTGGTGCTCTGTATATATTTTCTGTGAAGGAGCCGCCCCCAGGCCTTGCTCCTCCGTTCAGGAGCGACACTTTCATTCGCTCATCACCCATCCCCCATGCGTTTCGGTTCTCGCACAGAGTCGATCTTTCTAGGGTTTAGAGTGACAAAATGCTAAGAGTCATCGGATCTCATGACCGCTTTCATTCACACCAGTACGTTTGGATGAACAAGGTCCTCCGTCATCTAGGAAATAGGAGCGTGGGGCCCGATTTCGCGCCGAACACGGAACGTCAAGATTTTCCATTTAAGCGGCGTTATTTTGTTATCCATGCCGGGATCACAGATATAGCTTTATGCTTTTATTATCATCCTCAACGGTGTTGGGAACGTGGGTGCTGGTAAGTGAACCCCATTTGCAACTCGATTGTTACTAGATCTGTCACCTTTGCGAATACAAATCCGGTTCATGGTCATTTATACTCTCGCTTCCAACGGGGTGTTCCAAAGTGTAAAATCCGACTTGATTGGTCTTCCGCTATCGCCTCTTATCAACCAGTATCAAGGTGTCAGTAATCTAGTTGCAACGAACTAGTTAACTAGTTCTTCATTCAGTAAGCGATTTGTACTTTGAATCGACAATTTACAATCAGCTGGGGAGATGTGAGCTGTCGACTGAATTGCGAATGGTGCGACCTCACTGGTTACCACCGTTCGAAGGCGTCGGTCTTCTGATCGCTCTGATCCCCGTATAAGACGGAGAGAGTCGAGTACAACCTCGACAAGTTTCCACCCACACCACCATCACTTTAACCGCAAAATAACGACAATGATGTAATAAACCAGCATATTCGACGGAGAAAAGCCCTAAGGAGTACCTGGTGATGGATCGGAGAGAATATGACGAAAGATCTGTATGTACGGGTATTGACCTGCTGTGTAACTACTCCATACAAGTAACGCCTACATTTATCCATCCCTTTTCTCCGCTATATGGATATACAATTGGCGCGGATCAACGAGAAACATCCAATCGTTTTTTTATTTCCTCTTCCTCCGATAATCCAGTCCTGACGCCGATTCTTACATAGTATACGGAACATCTTAGCCCGAAAGCACACGGATCGCAACATTCCTGCCGCCGAGTGGACTAAGTGGGTGCCTATCACAGAGATTTAGTACCAATCTCATAACTCACAAGTGACGTAGGTCCAATTGTACCATCAAATGCGGGATAACCCCATGCAATATCGAAAAGAAAGGCAACAACTTCAAGTTCCGCATTAAGATCCTTGTTGATTATCAACTGGAGTGCAGATCTCCATCCATCACCTTGGTCTTTTTTTTGGCATGTCACGGTTTTTGGTTTCAATTCCAGACGCTGGTGCTCAAGCTGTCGGAATTCTTGATATATCGAGCCACCGTGTTCACTAAAAACAAAAGCCATACCCAAATTCGTCGTGACGGTTGGACAAAACCCGCCCTGCCATTGTCTCATCTCATTCTTGCTCAATTGATCCGGGAACTTGCAGTCCTCGAGCCATCAGTGCAACATATATTTCTAACTCACGGTTGCAGCACCAGCAGTTTTGGAGGATCATTCGAGATGATCATGCTCTCTATCAAATCTGAACACCAGATATTGTGAATTTGTTGGTTGGATCAATATCTTGATTAAACAAGTGTTTATGGGTTATACTAATAATACAGGGACAACCTTCTTAATTGATTGGGGTTCCTTTCTATGGACGCAGTATATCTTGGAACTTTTTCCGGATCCGAGATATTTCGCTGCTTCTGCTAGAAATGAAGGATGGGAAGGAAGGAGTTTCACAAGGAATGTAAATGACGGGTTCAAAGTGACAGTGGTGCAGGACAAACTTGTTTGTTGCATTCGAAGCACGTTACAAAAGCCGGCCCATGAAATATTTCCATACCTGCAACAGATAACGATATTGGGAAGCTGGTGGTTGTGTGAGACACCACCCCTCCTGTAATATCTCACATGCATCGCCAGAAGGTCTTGTGATAGCTAGGAAAATAAGATTAGGAAATATGTTTTCAAGGGAATGCATCTAGCTGGTCACCAAGACTTGTATTCCGTCCTTATTTTACCAGCGGCAACAGCGTTGGTACAATTGCTTGGTAAACCTAGTAGCTATCAGCACCCCGTATATATACTTTCTGGCATGCAACCGGAGATACAGGATCTTGATCTCCCACGCTATCCAACTCGGGGTCCGCACTTAGGAAACCCAGAGGCTAATTTATCCCCTTTCGAAGTTGCCGCTTAGTTAGTTCATTTGAAAATGGAAAAAGGGCGAGCTTCTCGGCCCGTGTTCCTTTTATTTGATCCTGAACTTTAATGGAAGAGGAACTCAATCAGTCAGAGATGTTGGAGAAAGATGTGTAACTGGCGAGTGTATCTCCCGTATGGTCTCTGCGGAATTAGGATCTCAGTATAACTTTGGTGGTTATATTCCACGATGCATACCACGGACGGGCGAAAGGTTCATGGGTGACCATCTGAAACGTATCCTTCTGAAGTCGTTTTCGATTTTCGGCTCGAAAACAACCTAGCAAGCGGGGTAGCATGGATTCAATGCGAGAGAAACGGGAGCTCGTTATTGACCATACTTGGCGTGGACCTTCGGATTGTTGATAGCGTCCCCGATGCATGCCCTAGTTTTTTTAGCTGGTACTAGACAAGCTTAACATTCGAAGAATCTCATTGGGTTCCAGCCTCCTTAGAATAGGGTATATTGGCATTGTTCTAATTACAGACCTGGAACCTATTCGACAAAAGAACCATGTGAGTGCTCTCACAACATCTGATTTCATCTTCTGACAAAACGGTTGACTTTCTTGAAGAACGCTTTGTACCCTATTACTATTAGTCTTATTCGGCTTGGTTCAAGTCAATAAACTCCTAGATCTGATGGCCTTTAGACTGTGTCCATGATGTTTTTTGATGCAGGAGTGTCTCGTTGTTGCCGAATACTCTGAGTCAAAGATTTGACTAAGATATTCAAGTCGAGAACTTGTGATTTCAAGGCATATTATCTCTGTAGAGATCGAATATTAGGTAGAGAATAATTGTAGGTCACAGAGTAGTCCAACATACCAGGCAACGATGTCTATATAACACATAAACTGGCTGGCTGGTTATGACGTAAGGCGTGTCAACAGTTTGAAAATAGATCCATGAACGATTCAAGGAGAATAAGCAGACTGTTCTCAAACGTCCCACATTCCCTTCCCTGCCTTCGAGACTAATTCTACAGTAATATTGATTAATTTTTCAGCTTATAATGCCTAGCCCTACGAGGGCTTCTTTCCACGACTGTGCTTGTAGGCATGTCACGTCCACCGACGTCCCAGCCAACCACCACACAAACACCCAACGACGATGAGAATGATGATAACGATTACGGCCTCCCCGATTTCCGGACCCAGTTTATCGTACCCGAGCATTTGCATCAGTTTGAAAAAGCTCTTAATGCACCGGAAGCATTGTCTCTGACTGCCATCAACGATTGGCGCCCCATCAACCAACGGGTTCGAAGGCACACTAAAAATCGCAAACCAAAAAGGCGACGGAAGGATGAGACACGAGAGGGCTTCGTATACATACTCTTAAAATGGCCTTTCTTGATTTTTGTCTTAGCATGGATCACAGCACTGGCTGTTGCCTACCTCTTGACTCGCTTCTACATAATCGTGTACGAGAATTCAGTTACCTGGACAGGACGAAGGGGCAAATTGAGAAAAGCACTACGGTCCACGGATGACTATAATAAGTGGAAAGCTGCAGCAAAAGAGTTGGACAAATATTTGGGTAACGATGTATGGAAGGAAGATGACGAATATGCGTATTACGACCACTCAACCGTGAACATTGTCACTGGCCAATTAAAGACTCTAAGGTCGCGGGTGCAGAGCGGGGAAGACAAAGACGAGAACAACTCCGAACGCTTATCTTCAATCCAAGATCTGCGAATATTGCTCGAAGGCTGCATCAAGAGCAATTTCGTTGGTGTGGAAAACCCCCGATTGTACAGTGAAACGTACTATGGAACCAAAGACCTGGTTCAAGAATTCATCGACGAAGCACATACTTCTCTAAAGCTTCTGTATGAAACCGATGAAATACCTGATTCTGATAAAAATTTGTTTTTCAAACATCTTGATACAAACTATGGTCGTACTGCCTTGTGCCTTTCGGGAGGTGCTACATTCTCTTACTACCATTTCGGAGTAATTCGAGCCCTTCTTGACAATGATGTGTTACCCAAAATTATATCTGGAACATCTGGGGGTGCATTAGTAACCGCATTAATTGCTACACGAACAGATTCAGAACTGAAGCAATTGCTAGTTCCAGCTTTGGCGCACAAGATCAGAGCATGCCATGATGGGTTTTCCACCTGGGTAAAAAGATGGTGGCGAACGGGAGCAAGGTTCGATACAATTGACTGGGCTGAACAATGTAGCTGGTTTTGCAGGGGCTCAACTACTTTCCGAGAAGCCTACGAACGGACGGGCCGCATTCTGAATGTTTCCTGTGTACCTTCAGATCCACATTCACCGACGATTCTAGCTAACTATTTAACCTCTCCTAATTGTGTGATATGGAGTGCTGTTATTGCTTCTGCTGCCGTCCCAGGCATACTGAATCCCGTTGTGCTTATGATGAAGAAACCAGACGGAACACTTGCCCCATACTCTTTTGGGCATAAATGGAAGGATGGTAGCCTAAGGACAGATATTCCCCTGAAAGCACTCGATGTCCATTTTAATGCGACGTTTCCAATCGTGTCCCAGGTATAAAAAACCACCTGAACTGTACCCTACCGAGCAAATACTTGCTAACTAATAGAATAGGTTAACCCACATATCAGTCTTTTTTCGTTTAGCTCCCGTGGAAGTGTCGGCCATCCAGTAACTCACCGAAAAGGTAGGGGCTGGCGTGGCGGTTTTCTTGGTTCGGCTGCAGAACAGTTCATAAAGCTTGACCTCAACAAGTGGTTAAAGGTGCTCAGACGCCTCGAACTCCTGCCCCGTCCACTTGGACAAGATTGGAGCCAGGTTTGGCTGCAACGATTCAGTGGCACCATCACGATCTGGCCAAGATCTGTACCATCGGATTTCTACTATATCTTATCTGATCCCAGTCCAGAACGACTCGCACACATGCTACACGAAGGTCAATCAAGCACATTCCCAGCAATAAAGTTTATTAGCAATAGGATGAAAATTGAGAAAGTAATTTCCGATGGCTTGCTCAAATATGCTCCCGTCGTTGGCTCTGGGAATGGCGCTCGGGATAAAGCAGGCAATCAGCAGTCTGTTTTTGCCGATCATCAGAGACGTCCTCCTGTTATATCAGAGGCAGATCGGAACTACAGAGCTCGTAATGCTGTAGAACATACGGTGGATTGGTTGGGCGATCGGGTAGACGGCTCGTCGTACATTAGTGCGCGGCCAGAAAGCCTGAATCGGGAGGACGAAAAGGATTCGGAGCCCGAGCACCCCCATATCCAGCGCCGAGACAGCGTTCTTGACGAGATACGGCGGCAATCCGCTGTTTTTTTTGATGATACCGATACAGGCTCGAGTGATTAAGGTGGCGTTGTGACACAGGTATTTTTACGAGTTTGTGTTCCAATGATATCTTGATTGGTTATGCCACTTTTGCTATGCTGCGGTGTTGCAATATATATATACACATTAGAACTCTGGTTGCCCTGCAGGGAGCCTGAGCTCATTTCTTTCTTTCTCTCCCCCCCTTCTTTTGCTTTTTCCCTGTTTTATAGTGCGTGGGCTTGTAGGTGCAGCAGGGCATTTGAGCATTCCACAATTGCACGCCCTGGAATCGTGCGTTTTAATAAAGTATAATAGAAATTGTTCCAATGTACTCGATGTTTTGTACCTCTGCAACATTTTCGAGTACGCACTTCACCTGCCTGTAGATTCTCTGTTCTTTTTCCATGGAATTCAACCCATTTGTCCCTTGAACTAACTGATGCCGGAATTTATTTATTCTGTGTTTTCAAGATTTCAAATTAAGATTTCTTCCTTTTCAGTTGGTTGCACGTATATGCATGCAGATCTTCTGCTCTGCATATCTTGTCTAATATGGCATAGAAACATATCCATTGTGAAATCGGTACTACAAAGATACCACAACAACAACATGGCTCACCCAATGTATCGAGAAACCGTAGTAAGTCTGGGGTAGAGTTTATGGCTGGGATAGCTGAAATTTTTGATTACTTGCGCGTAGAGCGCAATAATTAAATAACAAGCCACCGCTCGGTCACTTTTTTGGCCCGTTCCAGGTCTCCAGAGAATACATAAAGGCCTTGTAACGCATACGCAGCCTGCCGAGAAAAGTCCTCGACACAATCTGGATGGTTTCGCCATTGTTCCCATTCCTGCTCCCCCTCCTCCTCTTGCGTCCCTTGCTGATCGAGGTCCATCATGGATTCCTTGTTCTGGTTTATAATGGCTTGCCGCTTGCGTTCTATTTCTTCCCCCAGTTCCAAACACTTGTGATAATATTCCGTAGCCAAATGGGCTAGACCAAGCATTTGCCAAACTCGTGCGAAGTTGAATTCGACCTCTTGTTTCTCTTGTAATACAGAGCTATTCTCTCGAACACGACGGTATTCCTCCAGGAATGACAAGCCCTGCATGATCAAATAGTGCCTGTTATCCGACTGTCTCTTTAAAGAATGGTGAATGTAGCTCAGTGCGATTGAGAGAAGGACAGCAGGATTATCTGGAACGAGGGCATAGGCGCGGAAAAAGTAGTTCAGAGCATTGGTAAAGCTGTTCCCAGCGTATAGTATGTGACCATATAGTACCAACAAAGGTACATCTAGACCCTCTACAGGTGTTTCCTGGCTCGAAGCATCTTTTGAGGCCAGGGCAGCGCGTTCTTGGAATATAGAATCTCGTTGGACGGGTGCAGCCGGATCGGATGGCAGTAAAAAGTCGACCGCTTTGACTTGGCGAAGCATGAACTTTACACTCGGAGAGGCGTGAAATAGAGATCTTTGGGGATTACCGCAGGCCCTGAACAAAATACTAAACAGCCGATAGGTATCGGTGACAAACTGGTATTCCTTTATAAACCATCGAGCAGTATTGGTTAAAGCTTCTTCATCCCTTAGGCGAAGTGCACATGCTATAGAAAAAGAAAAAAAGAAGGTTCACATGAGTCAATTTGGATATAAAACAATAGGATGGAAACAACGTTTACTTACTGAACCAGCATACATGGATTTGGCGAGTACTTGTTTTCGAATGATACCATATACTTGCATCGGCGGCTGCGCCTAGTGTGTCATATGTTTCATACGCCTGTCCCTGGCCAGCCAAAACGAGAGAATATTCCAGGAATATATCGAGCCAGCTATCAAACGAGATACCGTAATAGTCATTTGGGATAGAGCCCTGATCAATTTCGGGCTTCCCTAGATAGTAAAACGCTGGTTAGTATAGCGCACTATGTGACATCGAATTTCCGGTGGAAACACAATACACTTACCCATAGCGGCCTGGATACGATCAGCAATTTCCTGCAATTCGGCTAAAAGGGTGTTTGATTTGGATTTTCCGGCTTTTTGTTGGGCATCTCTAGAATACCCAAGAAACTTCATCCGTCGCTGGACTGGGAAGAAGACTCTATTGGTCCTAAAATCCCGTAACAAGGTATAAGCGATATCGAGCCAGTCCTCCGTGGCAGCGGTATGCCCCTCTCGCATGAACGGCTGCAGCTCTAGGAGCTTTTTGTACAAATATCTAACCTGCCAGCCATCAGTAGCGCCGTGTTCGGGTTTCCCTGACTCATTCTTTGGAGCGTGAGAGCTAATAGTAAATGCCAATGGAGGCTTTTCTGGGACAAGAGAATCTTCGGCTGGAGAAACTGCGACGTGCGATCCCTGATCTGCCGTTTCCTGTAGTTCATCGTCCGTAGCCTGAAATTCCTTGACGAGTTGTTCTATCCTTGATCCATATCGCTGCTTTCTCCGGGGCATATGTTCCTGACGTCCGATATCCGCGGCTTCAGTTATGTATTTTAGAGCCTGCTCCGTCATCTTCATCTTTTCGTAGAATTTAGCTAGCTTAATTCGAGCTTCAATATTTGTCTTATCATATTCAGCTACTGTGAGATAGCATCTTTCTGCTTCTTCTTCGTCCCCACAGGCATCATAGCAGGAAGCCATGGCTAAGAAAAGGCTGGTATCCGCATATTCTTGGGTCGACTGAAGTGGTACATAAAATCGTAGTGCATGTTCATATAATTGGCTTGCTTCTAGCGCATCTCCAGCCTCCCTAAAAAGGTCACCATAGCCAAAAAGATTTGCTTCCGGGGAACTGTCTTCTGGCTCTAGCCAGTTAAAATGTGACTAACGAATGGAAATAAGATAAGCATATGCTGTTCATCCCACACGGGCTAGGGGAGCTTACCAGAGCTTCATCGATATATTCAATACCAAGTTTTAAACGATATACACCGAGCTTGACCCGTAATTCAAGTGGGAGGCCACTACCATATGATTCCACAGAATACTGGCCCGGAACAAACCAAGGCATGCTGCTTCGCCGGGGATAATCTTCCGCGTCCCATTCACGATCGTCATTTGTAACATTATCCCAGTTAGTGTCTTGTTGTCGACCAAGAAGCCACCTTGACAGAGACTTGAGAGACGAGATTCCTTCTTTATATTTATGCTCATGAGAGAACAATTCGATATAGATATTGACATCGGACCAATTGAAATCATGCACCTCGTCAAGGTTTAGCTGAGAATAATGTGCAATGAATGATTCATACTGGGCTTTCGCTTTTGGAATATCGTCCAATTCTATATATATCTCTGCAAGATGTCGTACAGCCCTTGTATTATAAGGAAGATCCTTGAGAATCCTCTCATACTCTTGCGCAGCTCGACCGTTATAGCCTAGCTCTCTATATATCGCAGAGCGCTCAAACCGAACGTCGTAAAATTTTTGGTCAATATCAATGACACGGCTGTAGCAATAGAGCACATCTTTCAGGGCCGCCGTCCTATCATCACTGGCTCGTTCCAAAATGAGTTCCGCGACCTTAAGCCAGACGGTTGGGTCTCTTGGCCGTGTATGAGCACCGCTAAATAGAGCAGCCAGCGCCTTTTGTTTCTGACCCTGGGCTAGGAAGATTTCAGAGAGCAAAGAATGAGCTGCAAATATTTCTGGGTTGAGGTGAATAGCTTGCTTCACTAAAATCACGGCACGTTCATAATTGGCATCAATGAAAGCAGACGTAGCCTCTGAGTGCAAATGTTTGAATTCGGGACCGGGTTCTACGGCCTTTAATGGCCCTCGTCTGCTTCTATTCGTTTGAGCCCCATCAGTAAATGTGGCGGGAGCGCCATATCGACCCTTGTTGGAGCCCCGGGCAATCCTTGCCATGATGGCGTCGTCATCTATAAATTCATTTTCTTCAAAGTCGTCTCCGTCGCTAAAATGGCCAGATTAGAAATCTATGCCCCCTTTTTTAACAGTTAAAATGCAAATTGCACCTGAAATCTTACGAAGTCTCCTCTGACTCTTCCTCCGAAGAGGAGGATTCTGGATCATCATCCGAGGCCACGGGAGCAAAGTCCCGCTGGTACATTCGTTCTAGGTGAGCGGTTTCGTTGTCACTTTCATGTTCTGAGGTGGCATTCTTATCTTCAAGCGACGCATCCATAGCAATGACGAGTTCGCTAGGGTATAATCTCTTGATCCGTGAGTGCGAAAAAGTGTTGTAAGTTAAAGGGCAGCTTCATTTGAAGGTATGTAGGGTAAATCCGGCATACCAGAAGGGAAGTGCTACTCTTGTTCCGAATACAAAGAAGTTGTCGTCACAAGAGTTGTATCAGCCACTGGATGATTAACTAGCTAGTAGAATTGTTTGACCAAATTCAATAGAGTCATCGGAAGATACACGATTTTGAGAACTTTCTGAAAACCTATAACTTCAAAAATTGAAATCAAGTATCTAACGAGTAGCCATCAATAAATATAATAGTGAACTATATGGATGGATCAAGCTTCATTTTCCAATCGGGAACTGAGAGCAAAAATCTCACGTGATTTTGGGATGATCAGCTGTTTGCTTAGTTTGCTTTATTTGCTTAATTAATTTGCTTTGTTTGCTACATTTGCTCTGTTTGATTAATGTGGGTGGGTCAAGATGCCTCGGTCCAACTTGTCTCTTTCTCAATTGCAATTTAACTACGGAGTATTGGAGAGAGAAAAGGAAGAAGAAGATCCATCACGACGGTTAGCGGGCTCGACGAAGCAGCGAGCGGGCAGTAAACCATTCATTCACATTACTTGTTGCTTTAAATATGTGTTCTCAATCCATTGGAGCTGCGATGCCTACGCTGACAGGTTTAAATGAGAGCTCGTCCTGTTTACATCAATTGCCTCCACTGCATCATATCTCGGGTATCGTTAGCCAGGTACCAAGGGCCTCGCAATAGACTTTGCGAGGAAATGTATAGTGCTTGAGCCTATCCACCTTTATGTTCTAACTAACTTAGCCTTCTCCTCTTTTTGGGATCTAATAAGAAGCAGCAAGTTCCTCCCATTCCCATCTACTGACAGGTATACATAGAACATTATATCGACATATCCAGCATACTTTGCTTTCTCAACCCTTCATACAACACTACTTATCTATCAACATGCAAAACTCCACCTTCGAAGGCTGGGTGGGCACATCACCAACAAACCCTCTCAAATTTTCCACCTTTCAACCAAAGCCTTTCGAGGCAACCGACGTCGAGATTGCCGTCTCTCACTGTGGCATCTGCGGATCAGATATCCATACCCTTCGCTCAGGATGGGGGCCAACAAACTACCCTTGCGTAGTAGGACATGAAATAGTCGGGCACATTGTTCGCGTAGGCTCGGGGGTGGGGAGTTTAAAATCTGCTTCCCGCGAGCTCCGGGTCGGGGATCGGGTGGGTGTTGGCGCGCAATGCTCCGCATGCCTAAGAGAGGATTGCGAGGAGTGTGCAAGCGGCATAGAGAATTACTGCCCACGCACAGTTGGGACGTATAATAGCCGCTTCCCTGATGGAAGCAAATCATACGGTGGTTATGCTAAGCACTGGAGAGGGCCAGCAGCCTTCGTTTTTAAGCTTCCAGATGCTTTACCTAGCGCGGCTGCTGCACCTTTGCTCTGTGGTGGTATAACTGTCTTTGCGCCGTTAATTCAAAACAAAGCAGGACCTGGAAAGTCGGTGGGAATCATTGGAATCGGCGGACTAGGCCACATGGGCCTTCTGTTTGCTAAAGCCCTGGGTTGCGACAAAGTTGTTGCGATATCGAGAACTGGTTCCAAGAGGTCTGATGCATTAAATGGATTAGGGGCTGATGCCTTTATCGCGACAAACGAGGACCAGAAGTGGGCGAAGGCTCATTCTGAAACGCTTGATCTGATCGTAAGCACAGTTTCATCTGGTGATATGCCACTTGATGGATATCTTCGCTTGTTAAAGCGAGGCGGCCAATTCATTCAAGTCGGGGCACCGGAAGATCCATTCCCTTCATTTAGAGTTGGTCCAATGATCAGAAAGGGTGTCAAGATTGGAGCTTCCGCGATCGGATCTCCAGAGGAAATCCGATACATGCTTCAATTAGCAGCCGAAAAGAGAGTGCTGCCATGGATCCAAGAGCGGCCAATGGAAGATTGTAACCAGGCGGTGGAAGATCAGCATGAAGGGAAAGCAAGATATCGATACGTCCTTGTTAATAAAGAGGGAAATCAGACGAGACTATAACCTCTTATTAACTTGTTGGACGCCCGGACCTCGGAAACGTTCATCGAATTACATAGTTATATATAAGAGTGGTGGGTCGGGATGGGCAATTTGCTTCCCAAATATCCACTACCGCGGTACTTATATAGTCTTGAACATAGAATATAATGTGAAATGAATGTTATTGGATTTCCGTGGATATTAAGAACGAACTAACCGAAAGTCCCAAACGAATGAAGGCTGATTCGGTTCAAACCTCAATCAATTAAGCAGTCCCTATTCTTGAAATCAATCTTCCTAGCAAAAGGAGTGGAAATCAGATGAAAGAATGAAGAAAAACACCAAACTCCTACTGAAGCATGAAGACACCGAATTTAAACCAACAACAACATGGGCGAAATGCTCGAAAGTTAAACCGAAAACAATGTTGTCCAACTTTCTGATTAATCAACTGGTTTATCCGGCACTAATAAACAACTTGGATATTGAATTACGATTGGGTTGTGGCATGTTTTAGCGAGAGGATGATCGCCGTGCCCTTGTACAACACCACGGGATGGCGGTTTATATTCAGGGGTAATAATGATAAAATTGACGGTGGTCCCGTGCGGTGCTTTCGTCAACTGATCGTTTCTGGGAGCCAGATCGGGAGTTTCGGGACTAGAAATCGGGTGTAAGAGTCATTACACCCTGATATTTATCAGTTAACTCGTTATATTGGTTGCTTGCTTACGCTTCAACAAAGGCCGTTGGGACATTGTCAATCGAAACCCCACTATATGGGAAATTCGCCTGGTCCCGCATTTCGTTAGTGAGCGTCCACTAGAGTAGAGAACGCTAGAAGGAAACCTATTACCGATGGTAGTCGTCTATTTTCGCCTTGAGCAGCAACCTCTGCCTTGAATCTCTCCCAGATCTCTGCCCCTTTTTCCATCCAGCCGATGGTTTCGAAAAAATTAAGAGCACAGAGGACCGCAAGAGCAATTAAAACCGGACAAAATCCCATGATGGAAAATACAAACGCACAAATATAGCTGGAGGATTAACAAATGAGCGAAAGGGAAAATAGATTAAATTAAATTAATATATAGAAGAAGGCATACGGGACAGTAAGAATCAATATCCGCACACACCAAGATATGACTAGAGTAACGAACGAACGGGTATATTTCCAGCACGAGGGTATAAATATAGAACCAGAGGGGAGAGATCGTGCCTACTTCTAAATACAGAAAAAAGAAAGGAAAAGGAAAAAGAAACTGCATATGTCTATCTGGATGTCAGGAGCGTTCGAGCGATATATATGGTTTCCGAAGGAGTCGCGAACAGGGCAAACAGAGCAGCTTAAAAGTACAGAGGTTGGCACCAAAAGTCTTCAGCCTGGATTTGCGGTTATCATTTTTGCCGTTAAGGAGGGTTCTCGCTATCCCTCACTCTCTAGCCAGATTAACGAGTTATAAGGAGTATATTAGTTAGTTAGTTAGTTAGTTAACTAGTGTCTAGCATGAATAATAATGATAAACACCTCATGAGCCGCGCCAAGCCGGCATTGCCACAACTGGGGTTAACAAGGCTCAATTGATACGGCGGATTTCCCAAAATGGAGGATGAGTTGTGGGGTCTGATGCCTCTGAATACGAGTATCAAACTTATGTCGCCGTCTTTGGCTAAGCAACCTCGCAGCTGTTTCACGGTGCTTCCAATATAAATTTGCCATGATCCCCCCCATCTTCATGGACCCACGATGTCCGTCGATTCCCCCCCTCTTCGAACATCATCGATACATTCATTCATCACGTTTATTGAACTATAAGGATGGCCTCGCCTGTGCCCTCATCTTTAACACGTCGTTCTTCAGACGATGCACTACCAGCATACTTCTTTGACGATCCACCGCCTGGATACCCCAGTCCCCTTGACAACGCAAAAATCTTCCATGTTTACCTAGCCATGCTAGGGAAGAACTGGAGCGTTACTACCGGCGATAAGCAGCCTATTTACTATATCAGAACGTCCACGCTCCGATGGGGAGCTCCTGACGTCACCGTTCACGCTGGTAGTGACAAGAAGGGACCGATAGTCGCAGTCTCCAACTTTCTCTTCTGCTCCTCCCATTCCAAGCTGGGTATCGGCGACCCGTCCCGACCCCAAAATGTCCAATGGGAAGATTTCACAAAAGAAAGCTTTGATCATTCAAAATACCGGTTTGAAACGAATCTACACGGCGAAAGGCGGACGTTCCTGTGGAAGAGAACTCGCAACGTTGGGATTGAAGGCAGTAAACCTTCTATATTGAGCGACTCAAACTTCAAGCTCGTTGATGAACGGTCAGGCGAATTGGTGGGAGTTTATGCCAACAATGGAATCAAAAGTCTGACCAAGAAGGGAAAGTTTCTACTTCTAAAGGACTATGGGAAAGATTTCGAATACATATTTTTCGCTTCTGGGTTTACGCTACTTGAAAAGTTACAGCGTCGGAATTCCAATGGCGGCAGTTGAACGATCCAATCTGATGAATTAAGACTTTTTGACACAGACCTCTGTATACAGAGAATTACTGTCCGATGATTGCTAGTGCATTCCCCGAAGGCCCAAATATTTAAGCAACAAATCCAACTGCTTTAAGTTCCCCACCTAGTACAATGCGAAGAATGCGACGAAAGTAGGGAGAACTAGCTGAAATAACTATGTTCGTTATGAGGAGAAGCTAATCAGACTGAACTCTCGATAAATCGCCAGCTAGCTAAACAGCCCATAAATATAATACAATACAGAATTTTTGAGCTACGCTGGACAATATCAGTAATTACCATCAGCATCGTTAATAAATGATAGTGAGGTAGTTGACTATTACTCCTTAAGTGAGAGTCGCAATGAAGTGTTACTTGAATGTCTGTCTGATGGACTGAAATAAGGGAACTCTTGATGTATTATGTAATCATCTGGTCGGAAGCGGCAAAATTGTGGTTCCGACTAAAAGCTCGAGGTCAAAAGTAAACAATATTAAGGTTGAAATGATTGATTGCCAACTTGAACGATCCGGACGGGTTTCAAAACGCGAAACGAGTATATCGCCACGGTCATCATCCCTCGGTCTTTTTGTTTGCCCAGCTTGGGAGGATTCAGATATCGGATTTATACTAACTAGGGCCGGCTTCTGCTGCGCGCAACGGCGGTTGCCCCCCCGTCTAAGTACATAGCTTCACCATGGGCTTTTCAACCCCGTACAGCCCAACGGCCTTTTCGACTCCAGATAAATCGCGAAGCATCAGTTCGAATGTGTCTACAACTCCTGCTGGACGCCCTCCTGCGTTCTCATTTACGCCCCAAGTCCCGCCGCCATCCTCATATTACGGCAGCTCAGGCGTCGGAAATGGCAGCTCGTTGAACTTTGCTGACAGCCGTTTGGGCCAGTCAACCGACTCCCAATCAGAACACGACCTCCTTTCCTTTTCGACGGCTTCATCTATTCCAGGGCAGTCAAGACACTCACTGTCTCAGAGATCGGATGGCTCACCGCTTGGCAGCCAATTCAGATCGATCCTATCAAAGGGCAAAGGACAAAGAAGCCCGTTTAGCTCAGGTCGACATCTTAGGCATTTACGAGGTGGGCAATCTGTCACGCAAAATGGGTTTGAGAGTCCAGATAGTCAAATGGAGTGGTCATCGAATACCAATCCCGCGTCCGTTGATGCACCTGTGTTCCAACCTACCAAACTGGGGCAACAACCTCTAACACAAAAGCCGTTAATCTATACAAACCCTACTCACGCAAAACGCGCGAAACTAGATGAATCATGGGTCCAATCAGAACCTCAGAACCCACCGCCGCCTGTCCAGCAGCCGAAGAAGAACTCATCATATCCTGCAATCGTACGAGACATAGTGGCTAGGGCAAGCCTAGCGCCAGTCGAAGAAGATAGTGACCTCTTGCTCAGTATGGAGGACATAATGTGCCGAATGTACGATAAAGTGAGGGATCACAATTCAGACGATGAATTGGTGGATTTTGCGTTATCAGAGATCTGTGATGAACTCTCAAATCTCTGGAAGGATTATTCACCAGGGTTTATGGGCCAAGAGGGCGTTTCTCACTTTGAAGGGATAGGGCCTGGGGACTCTGCTCCAGGAATCATGAAAGCCATTTTCCTAAGTTCACTATTGCTACGGCTTCATCATCCACCTTTATCCAATTCTAAAAACAAAAATGGGGTATCAACTGCTAGCTGGCATGGCACTTTTGGCGGCTCTATGGCACTGGGTCAAACCAAGGTTAAAGCGCCTATGCCCAAAGTCCTGTTTTCCTGGATCTGGAGGTACCATGAAGTGGAAGACCAGAAGTTGAATCACTTCGAAAACATCCAGTCAAACTCAACCGCGTCAGCTACCTTTTGGGAATTTATCATCGACTCGATCATGCGTGCCAAGTTTGACCGGGTGATTCAAGTTTTAGAGGAGGCGGACTTTAGATATGCAAGAACCGCTTTGGAAGATGGGCAAGATCAGCCTGGTTATACTGGTACCCAATTGCAGAAAGTCCAACAATGTGTTAACAAAGCAATTCAGCTTCTTAAGTCCTCCCCAGCGGTTCGAAACGATGATTGGGATATCAAGGGAGTAGAATGGACTATGTTCCGGAAACAACTTCAATCTGCTATCCTAGACCTGGAAGATATGGCTGAGGGTTCGGATCGGTCTCAGTCTGAAAACGGTGACCCTTTCATGGCTCTGAATTTTGGGATCGCTCGCCAAAAGCCGAGCAATCTATCATTTAGCCAGAGTGCACGCATGGCAGAGAGTCGTGTGCCGTGGTCCGTGTACCAGAACCTCATGACATTATATAAGATTATGATGGGAGATACGGAAACCATCCTTAAACGTTCTGAGGATTGGCTTGAAGCTACCATAATGCTGACCGCATGGTGGGATGGAGACGATGATAGTGAAATCGCTGTGGGAGTTAAATCACCGCCGAAACGACGTTCTCAACTTCCTCGCTCGGTAGACTGCAACACCGAGGAATCCTATCTGCGCCGACTTAATTATTCTTTTACTTGCGTTACTGACACGTTGGGACAAGATGGTTTCCAGATCAATTCAATGAACGCGTGCGAAGTTGGTCTAGCATCAGTTTGTGAAGGCAGTGTGGAAAGTGTGCTTAAACTTTTGGAAACATGGTCTCTTCCCGTTAGCGCTGTGACGGCTGAGGTGGCTGGATTTGGTGGCTGGATGTCTACAGCCGCTGGCACCGAACCGATGGGAGATCTCAA
Source organism: Myotisia sp. PD_48 (assembly GCA_032988175.1). NCBI lineage: Eukaryota > Fungi > Ascomycota > Eurotiomycetes > Onygenales > Myotisia > Myotisia sp. PD_48. Next base: position 115,421 of record JANTQB010000039.1, on the reverse strand, counting down.
TGAAAACGATCTGATGGTTCTAGGTTATGGGCAACAACCCGAAAAACCCCTTTCCAAGGACGACATTCTTGTTGACTTTGCCAATGGGATCTTCTCCAGGGGGCGTCTTCAAGGCTCATCTGATAGTAGAGAGGGGTGGGAGGTGTCGTTGGAGGTGCTTGGCCGTCTCGATGACCCGGCCTTGATGAAGAAGAAGGTCGGAGAGTTGTTGGATCAGGTACCTCTTGACACAGCAGACCAGATGGACAAGGTTGTATTGTTATGCGATGATGTTGGATTTAGCGAAGAAGGACGCAGGGTTTCCGAGGTAAGTTTTACGTTCCACACGAATAATCAATGGAAGGTTTCCCTTTTGCTCTCTAGTTTTGGACTAACCTTATTTTTTTTGTCCCGTAGCGGTTTGGCGATAAGGTTGCAGAAGAATCCGAAGACTACGGAACGGCACTTTTATGTTACGGACGGGCCCACTGCTCCCGAAAGATTAAAAACGTTGTTGACCTCCTTTCATCCTTCTGCTTAATCCAATCAAGAGCATATCCGCCCAAAGACAAACTGGACGAACAGCTCCGGTCTCTTCTGTACGAACCTGCGACAGCACTGGCTGCCATCGCAGCGGTTGATTCAGAAGCAGCCTCAATACTTCAGTTTTATTTCAGTAGTTACGCAACGTTGCGGCAGTACTACGAGATCCGCGACGAAGAAGTGAATCTTGTTTCAGGTGAACATCCAAAGCATCGGCCTTCAGCACGAAAAAGGGAAGCAGCGGAGGCCCTTACAGCTGTGATACACAGTGCTGCAGATAGTATCTACGGAGGTCTCTATGATCAGGATCGAGAATCAGCCGCACAGGTCGATGGACTATTGATTTTGCTCGGTGAAGCATTGGCTCTTCTTGACCGTAAGTCATCCTTCATTGCTAAAAAAAAAAAAAAAAATACAAATTTGAAACATAGATACTAATAACAGATACACAGCGGACCCTAATCGATTCTTAACCGTCAAGCAACAACTTACAATTTTGGCAGCAGTGGAAGATCTGCAAACCGTTACAAGTCGGGTATATGATCAGTGTGAAACATGTCTTCAGTCAGCATTGTATCATGCACGTCACTATAGCGACATCAACGATATGACAGGGGCTAGCAACTCGTTTACAGACGTTGGTTCAGCCGCGTCATTCGCTACACAAGGGTCGTTTTTCTTCCCTGGTTCTCCTCAGAAGCTGCTTAAAAAATCGATCTCGTCAACAACAGCAATCAGCGGATTTAGTCTGATCGGAAGTGAAATGCTGGAAACGCAAGGCCGACCCAGGGATCTTGGCGAGTCTGGCGTTTTGATTCCCAGGCCAAATAAGGGCAAGGATCTGCAGCACCCGCGGAAAGATAAAAGGAATATGACGGGGAAAGACGAGCACGTTCGGCGGGGATGGGATTGGAGGGCAACGGCACCTGATGGAGTCAAGGGAGTGGATATATTAAAGAAATTGAGGCTACTACTTGCCAAGGGGCTGGCATTTGGAGCGTTGGGCGGAGCATAGTTAGCCTATTAAATTATTTGGTCCGAAGGGAAGAGAGATACGAAGAAGATTTTATGGAAACAGTACGGGAGTTACAAAACCATAAAACGAATATTAATTAATAAATAGTTATATTACGATACAAATTGTTTTATTTTTTTTTTATTTATCTCAGCCGAGGGATTGATTTCTGAGTCACGGAGATTAAAAAAAGTACGGAGCTGATGCGATTCATCCATTCATGCATTGTTGGGACTGACTGTACGACTCGAATGATGAATATTCAAGGCATACGAAGTACATACATCTCGTGCGGAAACGGATTTCGGGTCCCAAACACTTGACTCATCGGTGAGCCGTCTTTCTAAGAAGTGAAGAAGCCAGAGTTCAAAGAGTTTAAATAAAGAGTTAAAAGAGTTTGAATTAAGAGTTAAAGAATTAAGATAAGAATTAAAGAACAAGCCAATTGCGAATCTCAGAATAGCAAATTGAGACTTCACATGACTGGGTGGGGAGGAGGCTTGGCCGTGGCTGTACCGAACCCAAAGAGGACTAGCCCCGCCTGTACCCAACGGTGGCTGAGATGGGCCTGTGGAGCCGCACTAGACTGGAAATGGACTAGCGGATACCATAGGGCTGAAGGGGTGTAAGTTTGGTATCGTCGTGTATTTGTTTTTGTTTTTGTTCAGAGAAAGAAGAAGGGGAGGAGATAACAAGGAGATAAAAAAGGAATTAAAAAAGGAAATACGGAAAATATAACGGAAATTAAAATAATAGAAATGAAAAGAAGGTGAGAGAAAAATAAAATAATATCGGGTGAGATCTGTGCTGAGCCTCCACTCTACCTTACCTACATTACCCTTTTGCCTAGTAATATGACAGATGACGAGTTCGGATGCTGAAATGCGTGAATTTGGGCGGGGAAACTCATGACATCAGCAATCTTTTTTTGTCTTGTCTCCTCTTTTGACTCGGCAACGCACAGATTTGATTTCTATTCTCGTGACGCCAATGCTAGTATGGGCCATCATCTGGCGTCGTCCACAGGCACTTACAGATCCCACAGATCCCACATGGTCGGGTAAGGCGGCCAATCAAGCAATTTCACACTTTCAAACAATTTCACAAATAACTATTACCTAGGTAGTTAAGCTGAGTAATAGCTCGTTTCGTATATGTGTGTGTATTATGCGTGTATTGCTCGTATAGGGGAGATCATCTGCGGGATTAGAAATTAGGATCTCCCGACGACAGCAGACGGGGTAGAGGAAGAGGGAAAGAGAGAGAAAGCGAAAGAAAGAGAGAGAGTCTGCCTTGAGCCCGTCCCACGGTATCCTCATCCTCTGCTGCATGAAGGAGCGAGAATCCCACCATTGCCCAGATTCGGGTTCAAGCAATGTTCTGGGCCTCCAGAGAAGAACTCAATTCGAACCCTGCCAGCTGAGGCAGAAAGAAGGGATAAAGGAATGAATTATGAACTGAATTATATGAAGAGAGAGAGTGAGAGAACACACACAGAGAGTTGAAACTGAGTTCTGTTTGATGGTGAGAGAATGACGGTGAAGAGGAATCCCCAGCCTCACTCGCTAGCTTAATACGGTGTTCTGGGTGTGGCTAGGGATGCACTAGCCGCTCCACCAGAGCCCAGGTAACATGACTTGGCCCGATACAGCGTTTCTTCAGCCATTCCTCAACTCCCTCTCTCTCTCTCTCTTTCATCCTCATCCTCAATTCCATCTTCCTCTCTCTCTCTCCCCCCTCTCTCCGTCCTGATCTGGTGGCTTCTCCCCTCACCCCTGTTGGCCTGCCCACCTGGGGCCTGCTGGCCCTGGCCCGGTACAGTCATTCACCTTACTGCCTTACGGAGTACTAACTTTGATCTGGACCCTGGCTCTGCCACCACACTCTCTCCCCCTCACACTCTCACCAAACCATCCGTTAACTTTCATTGTTTTTTTGAGTATTTTACTCCGTACTTGCTAGTCAATAAGAATCCTTCCTTCTTTGCTTTTTCTTATCTCCCATCCTATTTACGATCCCCTGTTCAAGACACTATTATAATGAATGACCCAACGTTCACAGCTATCGGCTAACTCCGCCAGGCTATCTCCCCCTCCGCCAGACTAACTAGTTAACTTACTGGCCCAGGGCGTAAACGCTCTGTCAACGGGGCTCTTCACGATCTTCAGAGCTGGCTTCATCTAGCTCTAGGCCCTGCTCATTCTCTCTCTCCAGGCTTCAATTGAAACCCTCGTATCTTTTCATCTTTTTTGTAATTTTCTTTTTTTTTATGTTCTGGCGCCTTGTGCCCTATCTTAGCTTCTGCCTGGAGTGTTAGTCTAAGATTCGCATACCAGCTCGCTTTCTCTCTCTTTCCAGTCACTCTATGACTGATATTGCAAGCGAGACTCCCTCGCATCCTTAGTCCCGGTGCCCCGGTTTCTCTTTCTTTTTTGCAGAATCTATCTTAGGCTCCCATGGCGGACCCACCGAGTTCGTGCTAGCTGACCTTCCTGATGGATCCGTTCTACCTATATCTCTCTTCACGGAAAACATATATACCTTCTCTTGCTCCTCCCTCTTGGACCCGTTTCTCTACTCCTCCATTCTCTATCATCATCCCACTCACGTCCCTTTGAGTCTCTCGCTATATCCATCTATATTTATTAATCCTAATACTGTGCCATCACCCTCGTTTCACCTGCCCCACCACATATTGATCTATATACGCATTCATCTATATATACATATATACCTCTCTTCCTCCGCCCTCCCCTCTCAACCTGCTCATAAACTTCCTCGCCAACCGACCAAACAAGTACCAAACTCACAAAATACATCCGTCTCTCTCGTGTTCGACCTAGATATTTGGCTTCTGAAGTGCTGGTTTACTACAAAGCTGCCGATCTCATATCTCATTCTCCTTCCTTAAGTGTGGGTGGGTTTCTCTCACTTCTGTGAAGGGTATATCTTGTTTTGTTTTGTTTCTTCTTATTTTTCTTTATCTTTAACTTGCCATCATATCCATTGTTGCAGTGCAATAATCCTCCTGAAGTAATCACCCTCATCACATACTTCTTCAACGAACCTTGCAGTTGACTTGCAACCCACATCGTTTGATATAAATAGCCATCCGTATTAGCGTCCGTCACCATGTGCTATCAAGTCGTCGAGCTCTACTCTGTGTGCCGTTGCCTCTACCATCGACACTCAATTGATCCATGCCAATCCTATGGCCAGCGAGGACATGTCGTCCAAGAAAAAGTCGTTCTTGTCGGCTACGCATGCCCAAGGCACTCGGTTCGCCAGTCCAACCACGACTCCGCTTCGCGACATGGGCAATATTACCCTGATTCAGGCTATTCAAGTGGCAAGGGTGGTTTTCGGTAGGGGTTTGCTTTCCTTTATATGGAAGAATACACCCATAGAATGTGAGGAACAACCCTATTTTCCGACTATTTCTTGTTGATGGGAGATTTGGAGATTTCTCTTTTTCAACCCTTTCCTTTTTGAAGGACTTTGTGGGTTTTCCTTTTTTTCAATTATTTCATTTTTGAAAGGAGTTTGGGAGACATAGGATATGGTCTTTTATCTATTTTTTTTTCCGGATCTGGAATTGGGTCGAAATGGGGAGGAAGGTTTCTGAGGATGGAATTTCTTTACTCTCCACATGTTCTTCTCCTTTGTCTGTCTGCCAGAGATTGAGACTAAAGATTGGTATAATTTTCCAAGAGGCGGAATTTGTGGTGCGCTACTCCATGTTTTCCTTTCCCTTTTTTTTTGTTATTCTCTCTTTCCCTTTCCTTTCCTTTTTTGTTTCCTCTCTTCCCTTTTTCCCTTCTCGTCTTTTTTCCCTTTCTTCTTCTTTCATTCTTGCTAACCCTCACAGCCCCTGCTTTAGTACCTCGACCACATGTTCTACTTATGGCACCTATGCTAGCGCTGCGCGCTACTGTGTCCATTGCTCTACCCGTCACACCCTACTGATTTAGAGCTGGAAAAAAACGACAAAAAAAAGTGATACCTCTTACTTGCAATTACGACGTTAACGACTTTCGATGATCAGATGGGCTTAACATTTTATATGGGCCTGTTGTTGACCAATAGGCCCGGATTGGGTCAAAAAGAATTTAGATGAAGTTAAGCATATTCGAATGTTGATGTTTGTTATTTGGTATTTTCTTTCCAATGTTGTCTCTAGTTAATTGCTTTCTCTTGCGATTTATCATGTAATTTTCTCTTACGCGTTTTTTTTCCTGCTTATGTTTTGCTTATCTGTACTGTGATCTGCGTTTATGTTTTTGTTCTCTACCAAAATTCTCGAATCTCCGTCTGTCTTATTGTTTTGAAGATTCTTAGCTTTGCCCCTTATGTTGATCTATGCTTTTGTCTTTGATGTCTTAGCTACGAAAATTCTCTAGGCGAGAATCTCGGTCTGTTAAATGTTTTATTGTTTTGATATTTTGATATTTAGCCCTCTGATCTAGCTTTTGTCTTTTTTGTTTCCTTATTTATCAAAGTTCTCCTGGAGAGAAACTCAATATGTTTTATTGTTCCTGATTTCCCCCTTTTGCACCCTTCCCAATCAATATATTAGCGATTCCTTCTGCCTGTTCAAATAAACTGTCAATATGTGTTTTTACCTTTTGTTTCCTCTCTGCTTGTTGTTTGTTAACTTAGATGTATTATCTGTTGGAACTCGAAGGAAAAGGACTTGTACTGGCTTGCAGGTCGATTAATTAGGGACTGATTAGTTTATCTGATCCGATTTTTTTTACCATTTGCCTTTTTCGGAATCGTCAAACCATTGTGTGTTTCGGAATGTTTATAGTTATATAGTTATATAATATATGAGGCAATTATTCAGATGGTTCCAATCCGGCACGTTCCAGTATATTCTGCAAAACATTCATAAACGGAGGCTTGGAAGCCCCAACAAGTGATCGAGATACAGATGGTAGGCCGCTTTTGGAAAAGAAAATTCCGACGTGTTCGATTGATATGGGGGAAGTAAAAACTTTGAACATAGAAGAATTAATAAAGAAAAAGGCAATCAGATTGGATGGTAAAGAATGAACAGGTATTTGTTCTGATTCTGGCGAATCCAGGTAGTAATCAGATCGGAATGTTCATGCGTCATTAAGATAGCGAAAGTTATCAGAAGAAAGCATAAGTAAACCAACTTGCTTCTGGACATAAAAAAACATTGCTGATAATCCACTCATTGAAGTAATCCATACGCATCATTTGGCATCATCCCGCCATTTCATTCTCAATACATGATGATAGAAGTCCGGCGCAGAGATAATAACATTAGTCCCGGCCCACCCGCCTCAAAATCGTAATCAATCAAGCATCATGAAAAACATATGTGGAAGAAGAAGCATAAGGATAGGTAGGAGGACGACAATGAAGAAATAAAAAAACCAAAAAAATGAGAAACTCCCATGTAATCATAATTCCGTCATGCTTTCTCGATCGAAAACAGTCTTTCCATTTCGAGTTTTTGAAGTTTTTTTGTTCATTTTTTATTCGTATAAGGGGGTTTCCCGATTAGCAAATTCGAACTGGCAACTGTAGTTCTTCATCCTGGTGGCTGGCCTAAACAAAAAAAGATTCGATAGACCTTAGCCAAGATGCGCCGAAGGAGTCCTTGTTTTTCGCCGATATTTTTGAGTGCATGGCAAGTGAAAAGGGCCTCCTTTCTTCGACCAAGGAGCAAACATGGAAGAAGGAATAAGAAATAAAGAACATGCAGCCAACAATAAATAATTGAAATGCACCTAGATAAGTGAAACAGGGAACAAATCATATCAAATATTTACAATGTTGAAGAAAAAAATTGGACGTCAGCTCGAGAGCGGGTTTGGAGGCAAAGGAAAATGAGCGCTAATTTCTCCAAAAACAGAGCCATGAAAGCTCGGATGGTATTCTCTCTCTCACTGCGCAAGAAATGGGGTGTTGTCCGGAAACATAAAAAGCAAAGGTCAAAAGGTGTGCATCTGATTCCAAACATAGGGGGGAGAGCGTTGGAAGGTCTGATGACAACTGGATCTGCTTTTCATTCTTATTCCTCTTCATTTCTCACACTTGATGTTTTTTTTGTTAATGAACCTGCTGCGAACATTGCACGGGATGAAGCCAGTCGAGGGGAATTTTTATTTATTAAACTAGTAGCAGAAAACTACCTGCGCACTCTGATATGTTGCTGGTGTAGGACGGGACGAGCACCTCGATATTCTTCATCATCAGAGCTGCATGGATCATCTGAGTCGTCGTCGGATGAGGTATACCCGCATCGTCGTCCACCACAGTCGATTTTAACCTTCTCACCGCTCCTGGTGATACCGTATCTGTTGCAGCTGCAGGAAGAACTATCACTGAGCGACGAGACAGATGATGGGGAAGTGTTGCCGGAGCGAGAAGAGAGGGAAGAGCCAGCAGAGGATGGCGGAGACGAAGAAATATCGGAATCAGAGTCGGAGAAGTTGACGCTACCGAATCGATCAACCAAAGCGTCCACAGTGGGTGCGTCAGTACAATACGATTCACGGATGTGTCGTGATTCGTAAGGTTTGGATGGTCGTGGGTGCTGAATCCTCGATGGAGATAAAGCGCGACCTTTGGCAATGTCCGAGGTACTGCTGTAGCCAGCAGGGGGAACGCCACTTGTCCTGCCACTGTTGCTGGCGGGGACATCTAGGATGTTGAGCTTGCGTCCAGTCGTGGGCTCGACGGTGAAGGCAGCTGCTGGGTCATGAGACACATGGTAACCATCCATAATATACTGCAGCCAAAACAGGTTAGTTCATGTTCTGAATAATAGAAAATAGAAACGTGTAAGGGGGGAAAAAAGCTTACATAGTACCAGTAGCGGGCGCCGGGGTTGATCATGGTGGGCTGGAAGCGGAATCTGCCCTTCCATGAACCTGGTTTGGCTCCTGGGAGCTTGGAAAGAGGGATTTGTCGTTGATATTGATCCCATGAGCCCAAAAGATGGACAGTCTTCACATTGGCGGAAGTACGGAGGGTAAAGTCCAACTGAATTGCGGAAGACATGTTTTCAGATTTATTTTCCGAGACTCGTTATTTTGTTTTTTTTTTTTGTTTTGTTTTGTTTTGTGTATTGAGGGCAAGGTAAAGTAAAAATCGTTCGGGGCTGAAAGGAGCTAAACCAGAGCTGCCTTTACAGAAGAGAGTATCGAAATTGAACCCGGTTGGAGGGAATTAAATCGGCGTGGGGGGGAATATTAAAGAAGTATTAAGATAGTTTTAAAAAAGATCACACAAGCTATTAGGAATCAAAAGAAGTTCGGGTATAGATAGAAGTCGACCGGCGACAACAGCGATGCGGGAACTTGAATTTGATTAGAGAGTAAAATAATATTAAGTAGGACGGTATTAACAAGAGACCAGCTCTATTTCTCTGAGGATAGAATAGCTTGAGGAAAAGAAACGAACAGAAGACCAGGAAAAACCAAAAGAAGATAGATAAGAACAAGAACGAGAGAAGAAGAAGAGAGGAGAAGAAGAAGAAGTTGAAAGAGAGCGGGCGATGAAGCCGGTTTTATGCCTGGTTTATTTTGGTCTGGTGGCAGAAAATCGTGGGCGGTAAGAGTCGAGTGGTGATTGGCGGCAGTAAAGACCCACATATTCCTCACTCTTGCCCCACTCGTCACCTTGCATGATGCGTTACCAGCCAATCAACACCCGTGCAGGGGCCCTGTTCCCTAACTCTAAGCGGTTAGACCCAGCGATCCCCTGTCCTTGCCCCACTCTTTTCCCCGCTCGGCCCAGCTTATTCTGGGTTATTTTTAGCCCGAGGTACCTCCGCACTGTGAGTGGGCGCGCGGGTACATCCAGCCTTCGCCTAAACAGGTAACGAGCGTGCGATCCGATGTTTCTTTCCTTCTTTCACTGTTTCTTTTTCTGGCCCCCATCACTTCCACCATAACATTAACATTAACATAACACCCTGTCAACTCAAATGTCCTGCATGTCTTGACGCTATTTCTGTACAGGATGGATGTACAACAGCTTGATCTGTTGACCCCTCGCTTTGCCCAACCTTATGCATCTATCTGTATTGTGTGACCTGGATGCTTGCATACGACTACGGAGTACACTTGCACTCCACACACAACTAACTAGCCCTTCCATGCCGTGATGCTGTCATGCCGTTTACGATTGCTAGACACAAACAAACAATCATGTCGCTTGCCGTTGTAACTCTGGTGGGAACGCATGAAATTTTTTTAGAACTCAGTCCTGAGAAACATGGTCTAGGTCATCGAGCCAATTTCATTTATTATTCTTGGAAACAAAAAAAAACTAATAACTAAGTCCTCATATTTTTGCGCCCGTTTCTTTCCATCCAGATGAGCTTTACTATATCACAAGGATTAAAAAAAATAAAAGCTTAGACAAAAAAAACGCCAACCAGCTAATACTTAAGCAAGAATAAGAAAAGAGAGGATCAAAAAAATTATTTGGGAAGCATCCTCGCATTTTCCAGGCATGAAAGCGGAAGAAGACGGAAAGGGATCAATGTCTTAATTGGGGAGGGGAAGGGAAGGGAGGGAGAGGATATTCATCCATGATGCTAACAAACTTTCCTATACCATGTAAGGATCATGGAAGAATAACGGGAAAGGTTGATTGGGAGTGAGCACCGAGAAGGAGGGGAGGGAATGGATGAGAAAGGAAAGGCTCCGGCCGGGGTTTGTGTATGGAACGGAGTATGTCGACTGGTCATAAACAAATAACATGGGAATTAAAGGTGGAGTGGAGCGAACAAAAAAAAATTTAAATTCTCTCTCCTCAACGAATAGATACCCCAGACCGTTTGGTGTACATCCGTGCTGCGATGTTCATCGATGCCAGCTCCTGGAATAAAAGCTTGGCTGCATAAGGAATATGCACCTGCGAGATTTTGTTCTTGTTTCTGCACGCACGGCATTCGAAGTCGCCTTTCTTCACCTTTCTGCAAGTCCAATCATACGTTAGTCAATCTGATCTGATGTTTTTCTTTGTTTTTTACCTTTTATTTTCGCCCCAAAACAAAAACAGATCAAAAGCTTGTGATTACAAGGGATAAGGACGGGATCACACTTACGCGATTGGTGTCATCAATCCACAGATGTCGCAAATATGCACTCGGAATGGATCAGATACATCGAACAGTCGCTCTTTCAAAAACGCACTCGCACCATGAGCAATCATACAATCGCGTTCCATCTCTCCGAATCGCAGACCGCCATCTCGGGCTCGACCTTCCACTGGTTGGCGTGTAAGAATTTGTGTCGGTCCTCGAGCCCGAGCATGGATCTTGTCGTCTACCATGTGTCTCAATCTCTGGTAATATGTCGGCCCGAGGAATATTTGAGCTACTAGTTTCCTGCCGGTGTGTCCGTTATACATCACTTCAAACCCACGAGATTGATACCCATGTTCACGAAGCAAGCTGGACACCGAATCAACCGTCACGTCGGTGAAAGGAGTAGCGTCACCTTCGTATCCACGCAGCGAGGACACCTTACTCAACTGACACTCGATCAAGTGAGCAATTGTCATACGAGATGGAATGGCATGCGGATTGATAATGATGTCCGGTGTAACGCCCTCCCTTGTGAAAGGCATATCCTCTTGTCGGTATGTGATACCAATTGTACCTTTCTGACCGTGACGAGACGCGAATTTGTCACCGATCTGGGGAATCTTCGTGGTTCTCATTCGAACCTTCACGAATTTCAAGTCATCGTTACTTGTTGAAACCAGAACTTGATCAACGATTCCGCTTTCGGTACTTCGCAGTGGAGTGGACACATCTAGCTTGGTATGCTGTTTGGTTCGCTGCCCAAGCTCCTCAGCCTCTGGTGCCAATGGCGACGTTTTACCAATGATAATATCTTCACCAGACACACGAACACCAGGCGATACAATGCCGTCGTCGTCAACCTTGTCATACGTTCCGTGCTTCATTCGCAACGTATCAGATCTCGTCGGTTTCTCGAATCGTTCAACCACTGTTAACCCGATCATCTTCTCAGAGTCGGTATATGTGCGATAGAACAAACTTCGGAATAATCCACGGTCAATGCTACTCTGGTTCATAATAACGGAATCTTCCTGATTGTATCCAGAATAACAAGCAATAGCAACAATTGCGTTCTGTCCTGCAGGAAGCTCGCGGAACTTGAGGAATTCCATAGATCTAGTTGTCGCCAGCGGTTTCTGCGGATAATACAGAATATTCGCCATAGTCTCCAACCGTTGCTCGAAGTTCGTGAGAAAGACACCCATAGCTTGTTTACCCATAGCAGATTGGTATGTATTACGGGGAGATTGGTTGTGGTCAGGGAATGGGATAATACTAGCGCAGATACCCAAGATCATACTTGGGTGAATTTCACAGTGTGTCCAAGTGTGAGCCTTCTGGCTCAAGGTCGACTTGACACGTCGGATAGGGTCGCTGGTATCTTCCTCGGGCAGGCCGTAACCAGCTTGATATTGTTTAGATATCTCCAAATCCTCTGGTGTCATCACAATCATGATAGTCTCTTCTTCCTCTGCGTCCACGTATTCAATCACTCCAGAACTGACCAAGCCATCCCAGCCGAAATGTCTGCTTCTGCGTTCTTCTGGGTCAAGATCCGGAGGCAGTTCCTTATCGGCCTCAAGTTTATGGATGTGCTCTTTCGTCAGCACAAGTGAGCCGTTATTCTCGCTCTTTGGGTCGTTATCAACAACGAAGAGTGGACGGCAAACACGGCCCGCGTCTGTGAAAATCTTGAACTCTCGGTCTCGGATGTCCCATACTAAACTAACTTCTGGGGAAATCAAATGACGGCGTCGAAGTGACTGGACGGTGCCAACTAGGTGTGCAGGATCTCTGTGCACTCCCACCCAAACACCATTCACAAAAATCTTGGTAGTATTTGGTGATGTTTGTGGTTCAAATTCTTCGAGCAGATCCATATTTCGTTGTTTCATGAAATCGATAATTGGTTCGCCCGGGGTTCCAACAGTAATATAACACATAAGTGCCAAATTCTTCACAAGTCCACAGGCCTGTCCTTCTGGAGTCTCTGCAGGGCATACCAAACCCCAGTGAGTGTTGTGTAGCTGTCGGGGTTTGGCTATCTTACCGTCTCGACCAATGGGGGTGTTTGTACGACGAAGATGGGAAAGCGTAGAGGCATAGGTATAACGATTAAGAACTTGGGAGACACCTGCTTTGGAGCTGGCAGCCTTCTTTTGTTCACCCCAATTTCCTGTGGCGAGCGCATATTTGAGACCACCACTAAGGGTACTGGCTTTAACACCGATATTCAAATAAAGCTGCCTTCCAGTCTCCACGCATCTCTGCACATATTTGTAAAGATCTTTAGTTAATCTCATAAAGAGGACTCGGAATAGATTCGCAAGTAGAGGTCCCGCTAAATCTAGCCGCTTCTTCCCAAAGTGATCTCGGTCGTCCACATCACGTCGGCCAAGAGCACACTGGAGAAGACGATGAACCATATAGCCCAAGAAAAACGCCTTTCTTGTCTCACTACCCTCGCTCTGTGAAATATGAGGCAGGAATTCTTTTTGTATGATATCTCTCGCGTATCGGACTCGCTTTTCTTGGTTCATGCTGGTAGGGGAAGAACCTCGCTTGCTAATGAAATCAAGAGCAACCTCGCGGTCCTGAATGACAAAACCTTCTTCAATACAAGGCTTAAGCATTTCTAGCATGGGCGTGTCATTGCGATCGTAGCAAATATGATTCAAGATATCTTCGTCGGAGACAACGCCTAGAGCTCTGAACACCACAACAATCGGAATATCGGTCTTAATATACGGTAAAGTCGATCGAATGGTTGGACCAAATCCACCTTTGGCGCTGTCACCCTTAGAAAATAGCTTGACTGAAAGCTGAGAGAGTATTCTGGAGCCCTTCTCAACCGCACTTCGAATTTCAGCGACGTATGATGTTGGGCTGGGCATGGCTTTTTTGAAAACCTGAACAATATTTCCAGCACTTCGCTCTTGAGCAATCAAAACCTTTTCACTTCCATTGATGACGAAATAACCACCCGAGTCGTATGGGCATTCGTTCCAGTTGTAGAGAGCTTGCTCGCCCAAGTCCTTCAGAATGCAGTACTTGGATTTGAGCATGATAGGCATTTTGCCAATAAAAATATTCTCTTCATCTGGCTCATCTTCAGCTGGTGGTTTCCGTTCCCAATGCAAATATGTCCCTCGGTTTCGCCTCTCTTCGTCGTCCTTTTCCTCGATGTCTTCCTCATCCTCTTCCTTCTCAACCAATAACCGCTCTCGTCCTTCCATGATCTTCTTCGAAATTCCAAGATAAAGAGGGCTGGCGTAGGTCAGATTTCGTAAACGCGCTTCTTGGGGCAACATGATACTGGTAGCTCCATCTCCTTCTGTCATCGACGGACGCGCCAGCATCACGGTGCCAAACTTGAGTTCGTATCGGCGCAGGACAACTGGGTCTGGCTCATCGTCACTAGGGGGAATCGTTTGATCGAGTGTGACCTGTCCCTGCTCTTCCACAAGCTCCTGCATCGTAGTTGAAATGAACTCATCGAAAGAATCCAGTTGCTGGGAAACCAGACCCTTTGACTCGAAAAACGATGAAATCACCGTCCAGCAATCTTCGGATGTAATACCTTCCTCGCCCTCATAGTAGGCATCTTCCCCGTATTCTTCTTCGTACTCCATGGTGGATGGGTGGTTCGCTCGAGATCAGGGTTTTGATGGTCCCCAAAGGGATCAACGTCAAGCGGCCAAACGGCCAAGCGTGCTTCACAATATAGCAAGACTTGATCGAAACCCGCCGACCAAAAGCTACTAGCTGTAGACTGCGGGGAGGGATTGTAATTTGTAACGTTGATTGATGGTAATGTGTTGCGCAGCTGAGCTTTCCCTGGCCGGATCTCTCTCACTGGGGCGCCGCTAATTAATAGCAGCTAAAATTCTCGCTCAACCCGAACTGGGGAAGGTCAGGAACTGGTCACGTGAAATCAATCACGTGATATGACATTTCCTGGTTTCTTCAATATCAGGAATACAAAGAACCATACATAATTAACCATGGAATTTTACGATAGATAGAGAATATTACATCGTGGCATTGAATGGCATCTCTCAGCATAGGGGTATTTTCATTTCATAATTTACATCACACAAAGCGTATCAATGTCTCGAGCATGTCTTTGACGTTCTGATGATCAGGATCATCAGTAGAGTCGAGTCCATTTAGCTGATCTGTGTATAACAACTTGATAGTTAGTGACGGAAACAGCTCCAAATCAAACAAACAAAGAGCAAGAAAAATCAACAGGCTCCCACTGACCTTGTAACGTGGCACGAATGATACCCAGACCCTCGTCCTGGTCTTCCAACAAAGATTTAATTTTGGATTTTGCACCATCATCCTCAGCCACGAGCCAAGCTAAGATTATGTCGATAGCCTAGATACAGAAATTTCAGACGAATGATCTAAACAATATCAGAGAAATTTAATGCGTACCTGTAGCGAGAAAAGCCCAGCATCTAGCCGTTGTGATAGCCATTCTCCTTCCATGATCGCTTGATCTTCTGTGCCTAATGCTTTCCGTTCTTGCGAAATCTTCTCATCTACAGCAGAGACTCGGGAATGATAATCCCGTCGTAGCCGGACCAATCTTTCGATTTTCTCATAATCCTTTTCCACAAATTTAGCCAAGGTCCTGATACGTGCTGGCGATTCACCTGGCAGTAACCGCAGCAAAGATGCGAATATCCCAAGTAAATGTTCCATAAATGCGCTCTCTTGCTGTAAAATAATATGTGAGTCAAGACATACGAAACCTTCATAGGAAATATAAAAACAAACATACCTTTTTCATAAAAATGCCAAAAATTGTCCGTAATCCAGCAGCCTCCACGAAGTGCTCACAAGCTTGGACTCCTTCGTGGCCGCCAATGGCATGGTTTAACACACGCAATGCTCTAGGTTTGCTCAGTTTCCCTTCCCGAAGCATAATTAGAGCTAGTTCAATCCCTTCAGCTTCAACAAATTTAATTTTCCCCTCAGCCTCATCAACCAGGCAGGTCAGACTATCAAATAAATTTTCGAAGTACTCCTCCTCATCCGAATCCTTTTCGGGGTCAAACTTTCGATAGATACTAAGAAGCTGTAACAGTGTCTCAGTTCCATCTCGTTCGATGAAGCGTAATCTATTCTTGGGCGAGGCCTGTAGCAATATTGCCAAAATTTCGGCAGCATATTGTTTGTTTTGAGATATTCTAGTCTCCTTCTTTGATATCCTATTCTGCAACCATTGTATTGTGTTGGCATCTTGCCCTATTTTCTCTGCATTCGAAGCCTGTGAGGCCAAACTTTCTAGCACACCTATCGCTGTTGTCAGCCTTGGGAAATTGTTTGGTCTGGTTCGGGTTTCAATGCGTACTCAAAATATGGTATACCCCTGCCCTGTCTGCTTCGTTGTTTTCATCTAACCTAGACAAATTTTGGGCTAGCAGTTCAATGATGTCGGAATCCAACTTTTATAAAAATAATTAGTAGGTGTATATACAACTATACTTCCATGAGGCAACACAGGTCTTACCATGGCATTCGCGACAGCATCCCATTGCTTTTGCTCCACTTCAACATCCTCGTCGATCAATTCGCCGAGTATTTCGATTGCATCGATTGCAATATCGGTATTTTCATGGGTCAACAATGAGACTAGTGACCCAACGCATCCAAGCGCCGCAAAGTCTTCATAAAGTTCAGGGTGCTCCGATAGGATAGAGAGGGATTTGATATCGACATCCAAATCAGCCTCGGACGCCACGAACCTAATATTCAAAAGGTAAGCTGCCGAGTCAACAACAGAACAATGTGTAGACATATAATTACTTTTGTGGATCTCCCTCAAACTTCACTCGAAGCTCTGCATTTTTTGATATTCGCTTCTCGAAATTTAGGGCGGTCTTGCGTAACCATGCGATATCTAGTTTTTGAGGCTACGATTTGTCAGGATCAGATATTTCTAATAGGTAAGCGGATAGAGACTCGAATATAGAACGAAACCTACCGCAACTTCTCCTTGTTCATATTGATCCACGAACTTTAGGGCATCCGATGTATCCTTTGACACACCTCCCCCAAAGAATCTACCTTCCTCGTCATCTGGAATATCTTCTTCAAAATCCGGAGGCAGCTCGGGCCCGGCCTCCTCATCGTCATCGACGTCTTCAATTGTGACAGATCTGCTACCCTTTGCATCACCTGTTGCGTCGAGCTTCGCGGCTTTGTAGATTTCAGCTGGGTAACGGTTAGCAATTGGGGCGTCGTGAGGAGTAGAGCGGTAGATTAAATCGTTCGGTTAGACATACTAGGATCTCGAGCTGGGTCAATCCTTCGTTTACTACTTGAAGAATAAGACGGTTTCTATATCACTAAGTTAGCCCACAGGAAGCTCCAGCTAGTTAGGTGGTTGGTTAGGGGGGCATAAGACTGCCCGTGCATACCTTGAAAATGTCATCCACGCTCGCCATTGTCGAAAGAAACCACCCTAAAAATAAGAGAGTAAGGTAAACTGACTGTAAATAAATAAAAGCACACGATTTGACGGAAGAGCTGTTGCTCCGTTCAATGCAAGGAAGCTTGTTGCGGGTGGCTGCGCAGACCACAAGTGCAACTATTCTCAACCCCGAAATGGAAAAAAAGAGGAAAAGTTTCTAAGATCAACCATCTGTCCATCTTCAACGCCGCCGAACCGTGAACAGCTTCAGCACTCCTCTGTCTATCAAATACAAAATAAAAATACTATACCCACCCGAACCTACAACTTCGCAAACATGCCTGAACCATCACGCCGAGCAATCCAGTCGTCCCAACAGGGATATTTTGCCGCAGCCTACCAACAGCTGACGGCCGCAGAAAACGCAACTGTCGTAAGGAGTATCGTCATATTTGGGGTATGTCGGAGCTGTCACCATCTGCTGAATATATTTTTCTCGCTTAAACCAATCTCGTTTCACCTGCTACCACTCCTATTTCTTTCGCCGGGTTTCTAACTTCATCACAGGCTGCTGTCGGTTTCCTCCAGAGCCCCCTTAGCGAATGGCTTCTTCCATCGTAAGTTCAATCAGCATCGTCGATTTGGATTTTCCGCCGAAAATAGTTATAATGGGCTCCAAAACGCTACACTTTATGTACTATTTTACAGACATACTGACTCTACGGACCCGACCATCAGTTTATAAATATACCCAAACACCAACTTACCCTTTGATGCCCAAACTCCATCCAAATTCTCCTTGACGCCGATATCCGATCGCTCTGCTAGAGATACTCTTCCCAATCCCACATACTATGTACAATAATTAATAGAACGCGTTTGCAGCTGTTGGTTGCAGGTGGATTTTACGCTACAGTCTATGTATAACAATACCGAAGATATATTCCTTTACTTGGAGGAGAGATTGGAGGCACCCACATTATTTGGCAAATTCAATCGGAGCTTGATTTATACTTTGATTAGATCCAGCGATTCTAGCCTACGATGCACATCCCTTGATCCGACACCAAAGGAATTCGGCTTTGTGATAAATAAGAAAATTACCAAGCTAGATTACTTATATCGAAAGCGA
The DNA here is from genome assembly GCA_032988175.1 of Myotisia sp. PD_48. Classification (NCBI taxonomy): domain Eukaryota; kingdom Fungi; phylum Ascomycota; class Eurotiomycetes; order Onygenales; genus Myotisia; species Myotisia sp. PD_48. The sequence continues at coordinate 97,249 of JANTQB010000039.1, read as the reverse complement.
GAAATTCAAAATTTAGCTACCTTCCAGGGTGCAGCGTTCCTTTCGTTATGTTTGGCAATTTATTATCCTGAGCTTTTCTTCATCTGGAACTGTCATCTCAAGACGCAAAAAGAAAAAACAAAACCCCCAACAACGGTATTTTAGGTTCCTAGGTTTTCTGTGAATCGTTAAGAGCTAGCAAGCAAATAACTTTGCATGTTAAGAGCAAAGGGCTCTAGCTTTCCCCTCCCAATGGATTTCCCACCGCGACAACGGCGGCCGTCTCTCAATGACGTCCTCCATAGCCCACTTCATCCTTGCCTTGTCCAGCTCTTCGGTGACTTCTCCATCAGGGCAAATGATATAAAACTGGCCTATCTTCATCTTTTCATATAGATATTCTGCAACCTGACCAGGTAACCAGGCTTCTCTTGATTCCTTAGCAAGAGCTGCTTCGTTCGCAACTGGCCCTGCATGGCCGGCCATTCCCGAATAAGTCCATCCTGGCACAAGAAGATGAACGGACACTTTTGTTTCGCCGGGCTCCGAGCGAATATCGTGGGCGAGGTGCTCTGCGATGGCCTTAACCGCAGCTTTGCTGGCGTTATATGCCGGATTTTTCCCTCCAGGAGGGTTTGTGATTCCCTGTTTTGATCCAGTAATAACGATTGCCCTTGGCTCGCGCACCGGTAGTTCACCTTCTGCCATTATCACGGGGAGAAATGTCGCAATCCCGTTCAGCACACCGTTGACGTTTGTCGCAAATATCTACAACACAGTGAGCACGATAGAAGAGAAAACGAACAGAGAAAAATCAAATGAAGGTGTTCATAGAATATAAAGATACCCTGTTAAAATATTCCAAATCTGTCCACGGTGACTTGTTATCCTCCCCTTTTCGCATAGTACCAGCATTGAGCACCAGAAGATCCACCCCTTTTGGGAATGCCTGCAAAACCTCATCCCGCAAGTATTCCCAAGACGAAATCTCAGATACATCCATAATATGTGTTAAAATTTTAGGTCGTCCGATACCTGATTCACCATCTAGAATTTCTTGGGCCCGCCCAAGATGATCCGCATGAATGTCCACCAGGACTAGATTCATATTTTGAGAACGACATAGCCGTGCGATGGCGAATCCGATCCCGCTGCCGGCACCCGTCACCAAGGCGGTTGCGCCGGCACGAAAAACACTGTCTGGCATGTTTTAGTTTATGAATAGAAAATTCAACTTGGCTAAGTCAATCCGAGCGAAGATTCAACTGTGATCTTCTTTGAGGGACTGAGCAGTATACATGTTTGAGTGTCTGGAGAGTTTGGGGGTTGCGTCATATCTCCGAACTTTGAGCTAAAGCAAGTGTTAAATCCGAAGCAAAATTTATCCAGTTAGCAGTTATGTATTAAATTTTAACTGAAGAGTTGGGTATTGGTATATAATACTATACATATTATACATCGAGCACCAAAATGGTTCAAAATCCCTTGCTATCTCTCTACGCATGAGAAGCCCAATAAACGCCTAAATCCAAGACAATAATAGCCTATATCGTACAACTTATCTAGGGTATATGAAACAAAAAACTCCGATTGGCAATAAAATCAACCGGCCAATTAATTGAGAAGAAATCCAAGAGCTGCTGTCGCCTGTTTTTCATTCGGACGTTGAACTAGACGTATTGCATCCATATTCAAAAATAGGCTGTAAAGATTAATATCGCTGATTTTAGACTCTACCAAATCGCCTGCACGGAATTCAGGAGTACCATTGGTTGCTGTGATCACGCATCGAACCCCGAAAGGTAGAAGGTTGGCAAGGTATTGTTTATCGCCAGGTTTAAGATTAGGAGAAACAGTTTCAGTGAGCTGATGCGCAATGATGCATTGGAATGTTGGTGGCAAAACTGCCTGATTGAAATAAAACGAACGATGAAGAAGCTGGAGAATCCAAAAGTCGCGTGAGCGTGTCTGTGCTAGGTCCGCCACTTTGTTCTGCCAGTTTGAGCGATTGATGATAGCAGTCACGTCGTCTTTAGAGAACGGTAGAATAGATTTATCATCCTCCGGGCTGAGAATTTTCGTTGTTTCTGCTTCATGGCGTAGACTAGCTTCAATTTGCCAGTGTGCAATCAGGTCAGAATAACGCCTTAAGGGAGACGTGACTTTACTATACTGGTCCATGCCTAATGCTATGTGGCGAATAGGCGAGGAGGAGCTGAATGCTCTTGGGAGTAGGCTGAAGGGGTGTTTTTCATTGAATCCCCCGAGTTGATTTTCAGTTACCAACTGGCCAGGGCGAATGGCTGTCCCTGAGAAGATAACCGGGATGCCACGATCTTTACACCACTGAGCTGCAATTTCACCACCCAGCAACATGGCATGTGAGACAAGATCCTGTTTTGTGAAATCTGGTATCTTATATGGATCCACCAAATTTCCACTAATTCCAATTACTGGATCATATTCAGGATAATGAGCCTGCGAAACGCTCCCCGCATCAGATTGAATACTCTCTCCAGGTCCAGAAACGAGTGGAAATGACGATGTATGCGAGATGTACTGGATGGCACCCTTCTTATTGCGTTGTTCTTGTCGACCGGCCAGCACTTTCTCTAGGGTTTTCAAGAGCTGCTGGTGTTCATCCGAAATAAAATCCTGGAGCTCAGAACGAGCCGGTCCTTCAATAGTACCTCCAACCATCAATTTTAACGACGGGGCATCACTCGTATCAACACCAAACATCTTTCGTAGCCTATCTGGTGTGATATAAATCACATTATTGATCGTACCATGAGTTACTTTGGTATCAAGAATATCTCCTGCAAAATTAACCTTGGCACTAAACGTGATTGTTGGCTTGTTTGGGCCAAGACTAAACAGCTCGTGGGTAAGTTCGGGTGGGAACATGGAATAAATGCGTTCTGGAGAGTAAAAGGATCTTTTGAACCGGGCGGCGGTTTTGGCTAATAAATGGTCGTGTGGGATAAAGGCAGATGGGTTAGCTACATGTATATGAACCCAAAAAGTGTCTGGTGATTCTGGGATGGATTCAATAGAGAACCCGTCATCAATTTCTGCAGCTGCCGGACTATCAACACAGAAAACCGGCAAGTTTCCCCAGTCTCTGCGGAGATGTTTCATGGAATCGATGAAAGTGTCAGGTTTCACGTTCTCGCAAAAAGCCTTGCATTCTGCAACCATTTTGTCAGATTCAAGAGATACCCCATGCCCTGGAAGCGCAAGTTGTTCATTGAGAACGTGAATGTTCTCCCACGGGGCTAGAACGCCCAGTTCTTGTAGCGCAAGATAGGCTGTTGCTTCGTTTAGTGGGTAGCCGTGGTACAATCCAATATTATTGAGAATTAATGACCCAGCACTGCGGAACGAAGTTGCCCGGTAAAACAAGGGGGGAAACACCCAGAGTCGTAGAAAATCGATTATTACTTTATCCGAGGATGAAAACGGTTCGATAGCATTGAGGTTTACGTCTAGCTGTTGGTCATTGGCTGTGTCTGGATTCGTCCGGGGACTGATGCCTGATGAGGCTGGGGTTCGTACTTTGCGGCTCAGGGTAATCAATCGTCTAGCTTTTTTGAGAAAGTTTGTAATTGGATGGTATTGTAAATTTTTCTCCGTTCGTGATGTTACATTTTCGGCCACGTTTGATTGGTATTCTCGCATCCAATCTAAGACGCGATTGATGCGTTTCATCTGTTCTTTGGGTCGAAACGTATATGATTCAATGATGGATAAGCTCTGATTCGGAATTACACCAGCTTTATATCGGTCAAGCGCAGCATAAACGGTGAATCTATGCACGGTGGTGAGGCTTTGGCGATCGCGACCCAGAACCTTCATCGCAATTTCATCGAGGGTCACGATGACTGATGCTTTTTCCCGCGCAAATTCTTCATAGATACTATTTAACGCACTAGCATGCTGTGTGAATAGTTCTAAAGTCGCTTGTTCAAACTTGGACATTGTAGTGAGTAAATGAGCCCCGATTTCTCGCGGAATGCCACCTTCATGTTCAACTAAATGCGTATGGTTCTGCGAAATAGTGAAAGTAGGAACATATGGAAGTATTGGAGTAAGGGATTCAGCAGGAATGCGTTCACCCGTAATGAAGACCACTTCATCGGGTCGAGCAATCCGCCATTTCCCTCGGATGGAATAGACTTGTAGCTGCTCGTTCACTGTCCGAAGATAAATAGCTAGTTGGCCAAGCGAGACACCATTCTGGCTACATTTTCTTAATATCAGCCTATGTCGCAGACAGCCACGGAAGTTAGGACTCACTGTTTCAACAGTATCATATCTCCAGGACGTAGGAAGGGGGACGGATCGTCATGGCTCGCAGCATCATAAGGAGTGAGCTGGTCGAAGAACGGGGTCAGATTTTGCTGGTACGCTACATCGTCACGAAACATAAGCCCAGGGTTTCTAGCATCTATATTGCTGTCTTCATAATTCGTGATTGGATCGTTGGTAGTAGGCTGTGCCGCTATCCATCTTTGAAGATAGGGACGGATCTTCTCAGTCCTCTGGAGATCTAGCGACAAAAGACTGGCCCTGCGTGCACCGAAGAGAGATTCGCCTTCCTGGGCTAGCGACTACAAAACCACCCACCAACGAAGGTTAGACTGGTTCTTTTCATAGCGTACACTTATAGAATAGCACTTACAGCATGTCCTGTATGGAACGCCCTCGAACGGACTAAATCCTGATGGCTGCCATTGTGGTTGACCAGGCTCCTGGAGCGTGCTAGAAAGCCTGCAGGAGTTTTTGCGACCCGGTTTAGAACTGCGCTGTATCGAGTACGAACAAACCAAAGTGAGGCACTCTGGGGCGTGTTCCGCGAACCCCTCCGCAGGGGACATGAGAACATGGCAAATTCAGAGCTGTCTATCTGCCTAGGGATCCAACTGACAACATGTCATTGCCTAACCATCATTTGTATGTTGCCATTGGATTTGGTCGCATGGAGTTATGAGGCTTCTAGAAGCTCTCTTGCAGCCAGCCAGTCTATCAGCAAAGTGGAATTCGTTAATTATTTCTGGAGATCTTGAAGCTCAAAAAAAATTACTCGGGTGGGCTTGCCTGGGGTGGATGGAGCAGGTTTAGCCGAACTCAGTTTGCTTGAATTCTCCCAGATCCCCAACCCATTACTCCGTAGACGACATAAAACATTCATTCGGATGGGTAACTACAAGTTATTTGCTATTTTCATGTCCGGCTATTTGTGGGAATGCTAAACTTATCCAAATGAGACTATATTAAATCGGTATTGTTTTTATTTAAAGCTGGGATGGACATAACATTGGAAGGAATCTAGACCCTTAGGAAGCAAAGGATGATCCTACAATTTTTCTAGATATCAAAATAGAGGCTGCCTGGAATCTACTTCCTCCGAGCCCCAAAGCTAACTGTTTGTGTTCTGCTTAGCCGTTTTGCGTTTCAGGAAGAAAGGATGTTTTGGCTGGAAGCTTTCATCAAGAATGACTATTGTGGTGGCTGCTCAACCCAGAGAATCATGTTATTTTCATCTGAAGGATTTTGTAGTCAAAAACCAGCTTTTTCCTCCTAAGAATTCCCAGCTTTGAAGGTCTTGAGTTCCATTTGTTGGTGGCTATAGAGCGGCCGAATCAGGGTTGTTCCACCACACAAAACCGGAGTGCCTCTTTGAGGTGTATGGAAAGAATGACCTGATATTAAGAGCTCACATGGTAAGAATTACCAGGTATTAAGTGTTGGCTATTGCTACATGTGAAGTCGGTGGTATATGCTTGTTTGTTGGGTTGCATGATGAACCAACTCACTAGCATTCTGATGGACCACATAATGCGAATGAAAATGAAACTCATGGAACTGAGAAACTGTTACTATATATTTGTAGCAGCTCTTTTATTTGCTATAGCAAATAGTATCTTTGTTTCAACATAACTGAGTTTGTAGCTGAAAGCTCATAAACCCCTTTTCAACTTCAGCATGATTGATAGGTACCTATAGGTACTTAGGTAGTTTGGGAGCATAACCCTTAATGATGCACTAAACTGACTACAATCTTGTGCACTATGGAAGATGAATGGCTTTAAGGGTATATATCATAGATTTCTACAATGAGATCTAGAGGTTTGGAAATAAAATCCAGGGAATTACTCCGGCTTCTAAGTGAATGCTGTCTCATGTATGAGACATGTTCTCCGCTGTCACTTGATATCTGGTAAAGCAGACGGGATTTAGCAAGCACAATAGTGAAGATCTCATGGTCTGGATATATAATGTTGCCGTTGGTCCCATGGCCTTCAGCAATCATCATATTGAAACAACCCATCTGTTAAGCAAGCAGTTATTCTCCCTGAAAATAAAGCATCTTTCCCCTTCTCTTCCTCCAACCTACCCCCATTATTTTACCCCCTTTCCCCTCTCTGTTGCAGCTTTTTTGCCTATATTTGTATAAGTTTGAAATCAACTCCAGCCCATTCGAAGGGTATCGCTGGCTTCATCACGTCTATTAGCAGGCACGAGATACGTTTAGCAAGTTTTTGGGCGGAGAGACGGCCTTGGTCCAAACGTTCGTTTAAAGAACATCACTTTCAAAATGGGCAAATTCCTTTCATTTCGCTCAGATGATGCGCTACCAAACACCCTCAACCTTATTCGGATTCTTCAAATTCTCGGCCTAATCCCTATGATCGGGATGGTAGCCGATTTTTTCTCGAAGTTTATTAGCTCTGGGGATAAACCACCACTTATACTTACGGTGGCGGTCGTTGTGGTATGTTTTGGGATTTCTTCTGAGCCACTTTGCGTTTGGAAACCGCAAATTAACTAGGATATAGGCTCCTATCGCCGGTTTGCATTGCGTGATAGCCATCCTTATGACAACTGTTCAGAAACCACTTTACACGCTGTGGGGTGGATTGGATTTCTTGATTCTGATCGCGCTATTTGTCGTCGCTGTTGTTATTGGAACCCCGCTCTCCATTGTGAACTGTGATTCACTACCTCGCTCAACTGGTATAGCTGGCGATATTGTACGCGAAGCAGCTAAGTTGAAAGGCGGCAAAACTGAGGAAGCAGGTACGCTTGCGAGCCTGATCATATCAGGGAAGTCCGCCTGCATTCAAATGAAGGCTGTTTGGGGCATCTCTGTTGGCGTATGGTAAGCTTAATTTTCAATAAGCCTTCTTTCCGCCTTCATCCTAATTTCTGTTGCCGAGGAAACTAGACGAAGGAAGGTTACTGACGTTTCAATAGCATCTTATTTGTAATAAGTTTCGCTTGCTGCGTGATTATGTCCCGAGTACGCAGAGGGTAGTTAACGGGTATCTTTTCTATCCGAAGACTTCCTCTTAGCTCACCCGGTTAATGCGGTATAACGGATTAGGAGGGCAGATAGGTGGAGAAGAAGTGGATGGCCATGGTGTTTCGTCTTTCTTGAGGTGTCCAGAGGAGTCCTATTTTTGGTATTTGTTTTTTTTAGTATTTCGGTGTCTTTTCCCTCAAAAGGAGCTGGAATATGCCCTCCTTTGGAGAGAATAACTAATCATTCCCACTGTCTACCCAGAGGCAGGTAATATATTGAACTGAACTGAATCATGTTTTGGGTTGGGTTGATATTCTTTCAGAGCACAAGATCGAAATTAATTTTCATTTTCCAAGCAAGTAGACGACTCTGTATCCAGAGCAATTTGTTGAGAAGCTCAGAATAAGGATTCCGCCCCGCAAGCTAACTTGTTGACGTGGAGCAATCAACCGAAGGGTAAAAAAAAAAAAAAAAAAAAAAAAGAGGGAGCGAAATAAAAGGAAAAGAAAGAAAAAAAAAAAAAAAAAAAAAAAGAAAAAGAAAACAGATTCTCAAAGGTTGAAAGTCCACAAGAAGTAAGTGCTTTACAAGTTCAAAAGAAGTTCACTTGCATTCGAACCATTTCTATTGGCGAGTTGAAATAAAATAAAATAAAAAAAGAGATGAGCCATCGAATAATTATTATTATAAAAATAATAAAAATAAAAATAAAAAAAAAAGAAAACCTGCGAGAGAGATCATCTGTCAGACCTGACAACGGAATACGGAATCGACCGTCATTTAAACTCTGCCGGGCACAAAAATTAGCGAAGGGGATCCTACAGGCGGAGATTATAAAGCCAACTGGTTAATTGAATGGTTGAATGGATGGAGCTCCCGCATGCCGCCCGCATTCTTGTGCTCTCTTTCGAGAGATCATCCGCTGGGCAACGCGCCACTGTTCGTCATGAATCCGACTCCCTGGCTCCTGGAGAAGCCCAGCCCAGTGTCTTAACATGCTAGGTTACAATGCCTCGGGATTAGGTTCAAATGGTCTGGGACGGTGTTGCTTGGTTCCCCACGCCCTGCAGCCCATAGAGCCAATGATGACTCGCCAGGGCGGCGGTCGCTGCGACCTTTGTCCTGGGTTCTTCCAGGGATATGCCTGTTCGTGACACAAGTGCGGGAGAATCCCACCGCCACTGCTGTTGCCGGACCAAATTGCTGGGAATAGGGGACTCTCTGCCCAGTTCAAACCGGCCTTTGGAACACGAGAGAGGGCAAATGAAAAGCCCTAAATATTGTATTCGAACTGCCTAAATGGAGTGTTCCATCGGTTCCCTCCGTCTCTCAGTCTTGAAAATGGGAATATTCATAAACCCTTATTTTTTCTTGGAGGGAAATGAAATGCCCCCCTCCCCCTTCTTTGTTCAAACATAAAACGAATAATACAGCCTCAAGAGAGAGAATAGGTATTGGGTTATTTTTAGTTGCTCTTTTTTATGTTTTTTTTATTTTTGAATTTTTTTTCCCCAACCGTGACGGGTTTGTTTAGTTCCCTGCTCGGATCCCCGACTCGCTGATGATTTGGCATCGCACTACGGAGTACATTAGTTACATACTCCTTGCAGAAATAGTCAATCTAAACTAATTTCCTCCCCCCCCCTTTTTCGGATTTGCTGGGAATCCATCCCTTTGAAACGCACGGTTCGCAGGTGCTTCAAGTGGCTTTTGGCTTGCGACTTGGCAAAGTTCACGGAGCCGTTTGTGAAGTTATCGTATCTTATTTATGGTTGCCGACTGCCCCCTCCCCCACTGCACTGCATGCAGGCATTTCTGTCCATCCAGCAGTTTCTCTTAATAAAAGAAATAGTTAAATATTTGCATTCCAGCCCTCTACTTTTTATAAATTAATTTTTATTCCCTCTTTTCTATCTTATTATTTCCCTCAGTTCAAATAGTTTTCGTCTCAACTACTCTCTGTACCAGGTTTCGCTACAACCAACAATCTGGGACTGGGTGTGACACTGTGCTTCGCGAGCTTGGGAACATCGTACTTGGTACGGCATACGTCGTACACACATAAGTAGTGCATCCATCTGCTGTCTCGTAGCAATCAATGTCAGCGTGGAAGAAAAGAAAGATGTCTTCGTCTCGCCCAGCTTCGTTGTCAATAGTATTTAGTCACCTCCCCCTCCCCTCCTTCTCCCTCCATGTCGCCCCTGCTAAGTTCTACTAGGATTCATCTATCAATGGTCGTGAATATGTCGCTCGTGCATACGAGTTCGACGACTCTGTGGAATCGTATGTGAAAAGCTCTGCCTTGTTTCATTTTAAAGAAAAGGCCGGATTTGTTTTTATTTATTGGATATCTTTTCTCATTCAATTTGCATTCGTAAAGAATGAAGACCCTGGCGTCTACAGCACAATCATATCGATACGAGAATGGAAGACGGTACCACGCATATCGTATGTGAACAAATACCGTATTTCCTACCCACAACCCAGGGTTTAGAGAACATGTGCAAGTGTTTGTACCAAAGGATACGAAACTAACGTAACTCCATGGGTAGGGGATGGCGCGTACTGGGGACCAAACGATGAAAAGGACAAACGTCACCAGACAATAACGTACGCCTAAACTGCAAAATAGATGAAGCTCCTAAAAGACTGACAGCTAACATACTGCGTTAGACATCATCTTTTCGGCTTGCTTCTGGAGGACAAGCTATTTCTTGCCCCAGTCCAACACCCCCGAAATGTGCTCGATATTGGCACTGGTCGGGGATTATGGGCAACGTATGCCATTCTCTCTTATTGCCATTTTTCTTTTCTCTTAAGCCTATTCTAACTATTGCAAATAACACAGGGATTTCGCCGACCAGTACCCCGAGGCTGACGTTATAGGTACCTACCTCGAGGGCTATACAGCAGGACTTACACTTTCTGCTTTTTGTTCATAGCTCGCAACTAACACATTCGATCAAAATAGGAACTGATCTGTCTCCCGTGTGGGAAACTCCCGTCCAGCCAAATCTTCGATTTGAGGTTGATGATTGCTGCTCTGAGTGGGCATATCCTCCTGACGATCGGGAGCGGTTCGACTTCATTCATATGCGTGGGATGTACGGAAGTGTCGCCGACTGGAACAAACTTTATAAGGAGTGCTATAAGTAATAAAGCCAACCCTCTTTCTTCACTTGTAATATTGTCGATAATTATCCCCGCTAACACCAGCTTTTGTTAAAAAGTCACCTTGTCCCAGGCGGATGGATAGAACAAGCAGAACCGGGTCTGGACCCCTTTTCTCCAGACAACTCGATCAGACCCGGCTCCTACTTTGACAAAACTCATGAATTTTTACAAGCATGCGAAATGTCTATGAGAAAACGTCTATACATTGCAGACACTATGAGACAAAGCTTGATAGATGCCGGATTTGTTGATGTTGTTGAAATAAAATATAAAACCCCTATTGGACCGTGGAGCTCAGAACCTCGAATGAAAGAGATTGGGCGATTTTATCGAGATTACTGGGATTATGGGCTGGAAGGTTGGGTGATGGCTCCGGCAACCCGGCATCTTGGTGTAAATTCCCCCTCTCTCCTCAAATACTTTGTTGTCGTATTGCTAAAGATTGCGCGTCTACTTGCATATAGTGGCCAGTTGAGCATGTCAGGGAGATGATTGCAGAAGCGAGAGAAGCAATTTATGATCCTAATACCCACGTATATTATGAAATGTAAGCTGTACCCTTCTCATTTGCCTTGGAATATCACCACTAACTCGTCTATTCTGATAGAACCGTCGTCTACGGCCGAAAGCCCCTTAATGCGGAATCAAGACCAGCAGACATATGAAGAATGCAATGATAATCCGTATATTATAGGAAATATGGAGATATCATCTGCAGGATACTGCACCTCACACATATAGGATGAGCGTTAGTATCGAAAACAAAAAATAAAAAAGACGCCGGCCGCCAGGGGGGAGGTTGGGCGAGAAGCTAACAGGAGGTATTTTCCTGCTTTTTTGGGCATGGGTTGAGGCCGGATGGAATAGGAATCAGGCCAGATACAAGTACGGTTACATACAATATATAAGCACGGTATCTACATATACGTATGGTAATTATTTGAGGCTCATGTCGGTATCTATTATCAACATCATCAACATCATAGTGATTCGAGGTCAGAGGCCAGCACGAATCAAAAATAAGAACAAAGTTAGGTATTAGTTATTTCGTCTATTTTTAAATTCAAAATACATTTCTCATTTTGACCCAAAATCAATTGTGTGCGAAATTTCGCGTTTGGTCGCACTGCTAAAATATCATGAGTAAAGTATATCTATCTATAGATTCGCCCAAAATTTCCCCCATTGCAAAATGATATTAGAATTAATCCAGAAAAACAAAAAGATTGGAACAAAGGAGATCAAGAAATCAGCCGCCATATCTATTCCGCAGACGCCATCCTGCCGGCTTTAACGAGTGCATAAACCGGCAGTGCGATACTCCAAGCCCATACGCTACTACGCATGTAACTCATGAATTCTGATCGGGCTCCAATGTACAATGCAGTGTACAGAATTCGTGCACCAACATATTCTGCCGCAATCAGATTAAGATCATTCACAGGAACTTTAGTAATATTTCCCGCGATCTTATCGAATGTTAGCGAGGAACTTATTGTCACGAATAAACTAGGAAAGGAAACATCGTACCATAGCAACGGCAAAGAGTGGAAGTGTTTCCATGGCATTGAGATGTGCGCACTGTGCTCGGAAAAGCCTAGTCCATGTCTTTTCTGGAATTGAACTTCGGAGAGCATCTAGATTCTCTCTCGGCCTATAAAAAAAAATTTAGTGTTCTGAAGTTCCATGCATGCTCTTGGGGAGTAAAAGATGAAAGTTAAAGGAAGGGGAGTTCGTTTAATTATTATAAAACATACATCAAGTTTGTGTATTTCCCTTTGCTAGCTCTGAACAGGCCTACGAACTTGTAGACAGAAGGCGCAAGGCCGACCGCATAGGCTCCAGCGATAGCATGGTAGGTCCAGTTGTTCTGAGATGACATGTTGGTGAAGAGAAGGTTGAAAGGTCTGATAAAAATTTGAATCGGGTTCCGTGAATAGTCAAAACAGTTGGTAATAGTAACTGTAGGTGTATATATATGTGTGTATCCTCGAACTGGTCAGATAAGTAGATGGTGAATTATTGATGTAGAGGGAAAAGCTATCTTGGGGAATTGAGGGCGATTTAAATACTTTAAAGGCACTAATAGCAGGCTGGAAACAAAGTTATGTCCCTAGATGAGGACGGCAAAGGATCTCCATAATGATCAGCCACCATTGAAATGATAGACTGCGGAACCTGCGAGGGCCAGCATAATGTTATGCTAAAGTCATCACAAAAAGCTGCTTTCCAGAACTCATAGCCCACGACGCTATAGGTTATAAGTACTTCAGGGCAGCTCCTAAAGATAAACAGCACCGTCTATATTCTGACATACCATCAACCTTTGACAGTCCAATGCGATGGAATACAATGTAATAACAATTCACTTGTTGCGAGAGAATTGGTTTGTTTAGAGCAACAGAAAAGGAGTGGTCACATGACCTAGCTTCATAACGTTATGCTCCCAACGTTATTCTCCATCCATAACATAACATAACATCCATTCAAATTTCAGTTCTTTCATTCTATTCTTTCATTTGACGGGCTTAGCCTAAAATTATGGACTGATCCGTACGCCGCCTTACAGATATCGCGCCCATGTCACCCGGATCTCCAATGATTGCTCTCTAATCTGGAATAGTAAACTACAAGAACAACAAACAGTATTCAAGAACAATGCATGGACCACTAAAGTCTGGGAATTGAAGCCTAGCGAGCTCTACTAGCGATCAAAACAAGGGGAAGAAAGTCTAGCATGTCTATCGACCTCAAAATGCACCCTACGCGACATAAAGCGATATCGTCCATCACCCCAAACCGGAATCATCAAGTTGAGATAACTACTAATCAAAGAATGGTTACGGGAGTCTGAAGATTTGACCTTACGCACAATTGACCTAGCACTACGCCGATAGCGATGTCCTAAAGTTGCCTCAACTCGACGCCCGTTCGAGAATCCAATTACTCGATGGTACAGGTACGGTCGAGTTATATACGCCTACATGTCAATCCATCAACTTGTTTACGAGTCCACATACGCCCGGATAATTATTGTTGATCCTTATTGTCGATAATTGTTATCGGGCTGGCTTGGTTTGCTGGGAGGCACCAATCTTACACTGAGGTTACGGAGTACAGGGCATAACAAAGCAGGGTGAGTGAAGGAAATATCTCGCACGGACCGTTGCCAGATAAACCAAGGGTGCGTATATCGGCAGAGACAACGTGGCTGTAGGTGGGGTGCAAACGAAAATCCATGAATATATTCACGGAGGATAACTTCATGCGATCTGAAGAAGCACCGGAACATCGCGCCCTATCTGTTACTGTTGTACGTCATTTGATTTGACAACATATCCTCTAGATATCCAGAGCAACCGTTACGACTCAACGCAAGCACTTTCAGGATCTGGAGATCAGTAACTGTTTCATCTTTATTTATACATATCTAGAGTAGCTTAGAACTCTAATTTAGAACCGATTCCTTGTATTTGGATGTCGCCATGCAGTGTTCCTGAAAATGGCCAGGATTTGAACAATTTGGCTGCTAAAGGTAACATCTTCAACTTATTCACTTCCCCAAACCTTGAACGGCTTGGATTGAAAAAAGGATGAAATATCTAACTATCTATTATATAAATGAGGGTTAATTCAAACACCCATTCCTCGCATCATTCTATGGTGAGAGAAAGACTACGGAAGTTTGCGGAAGTTTCTATTTCTGCTGGTATACTTAATCCCGCCGGATATTTCGAACATAACTTTTAAATATCTGGCTACCCCGTAGTTAAATTGTATCGCCAACAATGCTCCTAACGTTGTCTAGAGCTTTTGAATCCATTGCTCTCGCTTAGGTTTCTCGAATATACAACAACAACGGCGACGGAGATATAGTTACCTGGACCTTGCCCACATATAGCCGAGTGACACCTCAGATACTTGGAAATTCTTGACAAGATTGTCGCGATCTTATCTCAGTCAGGGACCAGGCAGGGCAGAAGGATTTATACGAATGGCACCAGCAATGGGCCAAGCCAACGACCTGCCTGATGAGGATTTGCGAAGGACCAAGCGGGCCAAGCGTTCAACCAGGAGAAACCTTAGTGTTCCTGATCTCCCTTCCAGAAGCCCCGGATGCGCTGATCATGCGAGAGTTAGTGAGCAGGATGGAGAGCGATACGGGGTACTTTAACGAGCGAAAAGACGCTTCAACTTACCTGGCACTCCCTCCTCCGCCTCTGGCGACTCGGGATGCTGGTACCTTTTTGCTTTCTTTTCCCCTTGGGACTAGACCGCGGGGGGGTTCATATATTAATTTTAATTTAACCCACGGTCAGTTCAGGGACAGCATCCCCTGTCCAACGTCGGACCAGGGCATTTCAGAAACAAAACATTCCCACCCCCAGAGCTTTTGTTCCTGGTGCCATTGCTTGAAAAGAGCTAGAATATGTTTGTAGGGAAGGTTACACACTAAATTGCGATCTGCAAACCTTGGAGTTTGCTCCGATTTCCGAGCTGTCCTTCTTCCCTGCAACCAGAGCAACCCCAATTATTTTCCATCTCATTCCTCAGGGACGAAGATCAAAGCTCTGAGATAAAAAAGACCCAAAAGCTCGGAAAAGAGCTTTTAGTTCCTTTTGAACTATTATTTTCCCTTCTGCGGCGAAATCGAAGTATATACCACCGATCGTATCAGTTGGCTTTGATATCTTGCTAAGGTCTTCCGTTTCTAACCCTTCGGGAACGAGGGCGGAGATTACCATGTGAGGTTGATGTTACATCTTTCGATGGCGAAGGAGGGGCTCCCCTCGTGTCATATGTTCGCTAATATTGGCAGTGTATATCTCCATCCATAAGGGTAAGTAGAGTTATCTGACGACAAGGCTTGTCAAGCTAGATTGCTGGCTGTTCCTTGGAAGGTACCTGAGGACAAAGAGTTCCGTAGTTGCGGGGAACAGCAGCGTTGATAAAAACCCCGTCAATACCTCCCCCCAGGAGTGCAGATCTCGAGTTCCGTTTTCTCCTCAAGCAACCCGAAAACAGCACCCAATTCATCAGTTTGGGGAAGCTGTTTCTGTCATTCGTTTTAAGTTTTGTTTTGTTCACGTCGACTCGTGATTGTCAGCCATCATGAAGGTATGTCTACCTCTAATTGTTCCCCTGTCGCTGATTTTGCTTGAGTGGTGTGTTGCTAACATGGTGTGTCCCAGGCGTTGTCACTCCTTTTGCTTGCTGGCCTGGCTCAGGCCATTCACCCTCCTCGCTTGCCTGATCCTCCCACTGGTGGAGGAAGAAGGCTCTTGAGCTACAATGAAACTGTTCCTCGAGCTACCATTGCTCCGACTTCTACAGCGGTTGCCTGGATTTCGGGCAAGGAAGATGGACAGTACCTCTATCAGGGTGCTGGTGGCGCGTTGATCATCCAAAACATTGTCACAAACACCAATGAGACATTGGTTGCCGCAGACAAAGTGCCAAAAGATGCTTATGATTATTGGGTTAAGCCAGATCTCTCTGCTGTCCTGTGGGCTACCAATTACACCAAGCAGTATCGTCATTCTTATTTTGCGAATTACTTTATTCTTGACGTCAAGGGTGGAGCCTTGACTCCTTTGGCCAATGACCAAGTTGGGGATATCCAATATGCTCAATGGAGTCCATCTGGCAATACAATTGCTTATGTACGAGGAAATGATCTTTACGTCTGGAACGCTGGAAAGACAACTCGAATCACCAACGATGGCGGTGCCAACACCTTCAACGGTGTTCCTGACTGGGTTTACGAAGAAGAGATTTTCGGTGACAGGTACGCTCTCTGGTTCTCTCCAGATGGCGAATACCTGGCCTTCCTTCGGTTTGATGAGACTGGGGTGCCTACCTTCACCGTCCCATACTATATGAACAACCAGAAAATTGCACCACCTTACCCACGAGAACTCGATATCCGGTACCCCAAGGTCTCGGAAACCAACCCAACCGTCCAATTTCATTTGTTGAACCTTAAGACATCCAAACGTGACTCTATCCCAATTGATGCTTTCCCTGCTAAGGATCTCATCATCGGTGAGGTTTCTTGGTTGACAACTGGCCATGATAAGGTAGCTTTCCGAGCCTTAAATCGTGTTCAGGACAGGGAGAAGGTCGTTCTCGTCAACGTTGCTTCTCGAAAGAGCTCTACCATTCGCGAAAGAGATGGAACCGACGGCTGGCTCGACAACCCAATGTCCATCTCATACGTTGGAAAGGTTGATGGCAGGGAATACTACGTGGATATCTCGGACAAATCTGGCTGGGCTCATCTATATCTCTTCCCAGTCGATGGTGGTAAGGAGATTCCATTGACTAAAGGAGAGTGGGAAGTTAGCCGCATTATCAAGATCGACACAGAGGCGAAACTTGTATATTTCGCATCCACCAAATTCCACAGCACCACCAGGCACGTTTACTCGGTCTCTTACGGCAAAAATACTGAGATGAAGGCTCTTGTCAATGATAAGGAAGCTGCCTACTACTCTGCCTCATTTTCCGCAAAGGCCGGTTATTATATCCTTTCGTACCAAGGACCCGATGTTCCATACCAGGAACTCTACTCTGTGAAGGACAAGAAGCCAATCCGAACAATTACCAGCAACGATGCACTCATTGAGAAGCTTAAGGAGTACAACCTTCCAAAGATTACCTTCTTTGACATCAGAGTCCCCTCCGGAGAGACAATCAACGTGATGCAACGTGTCCCCGCTAACTTCAACCCCCGAAAGAAGTACCCTATTCTGTTTATTCCCTATGGTGGTCCTGGTGCACAAGAAGTCAGCCGATCCTGGAAGTCATTGGATTGGAAGGCTTATATTGCGTCTGATCCGGAACTTGAATACATCACATGGACAGTCGACAACCGCGGAACTGGCTTCAAGGGCCGCAAATTCCGCAGCACTGTTACCGGACGGCTTGGTCTTCTTGACGCTCAGGATCAAGTTTATGCTGCCAAGCAGGCCGCAAAGCTTCCATTTGTTGACAGCAATCATATTGGCATGTGGGGTTGGAGTTATGGCGGCTATCTCACATCCAAGACTCTTGAAACCAACAGCGGTGTCTTTACATTCGGTATCATCACTGCACCCGTGACTGATTGGCGCTTCTATGACAGCATGTACACCGAACGATTCATGAAGACACTCGAAACCAACGCAGAAGGATACAGCCAGAGCGCAGTCCGCAAGGTTGATGGATTCAAGGACCTTGCTGGATCATTCTTGATTCAGCATGGCTTGGGAGATGATAATGTTCATTTCCAACATGCTGCGGTCTTGACCAATGTTCTGATGAACGGCGGCGTGACTTCCGAGAAGATGGATACTCAATGGTTCACCGACTCTGACCACAGCATCCGCTACGACAAGGATTCAGCATTTTTGTACAAGCAGCTGACATGGAAGGTGTTTGAGGAGAAGAACAGGAGGTCCGGCCGACCATCCAAGCATCAATGGAGCAAGAAGAGTCTCGATTTCCTGGCTGAAATTGGTGCTTGATATGGGAACATTCATTAAACCCCCAACTCTTTTTTATTTTAAATTAAGTTTTCAACTCAATACCATTATTCAGTTCAAGTTCTTTGCTCCAGTAATCCAGTTGTCCTACTCCGTTCCCCGTGTGTTCACCCAATCTTCACTCTTAACCACTCTGGTGAGTTTATCGGGCTTTGATGGGGCTAGTGGCTGAGTCAGCAGGCGGCAGATCCCCGATTTTGACCCACTCGCCGTCTTGGGCAAAGTTAAAGTTGGTCTAAACCCCGATCAGGACTAGCGTATGTGACGGAGGTCACCGCCTTCCAGCCAGTAAAATTCTGCCCCATGTTTTTCAGCCCTTTTCAGCTTGCCCTCATTGAAGAAACCATAGAGGACGGAATATTACACGGGAGGATGCATCTGTTACTCTAGTGGGTGAGCAGTCGGGGTTCTGATGCTGGTTATATTCCTTCGCCGACTCTTTGCACTACATCAAGGTTTGTTTCAGCCTTGACGTCAAGCGAGTTACCTAGTTCCCCTGTTCATGAAGAAAATTTATTGAACGGCGTCCCTTCAAAGCTCTCATATATATATCACTTCGATATATTCAGGCGTAATAGTCTTTCTTTTTCTTCTCTCGATTTGTACCTAAATATTTTTATTCACTAGCCAAGGGAAAAGAAAAATTATTAGTTTCATGCACGGAATATTATTGTCGTACAGAAATACTTCATTTTAACTCCACGATGGCTGCCGATCTGGAAGCAAACAATGATGAATATCCTTTCCTTAAGAATGAAACAGTTGACAGTTTTTCATGGAAATCTGTTACTGTAACCGTGAATGACAGAGAAACCAAGCAGAAGAAGAAGATTCTATCTAATGTTTCTGGCCATGCAGAGAAAGGTATGAAATGAAGTGCCCAATTACTTTATCCGGGTCTCACAAGTCTGATGTAATAACGATGATGCTAACATCTATGTTCTTTTCAGGAGAAGTTGTGGTCCTGATGGGACCTTCGGGTAGTGGTAAAACCACATTGTTGAATGTCCTCGCTCATCGGGAGGGAAACGGCGGACAGAAATTCGAGGGTGAAATCCTCGTCAATGGCCGAGCAGTACCACTGGATACTTTCCAACGGTTAAGCTCTTACGTGGAGCAGGAAGATGTTCTCATCGGCTCATTAACAGTTGAAGAAACTATGTACTTTGCAGCCCAACTATCACTCAGCAGGTAAGTATTCGATAATATCGCTTTTCGCGATTCCGAAATTTAATAAAACTAACTTATAATTACGTAGCTCCGTATCGAAGAAAGAACGCCTTCAGCGTATACAAGGACTTTTAAATTCCTTCGGAATCCAAAACCAGGCTAAAGCTCTTATTGGAACACCCATTCAGAAGGGCATTAGTGGCGGCCAAAAGCGTCGTGTGAGCGTGGCGAGCCAATTGATTACTTGCCCTAAAATATTGTTCCTGGATGAGCCTACGAGTGGACTAGATTCGACAGCCAGCTATGAAGTCATGTCATTTGTCAAAGCTCTGGCAAAGAAGAACGATGTAAGTTCCCCATTTATGCATTTCCCGTTTACTCGACCAATTCTAACATTTGCCAGCTTCTTGTCATCGCAAGTATTCACCAGCCATCTACCGCCACCTTTGAAACATTCGACAAGCTCCTTATTCTATCAGGTGGAAAGGCATGCTTCTTTGGACCAGGAACTCAGATGAAACCATATTTTGATAAAACCGGATATCCGATGCCCCTCCAAATAAACCCAGCAGAATTCGTACTTGACCTTGTCAATATAGATTTTGCAGCTGATACTGAGTTTGTTGCATCAAGGCTAGACAGAATTCAGTCTACATGGGACCAATCGGAGGAAACTCTAGAGGTTTTCGAGGAGATCTCAAGATTATCCTCCCTGCCAAAAAATGAGAAAGGAATCGACCTGTCGTTACCAAAGGCGAAGAAGAATGTTTTTCTCTACATCATATTTACCTTACTTCATCGATCATTCATCAAGAGCTACAGAGATGTGGTCGCCTATGGCATTCGAATTGCCATGTATCTTGGGCTGGCTATCATGATGGGGACAGTCTGGTTGCGACTAGGCTCGGAGCAGGAAAACATTCAACCCTTCATTAATGCTCTGGTATGTGCCTTCCCCAACTGCCTATGCAGAAAGATCTAATACTAACCATATATTTATTTTCTAATAGTTCTTCAGCTCAGCCTTCATGTCTTTCATGGCCGTTGCGTATGTCCCATCGTTCCTCGAAGATCGAGCCACGTTTGTGAAAGAAAGAGCAAACGGCCTATACGGCGCAGCATCATTCGTAATATCGAACTTCATCATTGGGATTCCATTTCTATGTAAGTTTCTTGCTTCCCCCCAAGTAAGACTAAAACGCAGAGAAATATTCACCCCCGGCTAACAAATCACCACAGTTCTCATCACCCTGTTATTCTCCATAGTAGCCTATTGGCTTGTAAACTTCCGACCTGGTGCAGAAGCCTTCTTTACATTTGTAATGTGGCTATTTCTGGACCTACTAGCTGCGGAATCCCTCGTTGTGCTTATGTCTTCTCTTTTCCCCAACTTCGTCATCTCCCTAGCTCTCACAGCCTTCGCAAATGGTTTGTGGATGAGTGTAGGAGGATTCCTTGTCTCGCCAACGATTCTTAATGTATTCTGGAAATACGTTTTTCATTATATTGATTACCAGGTACGAGAATTTGCTACCACATTTTTTTTAACGTAACACCGCTAACTTTACTGGTATAGGCTTATATCTTCCAAGGCATGATGGTCAATGAATTCTCCGGTCGGTCATTTGCATGTGGGACGGGCTGCCAATGTATGTATCCTAGCGACTTAAGCTCACAGTGCAAAATTTCGGGAACCGGGGTTTTGGATGCTTTTGGGTATAAAACCGGCCGAACTGGGGAGTGGGTTGGAATCCTCCTTGCGATCACTGCTGTTTATCGCTTCTTGGGGTGGGGGATGCTAGTGCTTAGGAAGAAGTAAAGAAAGGATAACCAGCCTACTTGGGTTTTTTTTTCCCCCTTCATATGTCTATATTTTTGGGTGGCGTTTGGATTGAAAAAGCCTTGGGATTATCGATGACGAATAATAATATCTAATATTGCCAATAAATAACAAAAAGCTATTTACACGGGTTTTGTGGGTATATCGGAGACTGTTACTATAATCTGCGTGTTGATCAGCTTGGTCAATAGCTCAATTCATTCCCCCCGGTTGCTCATGGTTAGTAAATCATCCTTCAGGGTGGATTTTCGGGATAACCGACTCTACTCTGGTTGGATACCTTGAGCTTGCTTTGCTTTTGCCCAGGAGAGACTCGTGAGACGAACACAACAGGAAAGCTTATTATTAGCAGTTAGCAATATCTAAGTGTAAAAATTTTATCTCTGCTGAATGGATAGGAAATTAGTCCAGATCTTTTTCTTGTTTATTTCTTTCCCAATATGACGTTGCAAACCCCAGTCCCAATGATTGTTTTAATCATATTCCAAATCTAAAAAAGGAAAAAAAGAAAAAAAAAATGCAAAAATGCAGAGGAATGGAAAAGAAAAGAATATTAAAAGGATTTAATCAATTAAAACTCCGCATAAAGCAGGGTAAGGATAACAGACGGGGTATGTATGTGTAGCGCAAGAAATCTCTTTAAAAAGAAAAGAAAGCTGAGTGGAATTTATTTTTTCAAAAAGAAAAAAGAAAAAAATGGTAAAAAAAAGGAAAGTAAAAAGAGAATGAGCAGAAAGGAGCAGAAGCCGAAAAAAGCAAATTAACTAGAAAAAGAAAACGAACATTTAGTCATCTGGAATATCACCAAGCCACAGTTCACTGCTGACGATCGATGATATCTCTGGGCCTGGATCTTCTATCGCCGATTGAGTGGGCGGACGAACACCAATCTCAAGCACTTCCCTGGCAACTAGCTTGATCTGGCGCATGACTAGGCGTGATATGGCCCAGGTAGCGTTTAGTGATTTAAGCTCCCCGATAATCAAAGCTATACGATCCCTTCGGGGTTCCAAACTGCGCGATGCTCGAATTGAACATGCACAAAGTTGAACAACAGCTGCTAAAACTAGACCGCATACGAAGAATGGCGTGTGTTTCACACCCACCGAACCCAGTGCGGCTAAATTTGCGAGTCCGTTGGCTGCTCTTATTGACTTCATAGCGTGGGTTAGGCTCGTGGATGGAGCGGGAGTGCATAACCCACGGCCAGCGCAAGGGATGCTAGAACTAGCGACGGGTGTCGAGAGCAAGGTTGATCGGGGAAGGTGTAGATATATGGAGGCGCAATAAATCACCATGAAGGCGCGAAACATCATTTGATCGACGTTGCCTTCTACGGTGAGAACTTGGGATTTTGAGGCTGGTAAATGATGGAACCAGCTAGCGATACTTGCATCTATGGCTTCGATCTGATCGATTGATTGGCCATCGAGAGAGTACCCCAGGTTTAAGACCCGTTTTAATATCCTGGAAGCCTCGATGGCATAACAGTATGAGGAATATTCGGGATCAGTAGTGTCAGAGAAGATCCTATCGTAAAAGTCTAGGGGGGGCGGTGGCTGGAGAATATATACGCCCCCTGTATAACTGAGCTCATCACAAGGTAATGGAACGTCTGTGATTGGGGTGTTTGGGAGTTTGCATGGCATTTGATCGAAGCCAGAAAACATGATATCAACCATGTAAAGCTCCCACCATGTTCTTCGTAAACTTTCGACCTTAATGTGGTCATCACCAGCCATATTAACTGCGAAAGTTTGTTGGTTCATGCCTATATCTAAAGCCAGGTCCACAGCCGTGGAGAGGGCCTCTACACCCTCTGCACGTTCGTTGCGGGCATGTAAAACAATAGATAAAAGAACGAGGGCTTGAACCTTTGCCCATGAGTCTTGGGTCCCAGTCTGTGAAATTTGGGTGACAGCGACATTGCGATATAGATCTATAGGGACACCAGCGGCAAAATGAGCACCAATGAACTTGATAACGGCTTCCAAACAAGCTGGTAAGGGACCCAGGCGCGGGAGGAGGTGTATAGGTGGCAATATCGGATGTGACTCATGAAAGAAGGCATAGTAGAAATCAATGAGGTATTCATCCCCATTTATGTCGGATCCGAAATTTTGCGGGACGGGAAATAGGCCGGCTACTTCCTGGGACGTAGGATCAAATAGGCTATTAGATAGGGTCCCCAGAGCGGTAGGATCGAGCTGAT
Source organism: Myotisia sp. PD_48 (assembly GCA_032988175.1). NCBI lineage: Eukaryota > Fungi > Ascomycota > Eurotiomycetes > Onygenales > Myotisia > Myotisia sp. PD_48. Next base: position 74,039 of record JANTQB010000039.1, on the reverse strand, counting down.
CCGGGGAAATATCAGGGAAAATAGGCGGCGAGCTTATGAAGGGGGAGGCCGGAAGCTGTGGTGTTGCAGGGCCAGTGGGTGCTGGGGTCGGGAAGCTGACACTGGGTGCTTGGATGGGAGGAGAAGCAGACGAAGAGGGTTGACCTCGAGGAGCAGGCTTATATCCACGACGAGACGGAGTGTACAGACATTGAACTTGGGTCCGGAGACAGCGGCCACAGGTTGGCGTTAGGCCATCACATTTTAGATGCTTTCTCCGGCATTCCAAACATGCTAGAGCTGCTGGTTTGCTAGTAAGTTGCGACGAAGGTCGATCAGGCAAGGGATTATCCATAGCATTCCATCAAGCATTTAAGGGGATGGAGGGGTTGAGTTGGCGAAGGAAGGGGAGGGGGCGCGGAAGCAAGCGAAGGATGAGAGATATTGATCGCAATAATCTTCCCCCAGAACAAAAAATATGTAACCGCAAATGCTTCATGTAGGAAGGTTAAAAATAACCTTCGATGGCTGGAAATACACCCCCCCGATGCTTGCCACCACCGCCGATTTAAAAAAGGGCATACCGAGGGAAGTCCGTAGTTAGAACAAAAAAAAAAAAAAAAAAAAAAACCCTTTTTCCAAAAAGGCCCCGGACAGGTTTACTGAAGAGGAAATTGGAGGGGGTTGGCGAGTTTTGGTCCAAGATCCCATTTTTCATTTCCTTATGTAAAAAAAA
>JANTQB010000039.1:0-73314 GCA_032988175.1 Myotisia sp. PD_48 | reverse complement strand
CCCCCCCGATGAGTCGCCCAACCGACGATTTAAAAAAAGGGAGACCGGGGGAAGCCCCGCGTTAGAACAAAAAAAAAAAAAAAAAAAACCCTTCTTCCAATCAGGTCCCGGACAGGTTTACTGAAGAGGACATTCGAGGTGGTTCGCGATGTTTCGTCCACGATTCCATTGTTGATTTAGTTATGTAAAAAAAAAAAAAAAAAGGCACAACGCATGAACAGCAGACTCAGCGAGTTAGTTAGGTGTTGGTTAGCGACACAGCAAAAACAAGGGCGCATTCCCACGTCTCTTACCCCCCGTCCCGGCAATTATCTCAGCAGAAGTGGAACCCAAGTCCACCAAAGCTTGCGGGAGGAAGAGAAGTCAACCGCGAAGCGAAAGGATCTGTAAACCCTAAAATTCGTTGGCATGCATGAGGGGACAGGCGGATGTACCAGCATGCCGGCAGAGTGAGAGTAATGGCTGCAGGTTGCAGGTTGCCAGGATGCATGTTGGACGTCATTTTCTCTAGCTACATACATAACTACAGAGTAACGTATAAACTAATAATAACTACCTTAACTATTAACTAATCATTACTTAAATAGATATTTTTATATACTGGGAAAAAGTCTTAGTCTTAGTTAACTATCTTAGGCTCCGGCCCCTTCCACGCCGCGGGTAAGTTAAATCACTAAACAACAATAAACGTACCTAGGTATTTATTGGAGGTTAACTACTAACTAAACATTTCATATAGAACAAAAACTGCTTATCTTATTAACTATCTAAATCCCTAAGAAAATATGTTGGGTATAAATAAGTTAAATAGTTAATTTCTCGACTTTCCTAATTGGAAGAATAAAGATTTGGAATAAAAATGGTTATTAGTAAGGGTTATTACTCCGTAGTAGGTAGGCTATTTTCATCTGATGAGCTATTTACTCCGTAATGTGCTGGTGCTAATAGCTATATTAGGTCTTATATATGGGGCTAATGTATGAATCTGGAAGGAGCGAACGAAATGTGGAATAGGCGAATGGAATGAACGAACGAATACGGAAGAATTTGGTTTGATTAGGCCGATAACTATCTCATCCAGCCCGTATTTAAATTCAAGTAGAAGCCCCCTCCACCCCAGCGTAGACAACCAACTCATTCCAATTGCTAATTGATTGCTCTGTTCCACCATGTCTGTTGTCCAAGGGAAGTGCCATTGCGGCCAGGTCGAGATCGAGGTCAAGCTCCAGGAAAAGAATCATGTCATATGGTGAACAACCAGCACATCCATTCTCTCTCTCTCTCTCTCTCCTATCTGATATCTGCTGCTGACCCTTTTTCTTCCTGTGAGGTGATCTCTTAGCCATTGCGGTGCCTGCCAAATGACCAGCGGCAGCGACTATACCGAGAATCAGATCGTTGCTCAAGAAGACCTCAACATCAAGAAGGGCGCATTGACCAAGTACACGTACCACGCAGACTCAGGTTCGTCCCAACACCCCCCTGGATATAGTTACCGATACTATGCGTAATAACACCGAAATCTACTAGGCAACCCGGTCCATTGCTACTTCTGCTCTACTTGCGGCAGCCATGTCTACCTCCATCAAACCTTCAGGGGCCCCAAATATGTCGTCCGGACTGCTCTTCTGGAAGGAAGCAAGAGTTGGCCCATCGCTGCGGAGATCTATAAGAAAGACTCCGCCCCTTGGCAACCAAATATTGCTGAAGCTGTTTTCGAAGCCATGCCTCCTTCTTAGTTCTTATTCTTCTGTAATAATGCATGTAATTGGTTAACGGCCTCGATCAAAGGAAGATAGAGATTTTGTTATTCTACCATATTTGTACTAGTTAGCTAACTTAAGATAGAGATAAGAAAGAAAGAAAAAATAGAAATCTTTAGTCGGAATTAACTATTATCCTTCTCTACTAACGTGTTAAATACCTCTCGAGTCCCCTTTAATATCGTAAAAATTCGCTGTCTATTCCTAAAGCCGCGTGATGTTTGACGAAGATCCTGAAATTTGGCAAATAAATGTTGCCAGTCCATGCCATCTGGTGAGATACCATCAACTTCAAAAATGATGTCGAGCGGGAGACGTGATAGACGTGATATCCAATATCTATCAGGTAAATACCAGTTGAGAGCCTCAATAGCAGCACCAGTGTCCGAATCAGAAAGATTATCAAAGACTAGCTTTTTAAGCTCAACTAGTAGACAATCAAACCGAGTAGTAGTACCCTGAGCTGAGTGTTGTCGTCGTGGTCCTCGTCTGCTTCTCGACGAGGCCAAGGTAAGAGTCACATCCCTTGCAATTTCGTCGCTTTTGGCATTGCTTGATGAGCCTCTTCAGTTCTGGAATCTTGTCAGGATCTGTTACAGGCATGACAATCGAATCATACGGCTTGATATCCTCTGGTCGCCACGTTTTACCACGATAAGACGGTTCAACAATCGTAGGGTCATGGCAAAATGAGTCACCACCCCAAAAATAGAAATCTTCGACGGATCGACAGGAAAACAGTACACAGTGAGTGTAGTATGTGTTCGTAAGAAACCCAAGTTCGTACGGGTATTCCTTCCACCTCTGCCGCAGCACCTCTATCAGTACGTTCAATTGGCTTTCTGATTGAGGGCCTAGGTCACGCTTAATCTACTTCCAGCAGCAAGAATGGACCTTGTGGCAATGATTTTCTTCAAGACATCGCATAGAAGGTTGACAATAACAAGACAGTACCTAGTGGTCAATGTCCTGTAGACTTTCTCCATGGCGTATTGTTGTTGTTGGGTCAACGGGAACAAACCCAAGGCACTCTGCTCCAGTGTAGGTGGGGAACCCAACCCCCGTTAACGAGTAGCTTCTCACACCATCGTCCGATATATGTTCAAGAACTGTAGCATAGCAATAGTGAGTTGTCATACACTTATTCAGAACACGAGCCCAACCACCATATTAAACCTTACTGGGAATAATTTCACTTACAAGCATACTTGGGACACTATATACTCTTATGTGTCTGGTTAAAATGGCCTGATATCTTCAATACATTATGATCAATATAAGTTTGTTCACAGGTTATTTCTGGGGCTGTTTATTTTATAAAGTCATGGATGCTTCCGGCTTTTATTAATAACAGAAGTAATAGTGTGGTGTCATCTCATAGGAATGAGGCCTGAGGGAGAGAAATGTGCATACATATAAGCAATCTATAAGGGAATGAGGACGGAACGGACGTGTGGCCAAAGGCATAATGTATATAAAGATGAAACTAGCTAGACTCGCAACGTATATGACAGGATGAGGAGGAAACAACTATGTACGGTGTGTGATGAATATGGATGATGATAATGATGATGGTGGGCTCTTGAGGCGGCGCCTGGAGTATATCGATATACATGAGTACTCGATGACACATAGGATCATAAGGGGGATGCCCCGTATCAATAATTGTTGGAACCTTAGGGCAGTTAGCTAGTGAAGTAACTAATAGAAGTCCTAGAACAGTCTACACTTCCTAAGTCACTTGATATGCGATAACTCCTGGAATTCTATTACTCGAACAATCGATCAATTCAAGCTAGAAATAGTTTCATCGTAGGAATAATACATTTCAAAAAAGTAGTATTTATATCCCTAAGAGATTGTTTACAGAGCAGTCCGTAGTAGTTGTTGCTAGATCCAACTTGGATAAGCACAGAAGAGACTATTAGCTCTAATTCGTTTTTGAGGTGCAAAAGGGGGAGGGGGAGGTGGAGGGGAGGGCTCACTATTATTATCAGAACCCTGCCTAGAATGCCAAATCATTTATTATTTTTATTAGGTCTTTTTGGAATCTATCCAGAGCTAACCGGGGGAATAATCGCAACTTCGTCGCCAGGCTGAATCATGGTCACGTTCGTCTCATCACCGCCCGTGAGTTCCTCGATATCGACATATTCCAAAGACACGCTGACAGCACAGCTAGATAAAACTTTCTGCTTGATTCCTGGATACTTTTCCTCGAGGAGATCGAAGAGTTTGTGAACTGGATACGGGGCTGGGAAGGTTTCGGTGTTCTTCTGGGTATATGAGGAGGCACTGGCGAAATAGAGAATTTGGAAGGTGGAAGCGGAGGTTGAGGAGCTCATCAGATGAAATGGATTATAATATTTATTTGTGACTTCAATAATGTTTGGGTTCTTCGGTATCTTTAATTATTATTCTTCATTCCGTCTCGATGTTCCTAGCTATGAATCAGGGGATGTTCCGATGACCAATTACCGTGCTGATTAATAACATCACGTAAGTGAGGGGTAATTTCCTCCAAGTGCGGGGTAGTTTACCCATTGTGATCGAAGGAAAGAAACAAATAGATAGGAAATATAGGGATAGAGATAGGGATATTAGAGAAAGAAAAAGAGATACTTAAATCAATTGATAAATTAAATTGAAGTACTGAATTTACTCGAGTACTGCCTTCAACCCGGCTACAATATCTTCTTTAAGATCCTCCCAATTCTCCAACCCAATGCTAATTCGCATCAATCTCCTATCCACCGTCGTATCAGAAAGCGCACGCCATTCAATCAACGACTCAACACCACCAAGACTAGTTGCGTGCTGGAAGAACCTGAGCTTCGATGGCAAATGCCGAGAGAACCGCTCTTCTTTCAATAGGATTGAAAAAACCGGCCCAAACCCACCGTACATCTGCTCCTTTAACCAGGGCATATCCACCTCCTGGAGGCTAGAATGAGTTATCTCGTCCACTGTTTTCTTGATAACCCGTGCCTCCTCCGCGCTAGCTAAACATCCGTCCTCTCCCTCCTTCTGTGTCAACGCTGAATTCAACCAAGCAACCAGTTGAGTCGCATTTTGGCTTTGGCGCTGGACACGGATTTCCAAGGTCCTCAGACTGCGAACACCAAGCCAGCCTTCCATATTGCCCATCACACTGCCCAAGTGTAGCCTATCATCCAGAAGTTTCTTTATCCAATCCTCTCGCTGAGTAGCTAGCACCCCACAAAGTAAATCGCTATGCCCACCCAAGTATTTCGTCCCCGAGTGCATTACAACATCTGCGCCCCATTTAAAGGGATCTTGTAGGCCGGGTGGTCCGAATGTACTATCAACAATCAGATATGCACCGCGAGAATGGGCCTTTTTTGCAAAATCCTCGATTCTGAATGATGTTCCGTAGGGATTGACTGGCGTTTCTAGTAAAATCACGTCTCCCGCGTCTAATTCCGAATCCACACAGTTGAGATCGACCTTTTTCAAGCCGGTTAAACGGGTCAGTATATCTATCACGCCATGGCTCCCATGATAGCCGCCCCCGATAGAGATCGTGCGCGGGTTAAAGAATACGAGAGCGGCATGTAGGGCTGCGAGACCAGACGTGTACGACAGACATGGGGCCTTCAGGGCTTGGGAAAGAATGGTTTCGAAGCGGGTGGAATTGGGTGCGGATTCCCGGGAATAAATATGGTCTACTGGAAGAGGTTCGTCATGCTGTTTATGAAGTAGTTAGTGGCAGTTCTAGATTAATTTTCCTGTTGGCGGCATTCCCCGGATACAACAATCAATCACCTGAAGGAATCACTGAGGCTGGAAAGAAAAGGATACGGACATTATAATCTGCCCATGGGGTCAGTTTTTCGGGATCCTTTGAATACCTGAATGTGGTAGAAAGGTGCAATGGCGGCGCAACATCAGATACAACATTAACAACATCATCTGCGTGTAGTGTAATTGTTGACATAGCTTTACCCTGGAGGTCGAGATTCGCAAGCTTCTGTGACAAGTCCTGCGCCATGGCTGCAAATAAGAAATCTCACTCGGCTTTAAACTATGCTATACACACTAGATGGAATAAAAGAGCAAAGGGAATTACGAGATATTTGTACTCAGAAACAAGTTAACGCCGTGGGGAATGAACCAGATCGGAAACTCCACTAGGGCATCATGTGATTGGGTCGGTGTATGTCACCCAAAGGGCGCAGAAGGAGATGGAATGTAAATAGATTAGCACGGAAATGCAAAACAGATGGGGAAAAAAGTCAAAAAACAAAAAAAAAAGAAAAAGCAAGAGAATAATAAAGAAGATTAACCCAGTACATCTAGAAAGAATAAAGAATGGACGCACGGTCGAGGCATTCGAGGGAAAAAGAAATGACCGTAAGATAGCCAGCTTGGATGCCAGTTCAGTTGTCCAACACAGTTGAAAGAGATCAATAATGCCGGCATATGTACAACTAATCAAAGCGCAAGAACAGAACGGAACGGATGAAGACCAAAACAAGCTCCACCAGGAACTCATACCCGCAAAACAAAACTCCAAAGGCACCGCAGGAGGTATATCACTTCAAAAATACTATCAATTATTTGCGCAGTGAGCTCATTCTCGATGGCTCCCTGACCGACCCCGGTACTGCGGCCTGAAAATTATGCCGGTCTTATAAAGATAACACAAAAAGAAAAGGTTAGCTATTGCAAACAGGAAAAAAAAAAGGATGGGGATGAGTTGATTGCATACCCTTTTCTAAATCAAAAGCAATAGTAATATCATCGTGCTCGCCAGGGTATTCGGGCATATCAAGACATATAAAGTCTGCATTTTCGTCATCGATCGGTTTAGGAAGGGAGAACTTGGCATCTATTATCTTGATACCATATTTTCCAGCCCGGTTAAAACTTTCAAAGACATCTGTGCTCTTGATCACGAAATTCATGCATTTCCCATGACTAAACCCGCCTAGGAAAGCAATGAGTTGAACGACTTTTTCCTGTTGCACGATTTGCAAGCGAGCTTTGCTGGCTTCCCATTTCTTATATATTGGAACCACCATTCGTCTTCGTGAGATGGCGAACATGGAGGCGTTCCTAGATAGACAAGACCCGTGGTTAGGATGATTGAGCAGCAGCAAATTTAAATGTTCTGGATTATCTGCTTACCCATCGAAGAGGACCTTGAACCCGGTGACCGCTTGTTGGAACTTATGTAGCTCTGTTGAAGAAAAAGAGACAATAAAATGATCAGTATGCTTGGTAGCTATAGGGTAGACGTATAGGTGTATTTCGAACCTGGAATGGAGGCGAAATCATAATGTCGGATTATTGGGCGCAAGCGCGAGATATTTAGCAGGTTTTTCATCTTGCTAGGAACGTCGCTTGGGATTAGATTTTCGGCTACAGCAATACCTAGATCGTTATGCGCAGGACGAGTAACGTTAATGGCAGTTGGATTGTTAATATCAAAGCCAATTTTTAGATCGCCAGGACCTGGCTCAAACATCAGTAAAAAAAAAACACAACCTAGATAGAAATATGTAGAAGTATAGGGGGCAGAAATAGGGGGGCAGTCAGATCTCACCAATGTTTATCCTATCTGTAATGGAGCCCCAGTCCGAGCTAACAAAAACCCGAAGATTATTGGAAAGTAGGGTGGCTGAAAGCGAATGGTCGGTTGGAGGCGATATCTTGTTTATGATGGTGACAGTTGACTTATTAAACATGAGATGAGGCTGGTTCCTCAAGCCTGTATTGGGATCTCTAACTTCTGAAATGGCAAATGATTTCAGGGCCATTTCGGAAGTTTTGGCTTCATTTTCTCCAGGAACAATCCCGAGAAGTAAGGAATGGAAGTTAGATCGGGCTTCAGTATCAATAAATGTCATTAACATCGAATAATTTTCATCTTGGTTTGTGCCCTTTAACATCATTGCGGGCGCTCCATCATCACCACGAAGATAACCGAAAACAATCGGCGAGCCATCTCCAAGGGGATGACAAACGCTGCTGAGGGTTTTAGTTTTTGGGCTTGTGACCACAAGAAGGCGGAATCCACGATGCGCAGTTCGGGTGCCAGTACCTTCGGTGATTTTGGTTGATTTTCCAAAGAGCTGGAATCTACAGTATTGGGAAGCTTCAGGCGGGAAGGCAGATGAAGGGCTATCCGACATATACTGGAAGGATTTCAAAACATCACCAAATAACATCCTTTCACCAGCAGTTGGATCCATTTCGGTCTTGACTTTAGAGTTGTATTCAACGATCTTCCATAACATTTTGAACTCAGGCTCGGTAAATTGAACGTCAAGTTCAAATCCACGTGTGAGACTTAAAGTCATAGAATGAGAACGAACATGCCAGTTTACGTCATTCCATGTTGGGCCCTTCTTTTTATCGGGTTGAATCACGAGGTTTACCAGCTCGTTTTGGCTGGTGATGCTAGCAATAACGTCCCAATCGGTCCGCCCACGAGTGATCGAGAGCACACATGGAATTGAGTAGCCCTCTGAGCCGTCGTCTTCGGAACTAAGGCAGGCTTCAACAAACATACGCCCATAGCAGAAATGTTGACCTGTGTCTCCCAGCGGCATGAGATCTCCGATATCCGGTTGTTTCGCTGAATGATTCACAAGCAATGATCTGGAACTAGAGTTCGAAAGGATACCCGAAATAGCTGGAGCAAAGAACGGATAGCGAATCCAGATTGATGTATCTGTCCCTTTGGAAATTTGGGGCCGGTCGGAGTTTGGAATAAGGCCATTCCGTTTCATTGACATGGACAACGCGCGTACATGGGATATAATGCTCTGGTGCACGCCGATGAGGTCGATCATTCGACCATTTTGAAGGGATTCGGCGACCACTAACATTGAATCGGTACTCATATTACCAAACTCCTTGAGTTCTGGGTGTCCAGGAACAATACTCTGATTGATCCACCACGCTTTAGCCAGGTCTACAATTGCTTGTTGCGAGTTCTCCGTTGCCGGGGCATGGGGGGCATTTCCCGCGGAGCTTGAAGGTCTGGATCGCATGAACCTCTCAAGACCAGCCCTTCCCTGTAGGAACCACCATACACTGGCTCTGACCCACTCTGAGAGGGAGGTTTCCATTATAGGTTTCAGGTTATCAGCACTCATGGTAAAGATTTCACTAAAATTTGAAACATATGACGAGAAGTCTGCCAGGGCGGCCTCCCCTGCCGCGCTAGCGACCGATTTGAGATCTCTCTTCACAGACGATGATGATCCCCGGGCATGGTGAGAATGCGGTGAAGGCCGCTCAGTTGACTTGTCGCTATACGTCGATTGCTTGGATTCTGTTCGTAGATAAGGGGGTGGAGGTGTAGACTTTTGAGGTTGTTTTGGGGTATTGTTGACCGGGGAGTAAGGTACGTAACGTTGTTCGGTTGGGGTTTGTAGTGGTGGGTGTTGTTCGTGTTGTGTGTTTTTGGTTTCACCTGGTAGAGAGTTCATAACGTTGGTCCAAAGAGATAGACCACTAGACTTCTGTTGAGTTTCATGTTGCGGGGAAATTGGTTCGGTAGTGTGGGAGTAAAGATCATCATCGACTGGGGATATTGCTCCGATACTGTCTCCAGATGATGCCGGTTCACGAGCTTGGTCGATCAGGTGAGATGCGCGTTGCAATGCTAGTCCTTCTTCGGCTCTCATTTTCGCTTGTATCGTGCGAGCCACAGAATTGTCGCCTGGGGTTGGTTTCCATGACAGGCGCTTGCTTTCCTTAGATTGGGATGGAGCAGCGAGCGAGAGCATAAACTCCGAAGCCTGGGCATTCGGAATAGTTGAGGATTGTGGAGATTCATGCAAGTCATAGCCCAAAATATTCTCCTGACTGCTCCGGGCAATTGTCAATGACGGTGGTGGTTCTGATCGGTGGTGCGGATGACCGTAGATCTGGTTCGACGACGTTCGATCCAGAGTCAAGGGGCCAGCAGACGAAGAATCGGGCCTCATCGGATAAAGACAGACATCCTTTGTTGGCGCAAATGCTTCTTCTCCGCCTTCGCCTATTATATGTGGTGGATCACTGCTAAACCTCACTCTCAATCCTTTGTTGCGTCGTATTTTTGGCTGTTGGGAATAGATTGACGCAGTATCCTCCTGGGAAGCGGCCGCTTGGGCTAAGACGTCTCGGTGGTCCGGCCATCGTTGAGAAACGGTGACATCGATCCGTGGGGGAGTGATACCAGATCGCGGGGACGGACGGGGTTGGGATTGGGACTGAGAATGAGAATGATGCAGCGATGGGGTCGAGGTTGGAAGAGTAGATGTTGAGGAGCGCGATGACGACAGGAAATCGTCTACTTGCTCGTCTCGAGACTTGAAGCCTTTATCCTTTGCGAAGAATTTGCCGCGCAACTTGCGGGCGATCTTGGATTCGGCGGTAGTCAGGCCACCATCTTCAGGCATCTTTAATGAGCCGCCTGCACAAACAGGGAGAGAGAATACGGTGGCAAGGCGGGGAACCGCTAAAACTAAAGAACATCAGTGTCTCATAGAGAATTTAACAGCTCAAAGAGCCAGAGAGAGAGGTAGTGATGGTGAGAGTAGGGGGCCAGAGGGGGGTTAGAGGGAGGAAGGGAGAATAATTTAGTTAGAAGATGTTCCTGGCCCTTGTCTTCTCTCTCTCGTTCCCTCTCTCTCACTCTGGCTTGTTCTGTATAAAGGGAGGAAAAGGCACAAACTCACAACAAACTCACGTGCAGATCTTGTGGGGCTGCTGGATCAACGATGAAACAACCCAGCAACTGTTAATTAAAACAAAACCCTTTCACTAACAAACCGACTAACCAACAAGCTACTAAGGGGGATGATTATTCATTGAACTGGGTTGATATTTTAACCAGCAAACTGCTATCTACTCCTAAGGACAATCTATCTTTACCAGAGACAGGGTGGAATCCCCTGTCCGCCCTGATGTGTCAGTAAGAGCGGTTTCAGGGCCATTCATCAGCCCATCTATGAAGTGATGTAAAGACCAAGTTACGGAGGTTGGTACCAAAAGTCTTTAGCCTCCGTCCTAAGGCCTAGGTGTATGCTTAGGTCTAAGGGGAGAGGCTATCCTTTCCCTAACTCCTTAGGTGAACCCCCTATTCTAAGGGTAGCCTACAGGCTTTTAAGGGCCAAGTTATAAGGGGATGATTTTCTATTTTACCGTTGAAAACCAGAGAGTGCTAAGTTTTGAACTTCCACGTTGTGCCAGCTCCAAGCCCAGCTAAACCATGGAAATCCAACCAGAACACGGATTTGGGTTCCTTGCCAAGGCATGCCTGGCTTGTTTGGCTTGTTGTGGCTGAAAAATGAAGCCCTGATAAATCGACACGCGACCAGTTGAAATCAACCCAATTTATTTCAATTTCCATTCAATTTCAATTTCAATTGTTCCTAATTAATAATTAAATTATTCCCGAGCAATCAATATAATTAAATTTGTAATTCTTAGCTGGTATCTATGCACAATGCTTATTCCGCAGTACAAATCCCAGAACTATGTATGTACGGAGTACTAGAGGAGTGACCTGTCACATTTTAATTGAACGTTGATGTCATCGAGTGACTAAAGAAAGTATCATCCTCCGAGTTACATAGATGAAGAAATATATATTCAATGAACTGCATTTACTACAAAATATCGTTAACTAGGTCAAACGCAACAGAGTGCTGGGGTAGGAAACATTGCATCAAAGTATCAGTTAAATATTAAATTGCTCGACAGAATAATAATTTCACATGGATGAAGAATCAAGAATAGATGGTAACCAAAAAAAGGGGTGGTGGAAGATATCGTATAATAAAAGACAATTGGCGCGATTTTATGGTAAGAACCGACACACCTTCACTCATCATAAAGGAAGCACGTATAAGGTGAGGGGTAGTACTCTGTACATAAGTTCAAGTAGTTATAACACTAATGGGGGGTAATTATGTGTAAATAAATTTGCCTATCTTTTTCCTCTTGCAGCAAATAGTTAACTAGTCCAGGAGGATCAAGACAAATCACAAATAATAGCATGAGATATAATGATCAACCTGTCGCCCGATTTCTGCCTTGCTCTCGCGGAAGACGGTGATGTATTCCGTACTACCAAGGTGGAAGAAGTGCTCCGTACTCCGTACAGAATACGGGCACCTACGTCAACTCACCTACCTTAGTTACTGCGTACTCGACGCAAAGTAACTCAAGCCAGCTCAGTAAAGCCCACAAGTCAGAAACTGCCTCTTCGGTATCAGCCAGAAAACGGTGAAAGGGTTGGTACATGATTGGCGGGGGCTACCCATTCATCGTTTGGCTTCAGTTCAAGTTGCGAGCACAGCTGGCTAACTAATAAACCTTGGTTAATCAGTCCGGGGATCAAGCAAATTCTGATGTGCTGATTTTGTTTGTGTAGGCTTGATGCATGCGCCACCTCCACCAGGTATTCGGTATCAGACAGTGGTTTGGTGGCCATGGCGGAAGCTTGTCGTCAAACACGACGATTTTGAGGCGCAGCCCGACCGTTGATGCCACAGAGTTAAGACAGGTCAACACAGAGTCAAATTTGACTTTCTTCGCTGCCCAATCGACGATCAATCCAGATGAGATAAGAGCGGTCTCTTCAGTTGTCCCTCGTTTGCTGGACGGATGAAGCAACGAATCGACGAAGATCCCACAAGATCCCAATTTTGAGATTCTATTTTTGTGCCCCCGTATGTTACCGTGAACGGAAAAGTTGCAGCTCATTATTAACTACCCTGTTGCCAATATGTTTTGGTCTGAGTGAAAATGCTTTGGTCTATCTTCAGCTGTAACAACGGCTTCAGCCTCCACAGTACGGAGTACTCGCACTTGGTGGATCGTTGGTATTGTCTCTGGGCGAATGTATTGCTTTTGTTGCGTCTAGACACGGAATAGGCAGAGCTGGACTTTCCAATTCACTAGTTAACTAATGTAAGACCTTCGGGTAATAATAGTTAACTAATAATTAGTTAAATCCATTGCGCCTTTCTCTCAAAGAAGGATGGGAAGGATAGGAAGCCTGAAACCGAAACTCCTCCCATCCACTTTCTATTCTCCATAGTTGACCTGCAGCACAACAACAACATCGCTCAGCCCTGATGGCAAAACAACCAGGGGACATAGTGGTTGTACGGAGTAACTAACTACATAATATATTCAGCAGCCATCAATCCACGAGTCATTTGACTTCTTGACCTCATAGGGCTAGGTACTGGGTCTCTCCGTACGACCCGAGAGCGGGTTCCGGGACTAGTTACAGAGAAAGTAGTACAAGGCAACTTAGCTAGTCGTACACACAACATCGATGGGATGCCTTTGAGATACATCATGGATACTTGAAAAACACTAACCACGGCCAAGAAGAGTCCGATGGGAGCTCAAAAATAACATGCAATAACAAGCGAAAAAAAAAACGATCCCCACTGGGAGAAGAGATGGCAAGACTTGGTGTAGTTTACTCCAGATGAGACTGGGGTATTAGTGAGACATGCTTTCGCGGATATCGAGGTTTCTTGCCATGCCACCCATCAAGATTCTGCAAGCAAGAGAAGTTCTCCCGCTGGTTACACACCTTGCCAGCCACATTGTTTCACAGCATACTGTGTAGCTATATATGTGTGTAGTTAAAGGAAAGAAAGAATGTTCCAATTTCCTTTCTCTTCCAACCGAAATTAGCTACTTAAATAACAAGTATAGCATTTCCTTAAGCAGCAGGGATGTCGACTTAATTTGGGCGGTATGGTTTGGGAAGTTCATGCATTTATTTATTCTTCTTGATGTCCGAGGGAGTATTTTTCTTGTTGATGAAGCGAGATATTCTCGTGGTAGAGGGATACGTGCTAAGTATAGAATGATTGACGATACTTTGTGATTTGCCTTCCTCCACAGCCTGAGAGTTTCCGAGCATGTCTCAGAACATAACTCCATTTCTTCGCTTGGACACACTGAAAATTCAAGGTACTCCGTACTATTCTCGCCAATCCTCTGACTAGCTATCACCTTTGCGTGGTTTATCCTCCATTAGCTTGCAAATAATTCACGGTGGATAAGTGCGGTTGACGCAAGGATTCCCCGTGTTTATCTCTTCAATGATCGACTAGAGTAGAGTGATGCTGGGACTTTTGGGGGAGCTGGTTGATCGTGGCATGCATGGCTAGACATGGGGGGGATGGATGGATTGCTTGGAAAGTCAACCTAACTATACAACCCCCGAAAAACTCCGAAGACAAAAGATGGCAATGGCTGTGGGGAATTTGATGAACTTGTTCTGAAGTATAAATTATTTGAAGCTGGGTACCTGAAAAACGTTATAATTATTATTCAACTAAGACGTGAAGCGGTCAAGAAATAAAGAGCTCCAACTTCATTGATTGAAAAGAAACGGTACTCCGCATGCTGATCTTAAATACTTTTGGGTTAACCAGCTAGATATATATATATAATTTGGGAACCATGCACGGCATTATTTACCTGTAGCTGAATACACACTGGAGAGAACTCTTGAACTGAGCCGTCATGACCATGAGCACTGGATTCTTCTTAAACATTCTCCAGACCTATGCCAGCTTGTTTCTTGTTCATTTTTACTCCCATTCCGAGCTCGAATACCTGTGATCGTTTGAGCCGAACATCAATACGGTATGGACCGGTTATTCTCTTGGTCCTGGTCTCCTGATTGGCCGATGTTTATTCCAATTGGTCAGAGTTTGTTGCCATCTCTCAACCTTTTCTTCCATTTGAGCGAGTATCTCATCAATGTACTGGTAGAAGGTGTATTCTGGGAGGGTTTGTGCCCATATCTGCAATTGGGCCTTGACCATGCAAGTGCATGTGAAGTGCTGAATCCCAACCCAAATAGAGAAAGGCTCTCTGGAAGCGTCAGTTCCAATTTGCTCCATAATTCTCTGGGTTGAGTTAGTCCTACTTATACCCTAGATAGATTCGTTATTGCAACCAGAAGGGTATAAATACTGATACCGATGAATCTTGACAGGGCAAGTAGCTGATACAAGAAAATCCGGTAACAGAGTACACAGTTGGATTGACACGTTCTGAAGTGAAGTGGGAGGAAGGAAGAGGAAGATGTGTGTGTGAGAGAGGTTCAAGAAAGTAATATCCGTGGGAAGGCCCTCTTTAAACTGAGAATTCACTTTTAGTTAGAGTGAGGGTATCAATGTTTACTTCATGTAGTAAGAGGTCCAGAAAGAATTCGGAACCCAGCGGGTATTGATTTCATATCTGGTATCCAAATATATCTAGTGATGGTGTAATAGTTGTCGGGATCATACAGACACATGGCATGGGAGAAGAACATCCAACATGCCTGTATAAACGACTCCATGGCGAGATAGCATTATAATATCTATTCACCGCAAGTAAGTTAGAGAGAATGGATGGATGGCAAATGGGTGGAGAGCAGCTGAGGAGGGTTGTTCCACTGCTTCCCAAGCTTTCCTTGAGCAACCCAGAGAGAGACAGAGAGAGAGAGAGCTTCGGGGTTGGAAAACTTGGCTGTCGTTGGTTGGCTATCCAAGAATTCGAACTGTTTGTTGTTTGTTGTTGGTTGGAATCAAAAACCTTTTTTTTTTCTCTTTCCTCTCCATCGCCATCGCCAGGGCTTGGTTTGGCTTTTTATTTATTTTTTTAGTTACCTATTTTTTTTTTATCTTTTTTGTTTCCAACTTTAGACTTCCGCATCTCTTCGGCCAAGCCATCGAAGCATCCCGGCATTACTCAGCTCAAGCACGAAGAGGCGTCGTTTTGCGTTTTGCTTCTCGCTATTACTTCCGCCCTGACAGCAAGCAGAAATTGGAGAAGCAAATAGGGGAGAGAATCATGGTCAGCGGAATACATTCGTTTATTTCTTCCTCCAATTACCTTCCTGCCGTTCTTTAGTCTCGGGACCTTGATTCCTCTGTTAATTGTCCGCCATGTTGGGTATGGCCTGAGAACGAAGGTTCCTCGTCACCCCATCCTCGTTAGTTATCCCTACGCGGCCATCCATGATAGCGAACCTTCACCCCGGTCGACAGAACTCTGAGCATCAGTTGACAGCTGCTGGGGAGGGACTGAGCGTCGGGGTCTGTGTATAGCTAGAGGAGAAATATTTTTCATCGACTCGTGCTGGTGGAGACTGGGAAAGCTCGACAATCTGCAATAAAGAGAGATTCCCTGGCTTGCTTCTGTCTGGAGAGTTGCCGTTTGCAAGAGGGACAGGCCCTCCATTCGGAGGTCCTCTCTACCATTCTTTGTGAGCCGATATGGCGGAACTTGAAAAGACATCCAGCTGCTATTTGCCGTTCAAGCATGCATCATCGGATGTCCTTCTACCTGTTCAACAAACCCCCCTTCCCCCCCGACTCTGGAGCTCCAGGTTACAGCATATAGCCATGGGTGTGAATTTTCGAGAGAGATCGGCTCCAAAAAGGTCCCGACCGCACGGTTTCGATGTCGCATTTCGATTCCTCTTCTTTTTCTTCTTCATAACTACAGCTAGTGCTGCCCTCGTTCCCTTTAAAAACTGCCTGGATCCTACTATACTCGAATCCGACCCCCTGAAACTTCAGTTCGTTCCACTACACGTTTACGCAAGATTCAATCGATCACGGCCGACAAATAACCTGGATATCACCGTATACGGAAATGTTAGTGGTCTTGCAACCCCGGAGGACTATCCACCAGAAGGTGATGCTCGATGGTCCAATCCGAACGAGACCATCGGCAAAATCGTGAACGTTGATCCCGAAAACAATATGCTCTCTACACTCTTTTCGAGACTCGATGTCCTCAGTTTCACGCCAGACAAACGGGGTGCCGTTGCATTTTGCGACACCCTCACCCATGGCGAATGTCCGTTGGGACCTATTTTCGACGCTAGCCCGTAAGTCTTGCAGCTGCAGCTATTTCTCCTAATGTCGAGAGACTTGTTATGCCCATTGCTAATCCCTATCTACTCTATATAGACTTGATCTCTCCAAACTACATGCAATCTCTGTGTCTCATACACTCACATCTTCTTACGCATTTGCCTCCATTCTTTCAACCATCCGCGTGATATCAGGTAACAAAGCTGGTTCAGCACTTGCTTGCATCGCTTCCGATATAACACCAGAACTGAACCTTGGCCTTCGAAATGTCTTGGCATTCATTCCTCTCACTATATTAATACTCGTCGGCGTTGCCACGATTTCGGCTGCGATGTATAGCCCATGGGGCACCACCGATATATTTCGATGGTCAAGCAATTATGGTCGGGATGAGGATCTATTACGTCTTGTTACTCCTGGTTTTGGCGATTGTCTTCAGTATATACAATTTATCTTCCTCACTGCTTCGCTCACTCTCGATTACCCTGGCTATTATCAGCCAGCAGTCAGCCGTGCAGGGTGGTCCGTACTGATGTTTAACGAGAGCATTGTCAGCCATGGCAACGGCTCAGAACCACTCCTAGACGGAGTGTATGGAGTTAACGCGACCTATGGATTAGATCGCATGAGCAAGTACATTGGCATTACCGAGGTTGAAGATATCTGGCCTGGTATGATTGTTTGGCTTCTCGCGATCTTGGGTGCAGTTGTAGCCATTATCCAACTTGCCTTTGGTCTTCGATGGATTCATCATAGTGTTGGCCATGTCGCCGAAGAAGACTTACGTGCAAAAAACATACCTTTCACCGTCGGGAACATAGTCCGAATTGTTTTCAATTTTTTTCTTTTGCCTGGAGTATCTCTTTCCATGTTCCAATTCGTCGTTGCCGGGCCTTCTCCGGTCTACCTTGTGGCTTTGGCGGCTATATTTTTAGTTATTCTCGTTGGATTTGCAGCTTGGCTACTCTTTCTTATCGTTGGAACACGCCCCAGGTCCTATCTTTTTGACGACCTACCAACCGTCCTTCTTTATGGCCCTCTTTATAACACCTTTAGTGACGGAGCGGCGCCATTTGCATTGATTTCCGTCCTACTTACTTTTATTCGGGGGCTTGCCATTGGGGCTGTCCAACCATCTGGGATCGCACAGATCGTGCTGCTCGCAATCTGTGAAGTGATCCTCGTTCTGACGCTGATCGCATTTCGTCCGTTTCACTACCCAACCTCTATGAACGCTTACCACTCAGTTTTTGCCATGATCAGATGCCTGACACTTTTGCTCTCGGTTGCTTTCGTTCCTTCTTTGGGTGTTGCAAATGCCACTAAGGGATGGATTGGCTACATTATTCTCTTACTACATGCTATGGTGCTCGTTTTTGGCTTTTTTCTCAACGCGATACAGACCTTGATCGAAGTAATCGCTAGGCTAGCTGGGGCTGGTGGTGAAGGTGGTGCCGAGGGTGGTGCTGCTAGGGGTGGTTTAGTAAAGGTACGTCTCTTCTTCCTTATGTATTGAAACGCCTCGTTCATCACTAATAAGATAATCAGGTCTTTGGCATGCGACAACTGTCCCGTAGATCTCCCCGAAAACGTCATTTACCCCGCCATAGCATCACTTCAGAAGCTGCTATGCTAGCAGCCGAAATGGAGCGAAATTCCACCCAGATTGATGGTGAACGAGCCCGAAGCTTTTCTGGTAGCTCAGCGATCTTACTAGGTCGGCACGGTGGGTCGAGTAGAGTTAGTGCGGGATATGATTCTGGAAGCAATTTTGGCACTGGTCAAACTCGAGGCACAGGCAGTGGCCCATATACACCTACTACTCCTGGTGGTGTAAGTGCTTTCTCGGGTACTGGACAAGCTTCAGGTGGTGGTGGGTCACCGCGTAGTGGGTTTCATGTCAAACCTGCAGAGACAGCCGACCCTTATTATCGGCCTCCTCGTCAACGTCGAGCTACACTAGACGGCGGGGGGCGACGACAAGGCTCTTGGACCAGCGGCGATTGGGCTAAACGAATGTCCACCCCAGTCCAAGACGGAGCGGAGGCCGAGACGCTTGTCGGTCATCCAGATGGCGGAGGTACTCCAACACCAGCGTACCTTGGAGCAGCAAAGGAAGATCCAGATGCGGGCGATGATAATGGACAGCCGAGAACCGATTATGCAGTTCGCGAAGTAGACTTTTATTATCGCGTACGCGGCCCTGCACTTTCAAACTCTGCTACCCGCAAACTCAAGACTGGTCCAGCCGACCCAACTGGTACTGTTTCCTCGGCCAGTGGATGGATAAAGAGCTTCTTCGGTGGGAAAACCAAGGATAAAGGGAAAGGTTTTGAGGTCGTTCGAAGTGCTCGCGCGCCTCCGCTTGGGCCACAACCCACTACCGAACGCACCGATATGTTCCCAGAGCCATATCGGGATGACCCTGATTCAACCGACAACTCTGCTGTGGCAACCACCCCGAAGCAAAATGGTGCGGAACAACAACAACCTCCTGCACTTCCCAAATCAAACACAAGCGATAGGCCTCCAATATTACCACTCCTTCCTACCGGCGATGCAATTGAATTGCCAAGTCGCATCGGTTCAAGGAGGCTTCAGGTAGCGGGTCTTCGTATACGCCCGCCAACTATCCCACGGAAGAGTTCCAAAAGGGGATCCTCTGTTGACATGAAGGACACCAAACTCGACGAAAAGGGAAACATTATTCAGTCCACTCAAGCACCGATTTCACGTATTCCCGAATCTCACGATCTAGAACCCGAGCCCTCCTCCACGCAACAAACCGCTAACAAACTCCAACCGACCAGATTACCTTTCGGTTCGAAATCATCTTCTACCCATAGTGGCCCTATGTCCATCGAATCAGGCGACTCGACCCTCGAGCATACGAATAGCGATGAAACGACTCCGCGGGCTTCACATCAACGGGGTCCTTCAATACGGTTTAGCCAGCTAACATCTGCTCGGCGTGGTCAACCAACGGGAATGGGCTATGTCCAGCAACACAGAGCTAGTGATCATATCCATGACGCTAGTCTGTTGGATTCACCCGGAAGTACCGCCGAGTTTGAAACTATGACCGGTGGTAACCCCTAGTCCGTCCTTCTTATTATGATTCGACGCCAAAATTACCAGGGTCATGGCGTCGCAGTTCTTACGCCTTTTTTTTTCCTTTTGGACACTTGATACCCCTCATAAAATAAATATTTCTATTCAGTTGGATAATATATTTCCATCTAATAATGACAACACACAATGACGATTTTCCTTGATACAAAATTGGATTTTTATTTTATTTATTTACCTCCGTTTTGTTCGGTTTTCTCTTCTGCTTTCCACCATTCATCTATCTATCTAATCCTTTCCCCTTTCGCCAACAGCCTTACAGCTGTGCGAATTACATTGTAATTTCTGCCTTTTTACTTTATTTATTTATTCCTTACTATTATTTTTATTATTGCTTTGCTTATTTGGCCTGGATTCTGTTGGGTCTTTTTGATAGATGGCGATAGGGGCTGGTTGACTGATGGCGGACTTCTGATTGTGTATACTCCCTGTGTGTTTTTGTATAAACAGCGCGAATTGAAGGAAATATATATTCTACAATCAACTTTAGCTCTTATTATTTGATCCTGCTTTGGTTTCTCTAATGCCATGTTTGACTAATGTGAGACTGTCCGGAGGTTTGTCCCAAAAGTTTTTGGGCTTCGTACTAGGGCCTAGGCGTCAGGTTAGGTCTACCCATAAGTTTACCCTCAGGTCTACTCTTAATCGGCGAAATGACTACTTAGGTGTAAGGCTTGGGGTCATACTTTCCCCTGAATCCTCATTTTCTACCTAACTTAACCCCCTATACCCGGGCTAGTTTGGTGCCCTTATCAGGGCCTGGTTATTAGGGAAATAAAGACTTTGGTGCCAACCTCCGTACAGCGGGCCAAGTGGGAGTGAGTGAGTGAGTTAAACATCTGAAGGTTTGAAGAGTAACATGGAAAGATTTAACAAACTAAAAAGTTGGAGATCGAACCTCAGCCTGAATGGCAGAGCCAGGTTTCGCATGGAGCCATCGTCTTTATGTTTCCTTATTAATGCTGGTTCAGGCCGTGGCGAGTCCGAGCTAAATAAATAGCATCACCTCACAATTATCCCCGCCCTGAACCACTCACTCTCTCCGCCTCCCCTCACACACACATACGCACCCGCCGTGGGATTTGTCCAACCGAAGCCTTGTTGCCTCACAGCAGCTCCGGTAGTTGTTTGCTTATTTACTTATTAGTATTTTACTTCCTAGGTAAGTTGGAGTTCGGCTGTTCCGACACTGTTTACTGGAGCCTCAGCTACGAATTCGACTATCCTCTGATCACTTCAGCTCAGATAGATTAGTTTCATATCTTGCCGAAACCCGATACATAAGACTTCCCGCAGCTGCGGAAAGCCGTGCCACAGCTTTGTTCAATAGTTCGTACAGCGTTCTTTGCACGACGATGCTCCAGTGTTTTGTTGGTCATCGGCGCCAATCGTGAGCGGCGTCCTCTACTGCGTCAGAGGCAGACGGTTTCCCCCCTCAACATCCAAACCCAGCCCACACAACTCAGGTCAAAGCACGAAATTTTGATTTAAAAAGCCGGCCTTTTTTTTCCTGTTCTATCGATCCTTCCCGATGCCTTCATCACCACCACCCTTGACCGCAAGCTCGGGAAACCGCCAAAGACCTCGATCCCCAAGGAGGCAAGATAACGCCGCTGGTCGGGCCAGAAGTGGCGGTTCAACTATTGCTACAAATCCCACAAGGGCATTACCGGGAGAACAATGCGATAACGGGAAGAGTAAAACGGCGGATGGTTCGTCGTGCCCGCGGACCTCTTCCACACACCGCAAACGGCGCTTAGGAAGTGGCAGTAGCGAAATACTGGACAATATGTCTCGGACGGGGGTTGAAAGCCCCTCCTTGTCTTTGGCCACATCACCTTCTAGCCGTAGGCTAGCGATACGACAACTAGCCAGGCCCATGGATTCTGGGGATACTCGCAGCAGAATCTCAGAGGATACCAGCACCACCCCTGATCAAATAGGATCGTCGTCCTCCCCTTCGATGACACGCCAGTTAAATTCATTGCGGCATCAGGAAAGAAGTTTCCCAGACTACGGTCTGCCTAGATGGCAACCTGATGCTGAAGTTTCTGAATGCCCAATCTGTAGTGTACTCTTTACATTCTGGTGTCGGAAGCATCATTGCAGAAAATGCGGCAGAGTTGTCTGCGCGGCATGCTCGCCTCACAGAATTACAATTCCCCGCCAGTTCATTGTGCGACCTCCTGACCCCCCTCGTGGTCCATGCACTGCTACTCAGTCAAGCCCTCCCGTGCCCGAGGTTATTAACCTCGTTGATGATGAAGAAGAAGAAGCAGAAGCAGAAGACGAATCCACAACCCGCTCCTCTAGCATGCCGCGAAGAAGTCCATCTACTACTCGTGGTTCTGGGCCGGGGTTGGGAGGAGGGGAAGAAGTGCGTTTGTGCAATCCATGTGTGCCGGATCCGAATCCGGCACCCCCTCGCCGATATACTACTATTGGGTCACATCATGCGGACGGGGGGAGTGTAGATCTTTCTCGATGGAATGAAACCGCAGCTACCAGACTGAGCCCAGGTATTTTCCCAAGCCAATTTTCCAGCCCTCGTGTTACATGGGACACACAACCTCCAGCATCACATCGTCCCTCGGCCTCGATGTCATCGGTGGGATCGAGGTCACCCATACCATCCATACCGGGAGGGTATCGTCGGAGGCCAGCAGGGCAAGAGTATTATGTGCCGGTATAGTTCTTACTCGTAGAGGCCTACTTAGCCATGTACAAATTCTAACGAGTTTTATAGTTACATTTTCAAACATCAGATTCCCAGGATCCACCCCAATCCAGTCGAAATGATCTCAATCCGCCATCTTATACATTTCTCGATAGTACATCACCTAGACATAATAACCATGAGGGGCATTTCGCAGCTGTATCCCCATCCTATCCTTCTATGAATGTATCATCACAGGTATGAGCCGCTTGAGTTCTGCTTTGAGGTTTTCAGAGACCATAGATTTTGTTTTGCTAAGAGATTATATATCAGGCTCCCCATCGTCAATCTCACAGTTCCCGGTCGGTAAGGTCAAGTTACGTTCCTAGCCATGCAACTCATGATACGAGTCATTCAAGTGCAGACCGAAATCGCCCTCTCCCGCGGCCTCCAATAGCACAGCCTGTAGACGAGCGAGATTTTTGCCCTATTTGCAACCGACCGTTCCCACCGCAACGCTCTGGTAGTACTACTAAGGTTCAAGAAGAACACATTCGCGCCTGTATCGAGAGACATGCTGTTCAAACACGACCAGATGCTTCAAACACTGGTTCGGCATCCGAGCGATTGAGGATGCTATCATTTACAGCTACTGAGAAAGATTGCACAGGTACGGATGGCGTTCCACAAGAATGTACTATTTGCATGGAAGAGTACGAAGTAGGGGCTGAGTTGGCTCGTTTGGAATGTTTATGCAAATTCCACAAGACTTGCATCATTGAATGGTTTGAACGAAAGGAGGAGTGCCCCGTTCACAAGGTAGCATGAAGGGTTTTTTTGTTGCTGTTTTTTTTTTATCTATTTTGGAGCGTTCTACACGTGCGGGGCATTTTCGACTTTAGATATTAGCTGGCTGGGGTTTTGGTCGTGTTATTTTGGGGCTTGAAATAGTTTCTTGAGTAAAAGTGTTGACTTTTGAAATTTATTTCAAAAACATTTAACTATTATTCTTGGTACGGAGTCTTCCGTCCAAGGCTTGACCTGGTGGAGAGCCTTTAAGCCGCTGCACCAAGCTGGGCATTTGTCAGACTTGAGATTTTTCGATGAAGCATCATTGCACACATCCAGCCGCACAGGCTCTGGATTTTAATACGAGGAATACGAGATGTGATGCTGTCACGTCGAATACTGAGATAAAAGTCTTCCATCTGATGATGGATTGCAAGAAGCAGCTCTTACTTAGGCTTCTGTTTTCTTTCGCGCCCTTTGTGGGAGCTTGAATTGGTTTCTTACCCCATACCTGGACCGTGGAAATCGATCGCCACATTTTAAATAACAATTTTGTATTTTGAGAATTTGGTTGGTCATATACATACATACATTCCCCCTGCTGGCAAGGGCAGCCCACGCGGATTTTATAACAAAACCTCACTCACACAGTAAATATTCATCGGGGATTCTAACCACCGTGTCCCCGTGCATGGCGAACTAGTCAGTGGTCTTTGAACGCTAAGGTGACAAGGTCAAGCTCTTACTGACGAAGGCTATCCGAATAATCGTACCATATAACCCTTGTTGTCGCCTCCGGAAAGACTAGTAGATGGAGGTTGATTCTCATCTCCCCGATTCCGCCCAGCACGCGTTGTCTCCTACCACTCCATCTCCCTCCGATTCCCCTACTAGAGCAAACGGAACTCTATCTCCACGCCCCGAACACCAACATCGGCATCAGACGAATGGAGCTTCTATCCCAGAAAGTGGCTCTGGGGCTATTCTTGGAAACCCGGGAGCAGCCGGTGCTTCCACCTTTCCAGACACAACCACGGTCGACCCTCTCGCCGATCTCAAACGGCCTCGAGCTTGTGAGGCGTGCCGGCAACTGAAGGTTCGCTGTGATCCTGATCCTGATAATCTTGATGGTCCATGCAAGCGCTGCGCAAAAGCGGGCAGGCGATGTGTTGTGACTGTGCCAACTCGCAAGAGACAGAAGAAGGGGGACAGCCGTGTTGCTGAGCTCGAGAAAAAGATTGATGCTTTAACCGCAAGCCTCCGGGCATCTAGGTCCAAAAGCCACGAGTCGATCGAACACTCTGCCCAGCGTGACCAAACAGAAGGATATAATAATTGTTTACCTACTCGGTGGCTGGGACAATACTCGGTTCGGAATGATGGTAGGAGCTCAATCCCACTTTCAAACAGAGCTTCGCCGCCTGGTCTAGCTGGTAGCAAGCGCCATTTTAGTGGTGAAATAAGGCGGGGGCAGAATGCGATGGGCATTCTTGCACCCCTTAACAGATCTCTCAGTCCCTCTGGTGAAGGTCCATCACCTGCTGCACAAAGTGGCTCTGGTGGGGGGAAAGAATGGCCTGTTTTCGACTTCGGCACCACGCCTAAGCTGCGAGTTGATCATGAATATGCCGATGTAATAGATCGTGGAGTTGTGGACCATGAGATAGCTCTGAAAGCATTCGATCGATATGTGACGGAAATGGCACCTCTAATGCCGGCTGTGGTCTTTCCACCTGGCACGACAATGGCTGAGATACGGCGAGAAAAACCAATTCTCTTCCATTCAATTCTCTCAATCTCCGTTGGGTCTTACGCTCCTTCATTACAAATGCCTCTTGTCAACGAGGTACATAAACTGTTCGCCGAACACGTCATCATCCGGGGTGAAAAGTCATTAGAGCTGATACAAGCCCTGATATTAGGGTGCCTCTGGTACATGCCCCCGGATCACTATGAGGAAATAAAAATTTATCAACTTATTCATATGGCTGCGGTTATGGGCATGGATCTTGGTATGAACCGCAGATCGAAATCGAACTCCAAATCGGCAGAAATCATGAGAGAAATCATGGGCAAAAAAGCACCTTATATTGACCCAGAGTCACTTGACGGGCGAAGAGTCTGGGCGGGATGCTATTTTATGGGAGTTAAGTAAGTGCTGATGAGCTTTCCGATCGTGATGTTGTCTAACGTTGGTTTGTAGTGCAGCCATGGGTCTGCGAAGACCTCTACTGACTCGGTGGAATGCATATCTTGATGAATCGGTACAAATGTTCGAGGAGTCGCCCGAGGCTCTCCCTAGTGATAAAGCACTCGTTGAATGGATCAAATTAGCTCGACTAGGGGAAGAGATAAGCTTCCGGTTTTCGATGGACGATCCTGTGACCAATATTTCTATCAGTGATCCTACAATCCAGTACGCGCTTAAAGGGTTTGAAGGTCATTTAGACGAATGGAGGAGGAAAGTCCCAAAAGATGTATACTCGCGTACGTGTTGCAACAATTCTACAGTTCCTTTCTATATATTTCATTTCAAACGGCTAATTTCTGTTTATCAGCTATAATGCAACATTATGAACATGTCCTCAACATCTATATGCATGAAATCGGGATGCATATTGACCACAACATCGACGACTTTAAACCACCTTTCCTCACTGGAGGTGAAGGTGATGCACAAGTTAATGTTTCAACCGCCGCACATGTAGATGCCCTCACTGCGTGTCTCACATCAATACATAAGGCTCTCCAAATTTTTGGCTCTGTTGACTGGGCCACTCTCCCGTGCGTACCTACAATCCATTTCGTCCGTACAGCCTATACCTGCGTTGCTTTGATCAAGTTATACTCTGCCACCACTGCATCTGGGAGCCGACTCGCCGATATATTTCATCCTGCGGATTTCAAGATAGAGGAAACTCTTGACAACTTGATGTCACACTTACATTCTTCAACAGAGCAAACAAGCAGCCGGATTGGAGCCAAATTCTCATTGATAGTTGGCATGCTCAAAGCTTGGTATAAACGCAAGAATTCTCAGCAACCCATGGTTCCCGCGATATTTATGCCCAAAGGTTTAACTGGTGAAAATGCGAATGCACAGCACCCAATCACTGTTTCTAGTAACGGACAGACGCATGTATGTCTAGAAATTTGTAACACTCATTTCATCCTTTCCCACTCTACGAACTGAGACCTGCTAACATTTGGATTTATAACAGAGAGCCTATATTTTTACAGCCACCACAAAACCTACGGATGACACAGTACCCAAGCAAGAGGTTCAACAAACAAACAATGTACCATCGTTGCAAAGAACTTTTCATCAATCAGCAGAATCAGCGCCCAAATCTCATCTAGGACAAGCTGTCACACCCTCGGGTACAACAGTGGCGGGGACAGCTCCATTTCAGTGCAGAGAACCCCCTGCCGGAATTCACAACTCGCATAGTCCCTCAATATCTAGCTGGCCACAGTACGTCAGCCAGGATCAAATAAATCTAAGCACTTTCCCAGCCGCCAATCCCCATGGTAACATGAATCACATTTTCCCCAACCCCCCTCAACATCAAAATTCGGGATATACTCCCAATGAAGGGTTTGATCCGTCTCTATCCAATGCAGGCGTACCAATGGGTGCGCAAAATATGATATGGCCATATGCGATGGCTCCCGAAATGGACGCAGCATTTTCTGCAGACCCAAATATGTGGGATGAGGAATTTTTCCAGTTCTCTCTTGAGGGAGGCGGATTTGACCTTTGAGCCGAATTAACGATGACTTTGTACCGGACGAATCCTTTTTATGTATATATGGAGTAACTAGTGGGCAATGGGGGGGATATCAACCGCTTCGTGCTTCGATGCTGGGCTAATCTTGAATAGAGAGAGAATATTAATGAACACCGGCTTGGCCGGAGTGGGAAAAGGTGGATCTGGGTTAAGAAAAACGGCCGTAAGAACAGCTTCGAAGGCTTTTCCAAGGTTGATGTATCATAAAAATTATATATATGACCTCTCTACTTCGGTTATCAAATAGATTTGTTTGGCGGGGCAAGTATTGCTCCGAATATTCGTCCGGATATGCCTGTGCTCCATCCAGGCTGCGCGTAGGTACATTTACTACTTCCTAATAGACACACATACATGTGCTAGATATAATTACCCATATTCTAAGGTTTACCCTTTGCTGCACGCTTGGATCCTGGTAGCGAAGCATTAATAATACACAGAATGGCGTCGCGCATGGATAGGTCAGTGGAGCATGCTGGCTAAAGATAACAGGTTAACTAACAACTTATTTCACTAATAACCAGTTAGTGGCTAACTGATTGATGCAGAGCAAGCACACTACCTAGGTAAATCCATGGATTTGCAACCTGTTCATTGCCTGGATGGAGCTACCGGCTCCACAAACCTTGGTGATCAATCTGCATCCTATCACATCAACAGTGCATCATCTCCTCAATTTTGGAGTTCAGAACTAG
This sequence comes from Myotisia sp. PD_48, assembly GCA_032988175.1. Taxonomy (NCBI): domain Eukaryota; kingdom Fungi; phylum Ascomycota; class Eurotiomycetes; order Onygenales; genus Myotisia; species Myotisia sp. PD_48. The sequence continues at coordinate 45,618 of JANTQB010000039.1, read as the reverse complement.
CGGAAAACCAAAGCCGTTAGTGCTCGTTTCCTCTGTGCTAAATATATAATATATTGTATGGTTATATATGGCAAGCCGTCTGTTTTCTTGCTGTCCAATTTCTTGGTTAAATTTCCCTTTCAGTTATCTCGTAACTACACTCTTATTTACTACTTCAAGAAGAAGAAAAACACAATGGCATCTACCACAGTCGTCCAATCCAAGGGCATCTACCATGGCCTTCCCACCTTTCCTGAATCAATGAAAGGGCTCTCTGCCATTATTACCGGGGCTAATGGTATTTCTGGAGACCATATGCTGCGTGTTCTGTCTGAATCGCCTCAGAGATGGTCAAATATTTATACCATGTCTCGCCGCGCCCCAGATGTCGATCGGCAGCTTAAAACTAAGGTCCAACATATCTCTCTAGACTTCTTAAATAGTTCCCCGCAGGAATTGGCAAATTCAATGAAAGAGAACGGTGTGAAGGCGTAAGTGTTCCAGGCTATAGATTCTTTAGCTACCATAACGTTCTTCATACTCATTATACCGAAAACAGCGACTATGTATTCTTCTTTTCTTATGTTCAAGTCGAGCCCAAAGAAGGGGATACGTTGTGGTCGGATGATATAGGGATGACAAAAGTGAACGGTAACTACTATAAATGCCAATCTACCCTATTCTTTCCGCTCTAATATCGTTCTGTCTTTGCTGACATGTCTTGTTAAGTTGCCCTCCTGTCCAATCTCCTGGAAGCACTAAAACTTGCAAATATCACCCCAAAACGGTTCCTGCTTCAAACTGGTGCCAAAAATTATGGGGTCCATCTCGGTCCCACAACGGTACCACAACATGAATCTGATCCACGAGTTCTCCTGGACTCTAATTTCTACTATCCCCAAGAAGATGCTCTCGCCAAATACTGCAAGGAAACTGGTGCAGAATGGAGCGTAACGATGCCCTCCTATATCGTTGGGGCGGTTAAAAACGCTGCTATGAATGTGGCATACCCTCTAGGTGTCTATGCCGCCGTGCAAGCTCACCTAGGCAAACCTCTAGTCTACCCAGGGGATTTGAAATCGAGCCAGATGCCCATAGACCTATCAAGTGCAATGATGAATGCGTATCTTGCAGAATGGGCGGTTCTAACGCCAAAAGCTGCAAATCAAAAGTTTAACGCTAGTGATAACAGTCCTTGGACCTTTGGGAAATTTTGGCCAACACTAGCCAGCTGGTATGAGGTATCTTACGAGCAGCCCGATGAGAAATCTGAATATACTTCATTTCCTTCGCGGCATGTACCAAGAGGGTAAAGCTCTCTCTCTCTCCCCTCCCCTCTCATTTTTACATTCATATCGGTGAGGGGTTGTTGCTCAAATATTAATGCTGACGTTTTTCCTCTTCTTTCTAAATTTACTAGATATGGTCCTGCGGGAACAACATCATTTAAATATCTATTGTCCTATTGGGCGAAAGACCCTCAAGTCCAGAATGCATGGAAAGAATTGAGCCAGAAACATGGTATTCACATGAACCCGTTCAGTAGCGAGAAAGAAATCGATCGGATTTTCAGTTTCACAGATTTTGCATTGGTGGGAGCATGGCCAGTCTATTTCAAGTATATTTACCCCAAGACTGGTCGTTTTATTCCAGCGTTCTATACCGATATTATAAATGGCTACTAACTTGAGTCTTGCGCTTTTAGTCTAGATAAAGGCCACAAGCTCGGCTGGTTTGGAACCGTGGATTCGGGAGAATCGATTAGGAAGACACTGGAAGAGTTTGTTAACTTGCGAATGCTCCCTCCAATTCCCAACTAAAGCATGAAATGAACCGAAAAATGCCTCGCAGTTGTTCCTTTATTGAAGATTTGTGATAAATCGGCAAATATTGTTAGGATAAGTAAACCTAATCAATAAAATAGCCCAGAGAGCTCCAGCGCAGCGTACATCATAATTTGATACAATTATTCATATCTATTACTAGATAGACTGTCTAGAAAGTAAAAATCACACAGAAAGCAGACTATCTAAAGCCTTCGTATTGGCGCAAGGACGGTATCCTGCTATACCCTCTACGAACTCTAGAGTGTCACCGGTACAACCGTTTTATTATTGTTACTATCAGCAAAGATGACTTGCATGGACTTCTTCCCCCTTGAATCTACTTGAGGCCTCGAAGCGGGAAGTTGGATGGTTGCGAGTTGAGGGTTCTAAAATAAGAGTTAAAGATATTCGTGGAATGGATTGCTCCCAATTCTTACAGCTCCCAATTCCCTTGCCCATGCTGCTTTGATGGAATCCTGAAAAGGTACATCATTGATATTGTTGATGTCAAAACTCCCAATATAAATGGGTTCTTTGTTGATAGATGATGCTTTGAGTGCACGAGAACTAGTAGGAACTCCGAGTGACATCGTGGCGGTAATTACTCGGTTGGGTAGTCTCAAAAATAAAACGATGTATTCTCCAAAACAAAGTCACTTGAATTTAATCTTTGGGAGTCTTCGGTGGTTGCTGTCTGTATTTATAATCTATTCACCAATACGGCTCACGAGGGTCATAATCCAACAATATGAAAGGTTATTGTACCTATTCTTACCGTCTCACCATTGCATAGGTCATGAGGCAGCAAATAGATTGTTTGGGGTTGGTTGTTCATTGTCAAGTTAGCAGTTAAACCCATAGGCTAGCCCTTAAATACCTAGGTGATGGATGCTGGATGCTGAATCTTACTGCTGCGGGCTAAAACAATGCCTAAGCTACGTCAACCCTTGCATCAATATGACTCAGACGCCCCAAGCCGACTGAAAAGTGTAACACATCACTCTACCTGTTGTATGTTAAATGCTCCTTCTAGAAAGTACTGCAGATAGCATTTGCATGTTTGCAGCATAAGTCACTAATTTTGCAACCACTTGCGTTGAAATATAAGACCACAGGACCCTAAAAGGGGCCTAGGTTTTGGGTATAATGAGATTATGAAACCTATGCCAGCCTATAAACAAAGCCAAGTTTTCATTCCCTAATGTAGACCAAGGTGAACAAAAAAAAATCTCAGACACTGTTGTCAGACATCCCACAATAATTTTTTGGGGCGGGAAACGGCAACATGCTGAGATCAGATGGACAGCTATAGGAGCCAATAGCAGTGGGTGTGATCAAAAACCAACCAGATATGGAGCAGTTAACTATCCGGCCCTCCAGTTTAGTTTATTAATTTACCTGTTAGTTAGATAAGGTAAATGGTTAGCTGGTGAGTTAACTGACAGGGAACTAACTATTAGTTAGTTGATTGATCGATTGAGGGTTGTTGCCTCCTTCTTTCTTCCTTTTTCCCTCTGAAATGAAGTTGGGATAGAGTATTAGATAAGCAAGTGTCCCGGATAATCATTGTTCCATAATAAATCTTTGGCAGCGGGAAATGGCCCCACTAATTGCCACAAACGGAAAGTTGGTACCAGAGTTCCGTCATCTGTCTTCCCCAGGTACCGTCCGTATACAAACGACTAGGAAAGGTACATGCCAGCATTCCAGTATTGTGTTGGTGCGGCATGGACATGGCCCAACACCTTCTGCGAAGGGAGAACCTGCAGTAAATACCATCGCAAACATTACGGAACAGCTAGAAGAGATGCCTGCTACCCCATGCTGGAAAAAGAGTAGGGTATATGGTGCTTATGATGTGAGCAAGGAGAAAAGAATAGGTAGGACTTAGCTGATCGGATATCTCGTAGATCGTTGATGCGATCAAGTTTCTTATCATTCAAGACTAACTAGAGCCCTTAGCCCAACTGGTGGCAGCCGTCACTTACTGTGTCCTCTCCGGTGGGATCGTTTTTGGGTACGCTGCGCTTAAAGAAGCTCTCGTGAACGAAGGCGCATACAGATACTTGTGCAGCAAAGATGAGCTCGATCGCGGGGAAAGAGTGTGCTACGAACAGGAAATACGGTCCGATTCTAACCAACCCATTTTAATGATAAAACTAGCTAGGTAACCTGGGCAGCTCTACTAACCATTTGCTCTAACTAGGTTGAACCTCATGTTCACGGCATCTGCAGTAGCTACCAACATCTGTGCTCTCCCAGTGGGTGCATTTCTAGATGCATATGGGCCTCGAATTGCAGCCATGATTGGGAGCATTCTTATAATGCTGGGATCGCTATCATTTGCATTTGTTTCTCATCTCCCATTTGATGGTTACTTTTCTGGCTATCTCCTTCTCGCAATCGGAGGCTCGTTTATCTTTCTTTCGTCATTTCATCTCTCCAACGCCTTCCCCAAACATTCAGGCCTGATTTTATCGATATTAAACGGCGTATTCGATTTTTCCAGTGTCATTTTCTTATTGTTTCGTCTGGCACACGAATCAGGAATGACTCTTAGGGCTCTATTTCTCTGCTATCTCACCGTGCCAGGTTTTATCTTTGGCTGCCAGGTCTTTCTTATGCCACCCAGGTCATACAGTACTGTGAAAGAGTTAGTAATGCATGCGGAGGATATCTTGAGTGAAGATGCAAACGAGACGCTCGCCAACCAGGTGTTAGGTCAATCTGTACAGGGGGGGCAATTCCGATCGTCCTCATCCAGGTATCAGCATCTTATAGCGAAAATCAAAAACCTAATCGACGGGGAGCCAAATTTAAAAGACGATGCTTCGGCTGCTCCTGATGTTGGAGGGAATGTTTCCGGTGAAAGTAGTGGAGAGTTCGTCTTAGAAAATTATGTACGGGAGCCTCTCTGGGGTATCCTACATACCGAATCAGTAGCCAACCAAACCCGCTCACCCTGGTTCGCTTTGATAGCAGTATTTACCATGCTTCAAATGCTGCGAATTAACTATTTTATATCCACAATCCGTCAGCAGTACGAATACCTTCTGTCTCCAGCCCTGGCTAAGAGACTGAACCATTTATTTGATTACTTACTCCCACTAGGTGGGCTTATTTCCATCCCTTTGGTTGGTGGTATCCTCGACTCTTTTACCCTTCCCAGTGCGCTATGCCTCCTAGTGAGCACTGCTACCATTGTCGGCGTCGCAGGATCCATACCTAACAGCTATTCGGCCGGATATTTCAACATCGTTTTCTTCGTTCTGTGTCGACCATATTTCTACACCACAATATCCGACTACTGTGCAAAGATTTTCGGGTTCCAAACATTTGGCAGGGTGTATGGACTCATCATCTGCATATCCGGAGTTTTTAATTTTCTCCAGTCCCCTCTGGAAATTTTGACCATGACTAAATTCCGCCAGAATCCAATCCCGGTGAATGCTATACTAACTTCTGCTGGGTTCGTTGCTGGTGCTGTTTTGGTGGTCTTCCTTTGGTGGAAATCAAGAAGGCTAGCCAGTTCTACTGATTTGACATCTGGTTTGGAAATAAATCGCCCAGACTCTGGAAATGTTCGGCACATATCAGGGCTCACAGAAGTAGCAGGGGACTCTACTACTGCCCTGGATGACCAGGGTCTTGACGGCGAAAACAACCCGCTGTTGCGTAATTTCAGTAGATCATCCGAGAACCCACCTTATGGTGCTATTCATCGGGATGCATAGTCGGGTGTTCAGTTTTTATGTTACTTTTTTGAAATTGTTCTCCCATCATGTTTTCAAATCGATTGAGATGTTTAACGACCTTTACGATTCAACGCTGTCAGGAGCCCGTTTGTTTCTGTTCTCGATTGCCATGACGATTTTGCTGTTTATACCGAATCACTTTTTGGGGTCTTGTTTCTCTTACTGTAAATTATTAACTTCCAACTATACTAACAACCAACGCATATGAACAAATTATATATATTTACGTACAAATTCATGCACATAATGGTATTCCAAGCTCAATAAATTTAGTATAAACTCATCTCTCTGCCCGATATTGAACTATAGATAGGCCACGACCCGCTAAATTATCAGCCGTTTACTCGACATCGAGCAGCTTATATTTGCCACCTTCACCATTAGGTCCCTTGTAGTCTTCTAACGCTTGCTCAACAGCTGCCATGTACCCGAGTACTTTCTCTTCCTGCCATCTCCGTCCAACGATCTGTACAGCAGTTGGCAATCCGTGCATAGTTGTAGGATTATAATGCTTCCAAGCACTACGTGAAACGGCGCTATCGGCACCCAACTGCTTCAATACACGCTTATATGCGTTCTTACCGGTAGCCTTCTTTCCATCAGCAGTGACGATCCCGTCTTTCTTAGCATCGACACGATCGATTGGGATGACACCGGCAGAATAATCGAGCAGGTTGAAGAGGAAGGTATAGCCACACGAACTAAAGCCGTCACGCATACCGCCGTGCGGGAGTGCAGGTGTTGCATTTGCTGGACACAATATAAAGTCGTAATTTTGTTCTTTGGCGTTCCACCACTGGTGCCATGTGGCCCGGAAGGTCTCGCGTTTCGCAACAAGCTTCCACTGTTCAGCAGCATTCTTGAGACCAAAATCACGAATCAAATAGGCCCATGTCTTGTCACGCTTGATGTAACGGACATAAAGGTAGTACAGGTATCGGAAAGGACGGGGAAGATTGGCATATGAGGTCATTTGGTCGGCACCTGGGTCTGAATTTTCACCAGTGCGGAAGGGGGCGTTAAATGTGAGGCATCCATCAGAGTTGAGCAACTGAGCGGCAAGATTAAGTCCAATCAGCGGTGTGGCAGTAGAAGGCGGGTTGATTTCGACAACAGTGTGTCCAGCAGATGATAGAGCTGCTACTGTGGTATCTATAGCACGAGCGATAGCCGGAGTTGGTGGAACAACACCTGATAAATTTTTGAGGTTAGTTTAATAATTGGGAACATGGCGAAGGGGGAAAACATATGACAACTGAGCTTACCGTCTGACTTCATCAAACCAACTCGGAGTTTCTTGGTCTGTGCTTCGTCCTCTTCATCACCTCTCCAAGCAATTGGGTGAACGGTAGTGTCATAATTCCAGGGCTTCATCTTGATCAGAGAGCGGGTGAAGTATGCCAAATCGTCAAGGGTTCTTGCCATCGGACTGAAAACACTGGCAATTCCCTCTTGCCCGGGCATGCTAGTGTGTACTCCAGCCTTTGGCCATCTTCCAGTGCTGCAACGCAGAGAGTATACACCACTCCACGCAGCAGGAAGACGAACAGAGCCTGCAACGTCGGAACCAATACCGATGCGACCACCTAGAGCTAGCAAGGCGGCTTCACCACCAGTAGAGCCACCAGGGGAGAATTCGGGCACATGAGGATTGCGACAAGCTCCCCACATATGGCTTGCAGACTCAAAAGATAGTAATGTGATAGGCAAGGCGGTTTTAACATATGGAACAGCACCTATCGGAATGTTAGTTCAGCAAGGGGAACGTCAGTATAATATAAGTAGGGTTATCCCATACCAGCATCCTTTAGAAGTTTAACAAGAGCTCCATCTTCCGCATATGGCTGCCTCGCCCATTTTGTATAGCCAAGTGTGGTATCAAACCCCTTGATTTGGATTGAATCTTTTAACGAGATGGGAATACCGGCCAGTGGTCCCCTGATGTTGATCTCCGACTGGGCCCATTTTTCAGCTTCTGGCAGTAGCAGCTCTGTTACACAGTTTGTCTTTTCGTGTGCTTTGACGGCGACCTTTCCATAAGTGTGTAGCACGTCTAAAGGCGAGAGCGCACCTTTATGTACATCATGCACTAGCTCTTCAATCGGTTTGTCGATGACGGACCGGTCGAACGCTGTGAGAGGGGAGTGATAGATGGAAGGGAGCGAAGCGAAACGCTGAGCTCGTTCATTTCGCTTGAATTTGCTGTAGATCCCGTAAAGTTAGCTGTGTTGAATCTGTTATCTGCTGGATGCGCATACCCATGAGGGGTAGCTATGTTATACAGACAGTTTGGGAGTAAATCTGGAGCTAGGCTTACCGGGCGCTTCGTTGTTGGAAGTAATCAAACGGTGGAAGCATCTTGATGTATGCGCAGCGGGCTTCCTGGAAAAAATATGAGGATCAAGATAGAAGCTGGAGGAGGGAGAGGAAGGATGGTGAGAAGATATCGGGATCAAGCGGTCACTAGCTCTCGTTATCCACATCTCGGTGTTATTCATCTTCATGCGACTTGCCGCCGAGTGCGGAGAACCAACCTTGGAGTTGAGTCTCCACATCACGGCATCCACATCAGCACCATATCTATTATAGATGTAGGGAACAGTATGCACAGGTATCTTCACTTTCGATTGATTGATTCGATATCAAATCTAAGTATTCAAGGAATTAAATCACCAACTTGAACTTCTTAAAACTCCCATTTTATTGGCCGGATTGGACCGGAGAGCATTAGATAAGCCGAGAGGATCACGTGCCAGTAACTGAGTCACGTGAACAATTAAGATACTGTTTTAGGAAGGTACATGCAGTTGCCGGCCATTTCCCCATTATTACATTAGGCAGCACGGCGGAAAGGAACATAATAGTTAACAAGAATAACATCGCGGCTTAAAAAAGAAAATAGAAAATTTTCACAGTGTAACAGCTTTATAGCTTCAGGCCTGGAATGGAAGCTGATCGATTCACTTGAAAATAAGCCCCCATTTCTTCATCCTCTCCTGTTGCTGGTCTTGCATCAGATCCTGACACCAGTTCATGATCAGACTACATACTGAGTCCATTGCACTGTCAACTATGCTAGCCGCTGTTCCAGTAAGTTTTATTGTGGCCTTGCCTTCATTGCCCTGCAAGATCTCACCTATCAGAATACCTATTAGTCTTCACCCGAATAAAACTGGCCAACTTTGTTTTGACTCACTGCACACTCCTTTTGGTTCCATAAAGGTCTTTATTATGTCACTGCGTCCCCTAACAAGCGCTGATACAACCACTGTGCTTGCTATCAGCATCTAAAAACAGAAGGAAAAGAAAGATGTTCTTGTTAAACTTTGAGCATGGCATAGGTTGTCTTACAGGGCATTTCCTCTAGAGAAATACTTTTCCACACAGCTCCCTTATGCACTGAAACCCCCATATTAGCTCTCTTTTTCTTCTCTTGCCAGAGGACAAAAGTGTCGCAAAAGAACACTTACTTAACTGAAATTGAAGCTTGATCCCGACAATATTTTCTGAATTTATCTCATCCCAGGTTACCAGCAGCTGGCCCACTCTGTCTTGAAGTGCCCATGGATGCACATGAACCCTTAGAATGTGACGATATGCAGGGTGTAGACGTTGTTCATCGACAAGATCAGACATCAAGAAGGGGCTGCAGATATCCTTTGAAACTCCGATTGATACCACAGGCTTTCCAGACTTGGTTCCGCCTATAAACACCCATTCAAATGAATCCCCAAAGAGCTTGCTTTTGAATATGGACCCTGATGTATATCCACTAAACACAGGTGCACTTTCAGTATGTCGTGATGTGAACTGATACCCATCCCAGAACTCATATAGTTTCCGCTGAGTAGGACTCTGCTGTTCAATGCGTGCGAAATATACCTCCTCCCCTAGGTTTCCCCATAAATAGAACCACTTCTCATCTGCAACTGCGCAGAATGTTCCAAACGATGGTTCGTGATGGCTAAACAGGAGCTCAGAATCAGGCGATAAGCGAGTGGTCGAAAGGTGTCCGGTTTCTTCGTTCCATTCGACCACCGCAATGCCGGTTCCTTGATAGTACTGCGTCCATTTGTTAGAGGCTGTATACTTTCGAATATGCTTCTGATACCAAATGTACCCCTTCTCTATACCCTCTTGGGCTTTGCAGACTCCGCCGTGCGCCAACAAAACGACTTTACAGTCATTATCCTTCTCGTACTGCTCTTCAAGTTCGGTGAGGGCGAGGAACGGTTTCAAGTTTTCAGTTAAACTCTCAGGAGGATATCGAACTACCAAAGGAGCTCCCTTCGGATCAGGAACCATTGCCGAAGGATTGGGTGACCTTGCTAGCAACTGGCCGTCCTTGTCACGACAACTTGTGTCGTCAAACATATAAAAAACATGGCCACCGAGCTCGAGTGACCGCCCGTTGCCCCGTGAATATATCTGCTTCTTCTTGTCGTTTAGGTATCCCAAGAGTGTAAGGGATGTAAGTTTTGGGGGGTAAACTGCACAATACTTCTCAGTTCCACTAGACAAGACCAGTTTCCCACAGGCTGTATCACGCGTTTGAAGGGGCTCTGCCATCTCGTCCTCAGAGATGCTATAACGACGCGGCCTATAAGCAACCTTAACTATAAGTATAAGTTAAGTGAACCTATATCCTGATGGTTTTCAGCAAGAAATGGGGAAAAGGGCAGGGAAAGTAAGGGGGATTTATGATGATTGTGGGTGAAAGGAAAACTGAGGTAAAGGTAAATAAAAAGTATGTGGTGTATTCTCAGTTCAGTTCTTCTCCTCTGGGTGTGGAAATTACCGATATGGCTCCTTTTTGGGATACTTCCTAATAACACACTTTAGAATCTGCCAGCTAGATAACTGGCATATATTTTGCTTTGATTTATTACTCCAGAACACACTACACATTTTCTGACGTGTGCTTGCTCACATACAAACAATCCTACCCCCTGATGAAAGAGTAGGTTCTTCATTGATATAATTGCACCAACTCATCAGTCTGAGGAAAGAGATTGAAGGCCACCCTCACCAGTCTGAGCTACTTGCTTTGCTAGAGATAGAAACAAAAAAATAGAACCAACAGGTGATATCAAAGGAAGAGTTTATATCTCCTTATTTGATTAGATTAGAGTGGTTTTTTATACCTTAATCCCAACAAACATATTGTCTATGGTATAAACTCCATATTTTTGGTGGTTAGCTAGCTTAGAACCCACTTTTAGGCGCTACTAACAAACAGGATCCCTTCGCATTATGCGTTGAATCTTGTTGCTTCTCGCATATAAAAAACAATCAATCAACAAGGGGCAGATCTATGTCATCCACGTGACTAGGAAGCTTTGACGGCCAAATATTTATCCGACAGTCGGACATAACGGAGATACATTCCGTGTTGGGCTAGCGCAATCTTGGCTTTGATCACGTGCTAATCGGGTTATCCGTCGCGATTGCAGACTTGAAGCTTGATCGATTCTTCAATTCAAGCTCAAACGCCTTCAGTTGCCAGTCAGTCACACGAGATTCCTCTATAATCATATCTATATCATCTCAATAGCTATTTCTATCGCAAATGGCCAACTATCTCGCCTCGATTTTTGGAACGGAGCAGGATAAGGTGAGCTGACTGTCTTTGCTTGTCTGGGCTCTTTGAAGGAAATTTCTAGCTAACAAATTTATTATCTTAGGTGAACTGCTCATTCTACTATAAGATTGGAGCTTGCCGTCATGGTGACCGCTGTTCCCGCAAACATGTTAAGCCTTCATACTCGCAGACTATCCTATTACCGAATCTGTATCAGAACCCCCAGTTTGATCCGAAGAATAAGATGAATACCAGCCAGCTGCAGAACCACTTTGATGCCTTCTACGAGGATTTCTGGTGTGAAATGTGCAAGTATGGTGAAATCGAGGAGGTAGTGGTATGCGAAAATAATAATGACCGTACGTACTAATAGCTCCTCCCCCTTTTTCTTTTTATTCTTGATTTCTGTCTTAAATATATATTAATTTGTTTGATATTTGGAAACAGACTTAATCGGAAATGTGTACGCACGATTCAAATATGAAGATTCGGCCCAGAAAGCTTGCGACGCCCTAAATTCACGATGGTACGCCGCCAGACCTATATACTGCGAATTATCCCCTGTCACGGATTTCAGAGAAGCCTGTTGTCGACTGAATAGTGGCGAAGGCTGTGTCCGTGGTGGTTTCTGCAATTTTATCCATCGTAAAGAACCAAGTGATGAGTTGGAACGAGAGTTGGATTTGTCAACAAAGAAGTGGTTGAGGGTCAGAGGCCGAGATGAGCGAAGCATGTCGCGCAGCCCAAGCCCCGAGCCTACGAGGAAGAGAAGCTAGTGCGAAAGCTCAACAAAACGAAAACGGCGATTTTGTCTATTTCTCAAGCCGAGATGGTTGTGCAGAGACCAGCCAGCCATCCAGGAACGAAAAAAAAATTATAACAAGCAGGGACGGAGGACAGGACAACGTTCTACTTTGAGCAAGGCGTTTGGGCGCGTCAGGGGTGACCATTATCGTTTAACAATTGAACTGTAGATTACTTTATCGTTACTATACAGTAGTCTTGCTAATACAGAAATACCTTAACAATTCAGCTGACAAACCAACTGATTCGAAGATAGTAGTTAGTTAACTTCGGAGGGTTTGGCAAATAGATCCGAACTAGAGAAGCCTTGAGCGTGTCAATGTGATGTAATTAACAGGTGTTCACGGATAGTTAGTTGGGATAAATGACATGTGCCTCAGGTCCAGGAACAGAACGATTTACAAATGCTTCGGGATACTCCGCATAATACAAAAAACAGCGACTTCTTCCGCACCAGCAGAACAGAAAACCTTCTAGAGGATTCTTGCGGGTTCGGGGTGTTTTATTTGGCGAGAAAGATTGGGTTGGAAGGATCCTTGTCGTTGGTGCCACCTGGCTGCAGGTAACTGACGATTCCAAGCCCGTGTGGGCAGTGTCAGCGCCGCTAGTGACTGCAGGCTGCCATGATGATGCTGGTGAAGATGTAATAATACATCCATACTCAGGACAACTCACGCCTGCATGTGACCAGTCTTGAGTTATTAAGCCTTTGAAGGTGTGTGCGCGGGGTGCCGTCATACGATGAACCTGACGAGCACTGCGATATCCTCCATCAGTCCAGGCAGAAGAGGGCGAAACGAGGCACTGACCACTGGCCGCACGAGGCGACCGCAGGTCGAGAAGACAGCCAGCCATTCTTTCATACCCTTATTAATACTGTCCGTTAATAACTTACATCCTCGTACGATAGGGCGGAGTTGACCCTAGGCACCACCCAGTGGGCTGGCAGACTAGCGCAGACGGGCATATTCATTTATATTCTTGACTGAACCGATCAAAAACCACCATGACCAGAGTCATTCATTATATTTCTAGAGAACATAATATTGCGCTTCAATGGTTGCTCAAATCGAATACAGAACAATGTCACCACCACCCGAGGAATTCGATTGGGGATACTTGATCAACCCTGACAAGAGCCCTTCGTCCAACTTTGAACATCTCTGTCTCGGCATTGCCAGATTTATAGTAAGTGATACCCCTCTCTCCAACCGAAAGATGTTTGCAAAAATACTAACCGCTAGGCAACAGCAAACTCACCTCCACCCGACATCTACGGCAGAGTTGATACCCGAAAAACTAGCAGAGTTCTACCGTTCGGTGGGAGGGAACTATGACAACCTTTTCCTACAGACTCCTAATTGTTCTCTATCGTTTATATACAAATCGCTCGGTTGTTTCCATACCCTTCAACCTACGCTTAATGCCTTCGAAACTCCTTGCGTTCCGTCGTTACTCCCTCAGGGATTTGTACGATGGCAAACAATTCAACTCTTGCTCTGCCCAGAAGAACACAGCTCGTTTCTTCGAGAAGCTGTGAGGAGACACGATATAATAAACCCCGACAATGGCTTGGTTTTTCCGAAGACAATCCCTGAATCTGCCTTCCCGTCCAAACCTGACGCAGACATGTTGAACTGGCATGAAACACTTAGCCACCAGTTAGAAAAGGAGTATCATGATAGCGTGACTGCCAAATCACGGTATGATTCCCCTCCACCGTTCTACTTGCTATGTTCTAGCTGCAATACTCGCCATCATCCTAAAAATTCCTGCTCTCGTCCTGGCTCGATCCACGAAGACGATTTTGACTATTTTCATCGCCCCCCTCCTCACCAACGTGGGTCATCACACCCCCCAGCCCCGAGATCAGAACGACGAGAGCAGCATACTGGCTTTACTCCATCGTTACAACACTCGAAGACGGACAGCTTCCATTCCTTAAGATCTAGACATTTTGATGCTGAAGGCGATCAAGCCATGCGATCGGATTCACTTCGTCACAGAGGTCGCTCGTCCACACCTAAGGAGGCGCTACGACGACAAGCGCCCCGTTCAGCTACCATTGAGGTTCTGGAACAGGAAGATAGCGAAGATAATCCTACTTCACCTTCCCATCATGGCCGGCCAAGGCATAGTACCCATCGGCCTAGCCTATATGAAGTGGTCTTCCCACCCCCGCATAGTCGTCACAGGCCTGGTACGCATGAATCGCCCCAGCCGCCACTCAAAATACACCTTTCACAATCGTCCAAAGCCAATCCTGATATACCCTACACATACATCTCATCGGCCAATATTCAAAATCATTCTGCCGCACCAACTGATTCCCATCGGCGGCGTCGTTATGCTGTTCCCAGTCATCGGTATGATCTCGATTCCGGAAGCGATGGCGATGAAAAGTACTTCCCACGTGCATCTTCAGCGCCCCGATGGCGATCAACAAAAGAATCCATACCACAAGGAGACGGGGGATATCTTTCTAGCTCAGCCCCCACTTCCCCTGGAGCAGGGCCATATCTACGGCCTCGATCCCCGATCCATCGACACCACAGTGGACAGGCACATGCACGCACAAGCAGAAAGAGCGACACCAAAGATGTACACTCCAATGAACGCTCATCTCGACACTCATACAGGCAACACGCCCCTACTCACCTAGACGACGAACCCCTTCCAAGCTCGTCGAGGAGTAGGCGAAAATCTACCAGAAGAGGACATTTTTCCCGGGAACCCAGTCCATGCAATAGTCCTTGCAGCACTAGCTCGTATGAAGAGATATATCCGCCAGGATCAATCCTTACCCCCCCGACGTCAGTCACATCAGGGCCAAGTGGCTCGAAGAGAAGAAGCAGTTCTTCAGGAAGAACAGGAGATGGAAATGCTGGGAATTTGCACAGTTCGAGGTGGGAGAATATGATTAAGAATACCCTTGGCCGACGACATCATCGGCACCAACAGAGTGGCTATTAAGTGATATTGCAAATAATATTCCGATACGTTGCTTCTAGCCATTGAATCGCGGAAGCTTATTCCCGCAGGTAACCTTGCGAAACGTACTGTTTTTGTATTAATGCATTATTATTTCGTCTTCAATGTTCTTTCTTATTCTTATTCCTGTGTGTATTCCGTTACGGCCGCCATGATCTTAAATTGTACCCCCCAGTTGGATAGCTTGTGTGATGATAAATGATAACTACGCAATAATGATAAACCCATACCCTTGAACAAAGGTTTAGAATTCAACTTAGCGGTAAATTCGTATTGAATATTTTTGCTAGAACCAAACTCATGCGGCCAGGAAAAAGGACAGATTTAAATATCATGATTAAGGTTTCCTGCCAGTCCATGAGAGCCTTTTGGTGTGAGAAATGCTAATAGTAGGAAATAAAAATGCATGCTCGAGAGAACGCCGGTCGGAAACACTTAAGTTTAGGGGAGAAGCAGAATCGGGTGTGTTAATGCACCACTTAATGCTCCAGAATGCGCAAGCTGCCCTGGACAACGACGTTTTCAAGGATCGAGCCTGGGGGGATGTCGATTGTGCTGCCTTCGGTGGCAACAATGATAACTGTGCCTTTCATAGTGACACCACGGCCGAGGTTCACTTTGCCACTGATAGTAAGGTGGTCCAATTCGAGAATGCGAGGGATGCTTGGAATATGGCTTTGGAAATCCGAGACCTTCTTGAAATCAGATCCAAGCTTAATGAGAGGAGCATCTCCAAAGCGATTGGGGTCAATAACCAATTGACCGTGTTGCAATGTATAAAGATCCGATTTCACCAACATCAAGTCGGAGCAGGTCTTGACAGGCAAGAATCGTCGACGAGGAACGTTGACTCCGTGGGCGTTCTTAAAGTGTCTAATGGCTGCACCAACTGCGGTTTCAAGTTGAATGATGGAAATATCAGCCTCTCCCTTTTTATCAGCCGGGATAGTTTTTCCGTTGGGGATAATTTCCATCTGAAGCTCTCCCTCCTCGACCACTCGCTTAACCGCACGCAGGTTCATCCAAATGTTGTTGGTGTTGAAATACTTGAACTTTTTAATTGACTTGAACTCATTGACGTGTTCCTTTGGCACTTGTGCGATCTCGAGGAGACGGGCTTTGCCTTCATAGTCAATGATAGTACCACCCTTCACATCTGCCTTGGTCTTGTTTGTCAATTCCATGATATATTCTGCCTCTCGCTTAACCATATGCTCCAAAATGCGCATATCGACAACGGCACCCAGGTTGTCGGCATTGGAAAGGAAGATAATTTCCACTCCGCGCTCCAAAAGCTTATCCAGAGTACCAGAGTTATACAGTGATTCGAACACATCACCGTGGCCTGGGGGGTACCAATCGGTAATTGGCGAATGATAATCCTTGGGGGCTGGGAGCAGTGAGTCTCTCAGGATACGGGGGTATCGAGATTGGTTAAAAGTGATGATGTCAATATTGTGACCTTCGTACTTCTTGATAATGGACTGAGTATCTTCATCTGTGTTGAACGAGTTCATCAGAACCAAGGGTACGCTAACGTTGTAGGCGCGGTTGAGATACTCGATCTGTCGGACAGATAAATCGAGGAATGACATTCCATCGCGAACTTCGATAACTGACTTTGGTCCAACACATCCCATGGATGTACCAAGACCACCATTAAGTTTCACGACGGCGAGTTTCTTCAAGTAATCAACGGATGCGGAATTTCCAAGGTCGCTGTACTCGACAACCTGGTCTGGCTGAGGAGGAGCAATACGATCCCAAGAAAGCACATTGCCCCTAGCCTTGTCATTCAAATATCTTCGGAACAACGTAAAAAAATTGTCCATTTCAGCTTCAAATCGTTTCTTCTCGGCGGGTTCGGTCACGGTGTCGGAAAGGGCGTTAAGCGCATTGCGCATCTGAGAAGCAGCTACATTGGTAGAAGCACTCTCAAAAGCCTAGCAAAAAAAATGATATTAATTAGCCATCCCATTGTACAAATTTGACTGGATAGAACAATTATGTGGCTGACGAGGAAATAACAAGTGGGAATAACACGGCGACAAGAGATGTGTTTCGACACCAATTATCTGGAACAATGAATCGATACGTATATGTATGATATATGCCGGAGGGGTAAACGTGAACAATCACTCACCATGTGAGATTGAGACTTGCCATGATGTCTCTGGGCTGGGCCCTCAGCTGTGCGCGAGTCTGACATTGGAGCACGCAAGTGTGCTGGAATTGCCTTGTTTGACATTGTTTTCCTTTCAAAATCCAGAGGTTTGGCTCGAGTTCGGGGTGTTCTTCGTTGATTATATGCCGCGCAAGTGATGACAAGAGGAAAGGGGAGCTGAAACAAAGACGAGGAGTGTAAACTGTCAGTCTGTCAGAGATATAAGTATGAATGTCCTTGGAGTTGTTTTGTTGGAATAGGGGGGCAAATGCCAATTATTAAACACTAAACAAGCCCTCAAGGTTCATGGTGGAGCATGGATGCAACTGAGAGCTCAACGTCCAGCAAGTTTGGGCAGGAGAAACCTTCATGTAAGGCAGTGATGACGGCATGGTTGAAAAACAAAACATGATTCGCGACTCAAGACAGGAGGAAATCAAGGCCTGTTATTACCCAACCTGCAAGTGGAAGTGGGATAATTGGATAGATGTGCCACAGGAGAAATAAGAAGCTATACAAAGATAAGAGTATATCGAGGGAGTGGCCTTACATTTAATTCCCTCACAGATTTCTGTCCCTGCCCAGACACGCGGGATTATTGCATGAAGACACGGGGTTGAGAAAAAGAAAAGAAAGATTTTAAAGGCGAGATAGGAAAAAGAAAATAAATGAAAGGAAAAAAGAAACACCAGAACAGGAAGAAATGAGGTTAAAGTTGAAGTTGAAGTCGAAATAAATATTAATAATACTGCTGCTTCTCATCGCCCCCAAATGCGGAAACACGAGGATTGATCCTTTTTATATCAAACTGACTTATTGCCTTCCTCCTCCTCCCCTTCTTCTCTCTTCTTCTGCTAAAATACTTCCTCCTCTTCTTATTTCTTCGTAGAGTTCCAGCGTAGTTACGAGTATGTCTTGTCTATGGAGTAACCCAATTGATACCCTGTTATTCCTCAGGCAACCACAAATGTCTCCTAGCTAAGACACTCAGGTCGATACTTGGTCTGGGTCCCCAACTAGTGGCAAGCCCCGACTGATGTCCACTAAGAATAGTATATTTGATCCAGGGGATAAAATAGATTTCTTCCTTGTGGCAATAGTCCAAACCTTTTAGGAACCTTCGTTTAACCACTCTATGAAAAAATGGTTCCCCTATTCCTCTGTTCAGAAGGCATCCTTAGCCCTGGACGGCGGATTTTTATGCGAGACTTTGTGTCTTGGCAGTTGCTTTGTTGGTGCTTCTCGCTAGGCCCACAATCGCCAAGCAGACGAGAGCAAATCTATCTTCAATTGCCGAGTTGGAAGGTGAAATTGAACTGATGCTTGAGCCTACAGCGCATTGAAAAATCATGCCAGAAACAAACGAGGATAGAGACTCGAGGCCAGTTAGACGCGGGGCATGGCAAAACTCCAACTGGAGAGTGAGATGCGGATCTAATTCAACAAATGCAGGCGCCAAGGCTGAAAATAACTCCAGCCTGAGGCAGTCGTGCAGTAGAAGCGATGATCAACAGCTTGATGGAGGCCCAGAACTTCCAAATCCAACGCACTCTTCGAAAAGGCAGCCATCTGATGAACCCCATGGCTCCTGCAGTACTAATAATGCCTTCTTGGAAGGCAGAAGACTCTATGTCGGTAATTTACCGTACATGGCGAAACGGGAAGATGTGCTTGAGTTCTTTGGAGTAGCGAAGAGTGCGGATGGTGATATTCAAGAGAAGTTAGGTTCATACCAAATGTATAGTCAAACCCGCACCCAATGAGTATCCGATTCCCAGACATGTTTCCAGTTGGAAAGATCATGTGTCTCTTTTTCCTCCTTTCCAATATTTACCGTTCCGTTTAATCGATTGTACTAGCGAATTTATCGATATGTCTATCGATCCTTTCACGAGCAGAAATCCATCCTATTGCTTCGTGGAGCTAGCCACCTCCGAACAAGCTAAGAACGCTATGGCCGAATTAGACGGAAAATTCTTCCTCGGTCGTCCTGCCAAAATCAAACCTGGTGTTCCGAAGAAGTCAAATGGGCCTGCTCGAGCTAGACGAGATCAACCTGCAGATGTAGATCAACATCGACGCCGAACTTCAGCGCCAGATGCCAAATGCACATACGACCGATGGACTCAGACTAATGCAAATGAACATTGGTTTGGGTATGCGCTAGCAGGGAAACGACTTCACGTTTCCGGTCTGCTTAGGATGCCTAATCACGCCACGGCAGATTATGAAGTACGCAACGTATTCCAAGGGTTTAAAATGTGAGTTTCAATCGTTCTCTTATTGCCTTGATTGCGATAATCGAGTTCCGATTGGTTTTACTTATATGAAGTATGATTCCGACGTCTGTAGTGAAGCGATAAGTAAAATCATACCACCCCGTCCTGACCACCGATCTGCCTCTGGAAACGATTTTTATCTTTTTGTTGATTTCGAATCAGCAGAAGAGGCAGGCAGGGCCGTACACGGATTACATGACACTGCTACTATAAAATTTTGCCCTCTCCGACTTCAAAAGGCACGGGGTAACTCCTGGAAGGTATTTGAAAGGCAGCAATGGGATTCCGAGCATAGTGGTCTACATGAAAGACCCAATAATGATGATATCACAGTCTTTTGAGCCCTACTCAACTGATAGACTTCTGCATAATTGAGCATACATCATTGTCCCGGTATCTAAAAATTAATTCTGTGTTTTAAAACGAATTTCACAGCTTATTTTCAAACAATGGGGCGGCTCTCCCACCGCGAAACAAATCCAGCATTTCTTTCCCCATCCAGATATGCCGAGTTTTAGCCAATCCGTGCTCAAAATCCACCATCCTGTCTTTCTGAATCAACAGACCTTGCCCATTACCCTTCATCCCAGCCTGTACTAGATACCCAACAGCCAAACCAACGATCTCAGGTTTGTTGACGGGCACCCCAATTTTGGCCATTTCACCCGCCCACTGTGCTGGATCGACATTGCGGCGCCTTTCAGGGTTGGATAGAATAGGTGTAAGCGTGATGGCCGGTGCCACGACGGAAATGGCAATATTCAATGTTTTGGTGTCGTTTTTCAAAGCACGCATCAACCCCACGATGGCTATATATAAAGTAACAAGGTTATCATCGGCTTCCTCAATCACACCATCAACAGCAGCAGCGTGAATGACTTACCATGCTTTGCCGCGCTATATAGTGGAGCACCGGCACTGGCCAAATACCCAGCTAAGCTCGCGGTCATGACTATACTTCCGGTCCTACCTAGTTGAGGTAGAGTTTTCTTCATCCAGTAAATTGCTAGCTTGACAGTATCGTTTGGCGCTGAGATATCAACATCATACACTCTTCGATCAGGCTCCTTTAGTTGCCCGGTTTCATCCATCTCGTCGCGGAAGAATTGGTCCCCATACTCTGCTATCCCTGCGTTGACAAAGACAGCATCTAGCCGACCAAATCGTTCGATCGTTTTGGCGAATCCAGCCCGTTGCTCGGCCCAATTTGTAAGGTTGCATTGGTGAAATAGCACGCGCTGAGCGTTTGAAGGCTTAGAGACAGGGCTGGATTCTGTTGTTTTTGGTGGCGAGCGGTCCAGGATGGAGATCTTGTTACTGGCGTCCAAGGAGAGAAATAGTTCCGCAGTTGCTAGACCAATCCCGCTTGACCCCCCAGTGATGAGAATGACCTTGTCCTTGACATCTGCCAGGGATTCGACAGGTACAGTGAATGTAGTCATTGTAATTGGTCAGTGTAGATTGATTGTATCTGGAGCTGTTTCAAGTAGTTTGGTGTGGATTTGGGCATCTCTCGACCGTTGTTAAATATATATTTCCCTGGTTTCCAGTTATGTACGGAGTACTTGCATCTACATCCACAATGGCTCTGGAAACTTAACCTCGGGCAAGCTTCTAGGGGATTTCATCCAGCTCCCGGCGGTACATGCGGGGAAGGCCCCAACAAAAGCTCTGTTATTAACTTTACGGAGCAGCTATGGCCCTCCTCCATCCGTTAAGGTGACGTTTTCGGGTTGTTCGAAGCAAGATGGTATTAAAAGAAATGAGAATATCCAACTGATAGCATTGTAAAAAGGCTTGAGCGTCATAACTATTACAGAGCAAACCATGAAACGGGGGAGGGGAATATAAAAATATTAGAAATGGGTATTTTATTGTCATCACTCCCACGTAGTGTGATCCCAAACAAAGAAAAATAGAGTTGGGCTAATGTGCTTCGAAGCAGCGTGAGACCAGTAAGATATTTAGAAGAAAAGGAATAACCTCCAAGAATGACCATGCAATCCACCAATCAGTCAAAAAAAAAGGAAAAAGAAAGAAACCAAAATAAGAATGGGAATGCCCGGAAAATAAACGAAAAGAGAGGAAAAAACGACGCTATTGCTGATAGGCCTATTTAGACCTTTCCAGTTTAACCACTACCACTTGCTATGCGTTTGGACAAGAAACTCCTGCGTGGTTTTCGTTCAGAATCGCCGTCATCACCAACGGTGGAATATGCGGTTCCTGGTCTCAACGAGGCCGTATCTGAAGGCGTGAAATTAGTCCTTATGGTGACAGAGCCGGTCCCAACCCTCACCGCTCGTTCCTTGCCAGCATTGGAGCCTTGGTCATCAACAAAGAATAAAGCTTCACCGAAAATTTCATCCGAACCGAAAGTTGCGTGATCTTTCACTTGGAGCTGGAACTGAGTATCTGCGGCCACTGAGGATGCTTTAAATGTCTCGTGAGATAAATCAAACTGGACAATCGATTCGCCTGAGCTATCCGGGGTCGAGGTGCCGGAAGGGCCGGTTGCCTTGATGGCTTTTGTTTTGTGGATTTCTTTCATTCCTTTGCCAGATTGCTGCTTTACTACCACTCGGATATTCGATCCACGGGGGTACCCTGTGGCTGAAACCACCGAGATTGTGGCAGTGCCGGACTCGCCCTTTATCCCAAGTCCGCCTATGTGCGAGGCATTACTTTTGGAACGGCCATGGGTAGGGGTGGACAGAGGAGAGTCGCCGAGAATTGGTGTAGAACGTTGTGGTGTTCCAGGAGAAGAAATTTCCACACTTGGTGTATTTGGTGAATGGTGTCCAACGCCGTTACCATTGCTGATTGCAGGCCCATCATCATCAGCTTCTTCATCCTTGCTGCCATGACGGACTCGCATGAACCCATGTTTCAAGAATGAAGCTCCTTTCACGACCCCGCCTCCCAGCATGCCAACACCTTTGACGGGAGCGCCTACAATCTTTCCTGGGGCCGCGAAAGTTCCAGAAAAGGTAGAAGAGCCTTGTCGCGACCTAACAATATAGTCCGACTTGAACAGCAGTTTCAGTCTTATCACCCCAGACTTTCCATCCAGGGGAATTGAGACTTCCTTTGAGCGGAACGGTTCCAAGTCCTCAAGGTTGATATTTGCATTTCCTAAGTGGTCGGCCTTGTCGCCAAAATCCCAGTCATACACTTCCACACGAAATCCAGCACCGATTCTCGACTTTATCGGAGTTTCGAAAAACTCATTCCATGCTGGATGCAACGTTTTCTTTTGGACTTTGGTTTTGAAAACATCCTTGTCACCAAGCTTGAACTTGCAGTAAGGATCGCTATATCCGTTCCGATCGGCTGACGGGAGATCAGCCGCATCAAGAACGTCTACCCGGAGAGTGCCCATATTATTGATGCTTTCGCGGGGGTCGAGCTTCATTTTCACGGGAATATACTTCAAGCTCACGGTAACTTTACTGGTTGCCCCATCACCCCCACGCAAGACTAGCTCGGTTGGTTTATACTATGGCCGATGCTAATTAGCCACGTACTTGGAAGTTATTGGCGTTTTCAAAGAGTAAGTATACTTACCAAGCATTGCTGAAGTGTTGCAAGAGTTGGGCCAGAAAGTTTGGCAATTGCATGCTCCCCTTCTTCATCACCCTTTCGGTCCGTTTTCTCCACTAGACGCAAGGTTATTTTAGAGACATCCATCTCGCGAACAAATGCATCGCCCACTGTGATTGGTGTTAGTATATTAATGAACCAGATACAAACAAGAGAGAGTATCAGTGCTTACCATCGCCAATTGTGGTGTTTTTAGAACGTATCTTCTGAGATGTGTATGATGGGAACAAATGGTCGTCCATCAACACTTCAAGCATAATATCTGAATGGGCCAGCTGTGCTTCCAAAAATTTGAAAACAACCAAGCCAGATTCTGCGAATAGTACTCATGTTAGACGTGGGTGTTATGTATAAATATATGGAACGGGGGCAGGAAGAATAAAACTAGCTGCATACCGTATTGAGGGATGTCTTGCGGGGTGAGATGGATTTTCGGCGGTTCCTTGCGAGATTCAACCGGGGATTCAATATTGTCACCGTCGCTATTGACATCACCGTTGGTAACCTTTTGACCAGCCGTCTCAACAGTTGGACTACCATTGGGTTTGGATGATTCTATACTCTTCCGGGATGCCTTCTCAGCTTCCTCTTCTTCCTCCTCTTCATCAGGGTCAGCGACGTTGAGCGTCGGATAGAAAGCAACTGTATAATTAAGGGTGCCCTTAATATGACCGCTCTTATCCAATTTCAACCCGGTAGACATCTGTTCCTTTTCATCATCGACCTCGTACTCTCCATCGTCACCTTCTCTGATATAATCCGACGCTTCCAGCTCAATCATACCAAGGGGCCTATCCTTTCCAATGCTCTCTTCATCCATAACCTCAAGAACAAGTTTCTCACGAGGGGAATGCATAGGAATATACACAACTTCGTCGAAGTCCGGATTGAGGTTATTCTGCCATGTGACCGTGCGTGCCTTTTCGATGCCGGAGAGTAAAACACGAACGTAAGGATCTGATT
Source organism: Myotisia sp. PD_48 (assembly GCA_032988175.1). Classification (NCBI taxonomy): domain Eukaryota; kingdom Fungi; phylum Ascomycota; class Eurotiomycetes; order Onygenales; genus Myotisia; species Myotisia sp. PD_48. The sequence goes on along the minus strand of JANTQB010000039.1, from coordinate 21,673 downwards.
TACCCATGGTCTCCACGTTTCTAAGTTTTCGAGCATTTTGGATGTGAATCCTCATAACCCCGATTGGGCTTACATAGCCTCCACCTCCAACGATTCCTCGCATGGCGACAGGTTTCCATTCTAATCGCATTTTAACACGACCTGATTTCGCTCCCGCAAGGTTGAACCATTCTTTCCCGTTCTCCATCATCTTCAACATCTCGTTCAGCTTAATCTGGTAGGTTCCAAGGATAGGATCGGTGGCGAGGTCGCGGTCATCTTTAATCATCATACCAAGACGAGCAGTTTTGCGGTCGCTGATCAAAATTTCCTTTGATGAATTAGGGAAGATAGGATTGTTGGTACGCTTGAGCTTCTTGGTAACGTGAACCTCTTTACCATTCAGTAGCATGACAGCGTAAGGACTCAGCTGTCCAACAAAGCTCTTGGTTCCGTCGAGGTCTTTTGCTTGTTCAATCGTAAACCGTGCAATACCAGTATTAAGTTCTGGAGCGGGCTCATCCGCTCCAGATTCTGTCTTACCCCCGGTTAAAACGGGGAAGAATCGTACATCTGCCTGTATAACACCACGGTGCCGGCCGTTACCCATAACATCCAAGGTTAAGTTCTCATGTTCATCAACGGTTTCCAGGGGTTCCAGTGCGAAAGTGGCAGTGCCCAATTCCAAGTCCTTTCGGAATTCATTCCAGTCATAAACCTGCAGAGTCAAAGCATCCGTGAACGACGTGATAATAATATATATGGTTTCGTTCCATCTTGGGTTGGCAGTATCATGGACAGTTTTGGTTCTACCTAATGCTAGTCTGCTGTTAATCGAAACGACAGCATAGGGATCGGGAGTGCCAGAAAATTTGTCGGCGTTCTTCAAATTATGGGCGCCATGCAGAGTAACGGCGACGACACCAATTGCTTGATCAACGGGGCTGCCAGCGAGCATCTTGGCGATCTCAATAGGGAACACGTTTGGATCATACATCATGGGCTCCAAGTTGCCGTGGATCTGATCCTTGATGAAGCTTTCGAGGCCGGGAATGATGTTGATGTCGAACCCGAGTAAATCTCCGCCAATTGGTTTACAAACGTAGTCGATCTCTGGCCGGCCCAAAAACGAGATATCAACTCGTTCGACATGTGGAAACGCTAGTTGTAGTTTAACTTTGACTCTCATCAAACCGGAAAAAGCAAAATCTTCAACGATTACGTCCATTCCTTTGCTAACTATACCCTTACCCACACGCACTTCAAGTACAACCTTGGGGTTGATCTTGTTCTTAAGTTGGCGGGCGGTCAGGTCCATGACATCATTGGGGGTGAAACTGAACTTCCAATCCATCAGAACGGTGTCTGGGTCTGTTTTGGGATAGGTTTTGACATGTTCGAGTCGGGGAGGTTTGGTACCCAGAATAAAGGTCTTCATGCGCAAACTGTCTAGGAAAGAAGGTGTAGCAGTGCTGAGGACTTGGTCAACTGATGTAATAATAGAATCTGCAAGGTTAGGAGCAAATATGGGCCAAAATTTGACGAGGAAGCTGTTAATCCACTCCAGAGTCTCCGAGTCGGACTCAAGTTTGTTTTTTGCCAGTTCTCGATTGACATCATCACGAAAATTTCGGCGTACACGGCGGACAGAGGTACGATAATAGGTACCACAAGTAGCCATGACTAGGAACACCCAACCCAAGCCACCACCCAGGAGCGCTATTATCCATGATGCAAGACAGGCAAATATTATCACACCAGCATTGTGATACCAATCTAATCCATTCCATAGCTGTTAGTTAAGTGCATACAGATAAATATTTTCCTGGGCGTAGCGAGCCGCTAGCATCCAAGGAGCTCAGGTATCATACCTCCGAAAAATTTATCATCCAACCTGGTTTCTAGATAGGTTTGGGGGATGGAAGCATCTGTCATCTCGTCCTCCATCTCTGCGTCTTGCTCGGAGTGGAAACGAGGTGCCCAGCCTGTCCTTGTAGGGGCAAATCGCTCTTCCTCGGTTAATTCTATCTTCGGTGGTGAAGCTTCGCCGTTAAGCTCTTCGGTTATCTCGTTGACCTTGGTGTCATTTCCCTATAGAACGAACAGAGAGTAATGTCATGTTAATATCTCAAACAATTTTTTTTTCTCCCTCACAAAGAACTCATATCAAACAACAAACAACAAACAATCGGGTTTTTATAAGCACGTACGAGATCGGTAGCCAAGGTAATCGGTTTCGCCAGCTTTCCAGCCAGCTTTTCAGGTTGCAACTCTGTAGATCTAGTCTAAATATATGAAACAAAAGTTAATGTATGATTTAGGGATGTTATAAGAAAAATATACATATATATATAATTCGGAGGATGAGAGGTAGAAGGAATGAGGGAAATACCAATTTAACCTGATCCTCCTTTGCCTTGACAGATGCTTGAGGATCAAACTGATACGCAACGCTTCCAGCTTTCTGACTCTCTTCGACTAACTTGTCCTCAAATTTCTCTGGGTTGACAGCCGCGTCGGGGGTTTGGGCGGCCTCAATGACGTCTCCTTTGGGTTCTGGCGGAGAAGCCATGGTGAAAGAAGCAAACTGGAGGAAATAACGGGGGGGGAGAAGGGAAAAACAATAAGGATTTTCACTGCGGTAAGGTTGCACTACTTCACTCTTCCCCTCCCAGACTAGGGCAATGCTCTCACTGCGACCCAGTAAGTGTCATTCGAGTGAAATGTGAAGGATAACTAGGGGAGGGAGCGTCGGGGCGTGGGTTGTTGATGGACGGTTGTACGGAGTACAAGAAAGTGGTTCAGGTTTGGTGAAAGAGGACGAGGCCCATCTCACTTTTTCAACTCTCTCTTCTCTCCGAACAGTTCAATGAAAAGTGGAGAGCAAGTTGAGCAATTAACTTTGTGTATTTGCTCTATCTGATGCGTTGGCGAGCACAAAAAAGCAAGCAGATTTTGGAGCAGAGGAAGGAAAGAAAAAAAAAAAAGAAAAGTGAGTTGCGCCCAAACTTTTGGAGATACACGGAACAAACTCAAGCTCAAGCCCTCACTGGTTAACTGTCTCTCTGTGCTTGACTTGCATGCGCCAGCAGTCCTTTTCAAGATCGTCGATTCGCTAATCGAGTTACACCTGGCTGAATTGAGTGGGACCGTTTCCGACAATCTCCATTCTTCGCAGCTCCTTCACCGTACGATTTCCTCGACCGAAAAACGAGCTAGCAAAAGAAGAAGAAAAGGTGGCGAAACTACTCAAATCTTCGCCTTTGTATCTGAAGCGAGGTTGGTTTTGTTGGATGTTATTTACGTTGGGTTATATACACCATTGTTATACAGTATGCTCCGTCATCAGCTTTACCAGACATCAGTAACAAGGGCTCTATTAAACAGGAAGTCGTGAAGCCACAGAAAATGACATCAACGATCGATTCCTGCTTTTTGCGCCGTCCGGCAAATTCCCTACAAACACGAATTCTTGGCCATGGAAGGCGAGAACATGGGGATTGATTGACCAGGTTTAATCGATATTAGCCACAATTGCGATGATCGCACTGCTTTCGTTCACATTACTCCGCGGCTTACGTCCCTCTCTCTTCCTCTCGGCGGCTGAACGGGATAATGACCTCGTTGACGGAATATTCAACTCAGCTTGGGATTCGGTAATTTGGACTGTCTTCCCCAGAGGAACCAGGGAATAACCGGGAGAATCCATCAACTATCTGCATTGTTACCACGGACTTGACCCTTTGTGGAGTCTGAGCATAAATCATGGGTTATACCTCAACCATCCCAGTCGTTTTTCTGCTTTGGGTTTTGATATGGAGCGATGTGGCTGGTGCATCAAAATCACACAATATAGAGTTCCTGGGCCGTTCAATAATGTTTCGCCACTCCCTTGCCCATGTCAATTTACTAACTGCGATCTGTCAAATCGTACATTTTACGGAGTACATTTCAGTTCAAGGGTCTTCTACGCCGTAATCTCCATCTCCAAACGTCAGAAACTCCACCGCCAAGCTTCAATATAACCGCCTGGTGAGAGAGAGCTTGCTCAGCTCCGCCACGGAGTTGCCTCCTGACTCGGTTGCCAGTATGATACACAGCAAAGTCAATTGAAAAATATCTTATCAGTTCAAATGGGGCGGAATATTTGGAACACGGCCTGGAGTATTACAGAAAACAAAAAGTATAGAGAGTGAACGTTAAAACATGTTATTCATTAGCTCTGGCTCATTATAATAATATGATTTGGTTTCACTTCAACTGATATTCCTAGTTAGTTGGTTTCAAAAATTTGAATTGCTCCATATTCCAATCAACCAACCCTAATCACCCCAGCAGCGATAAGTTTCTGAATCTTTGCTCGGACTTGTGCGTTCTTCATATGCTCTTGCAGAGCAGCTGGGTCGTTTCGAGCTTGTTGCAGGATGCTTTGCATGACTGGATCCTGAACAATGGCCATGATCTGCAAATATGATAACCATGGTTAGTAAATCCGTTTTCCAAACGGTTGGTTCCCCAGCTGTTGTTTGTTTCGAGGCAGGGCGGGGAGAGTTAAAAACTTACCTCAGGGTCCTTCTGGATTCTTTCCGCAGTTTGATCTTCTGTCTCACCTGCACGAGCGCTGAATTGAGCTTGGAGTGCTTTCTGCTGTTGTTGATCGATCTCGCGTGTGTGTGCCTGCTGCACATCACGCTCTTGGGCCTCGGTACAGACATCAAGACACTTGTTGAATTCCTTCATCGCAAACAGTGCTTGCGCCTTTCTCAAATAAGCACGGATAAAGGTAGGGTCGCGCTTGATTGCCTCGTCACAGTCTTGAACTGCCTGTGGGAACGCCATGAGTTTGATAAGAGCTGCGGCACGGTTGCTGAAACCTCGGTGGTCATCTGGAGCGCGTTTTGTCATTTCAGTATAGGCATCCACGGCAGCTGGCCAATCTCCATCCTTGAACTTTTGGTTGCCGAGTTCTCGCGCCTTTTCAGCTTCTTCGGGGTTGAGATAGGCATTCTTTTCGCTGATGATCTTAGTTTTCTCGGCGGCGCGAAGTTTAGCGAGGGTTTCAGGAGTGCGGTGCTCTGTAAGAGATTTCTGGTAGTTTGTGATAGCTAATGACAAGTCACCTAGCTTCTCGTACGAAGATCCGATTCTCCCAAAAGCCCTAAAACCAATCAATTAGCTTACCAAGCAATATTTGGGGAGGGGAGGGAGGAGGGGAAAATAAGGAGAAGAGGTTAGACGTACTTTGCGATAATTTTGAAATCCGCCAGCATTTCACGACCTTCTGAAATAGCTTTCTCACAAGCCTCAATAGCACCGTGATAATCTCCCTTTTCAAATTTCGCAGCGCTGAGGTTGGTCAAATATGTAATATCTTTATGCATATCCCACGCCTTGGAATAATGTTCAATGGCAGCGTCAAATTGTTTCTTCTTATAATTCTCGGTTCCAAGTTTCTTCTCTTCATCAGCTGCTGCCTTTGCCTTTTGCTTTGCAATTGTTTCCTCATCTTCCGGTTCGGGTTCTGATTTGGGGGGTGGCGCATTTGTAGACCGTGCATCAGACATGTTCACTTCTTCCGCTTCCTGAGCTTGAGCACCATCACCACCAGCCTCTGGGGGAGCCCCGAATTGCATGTCAACACCAAGGAGCACACCCATTACCTGGAGGAAACGGGGGTCCCTCATCTCTTCCCCAATGCTATTTGGGTTTTGGGCAACTTTCTGGAGCTTAGCCATAAATTCAGGGTCGGCAAGATATTGGGAGGTCTTCGGGTTGCTGGCGAGTTTTTGGAACATTTGAGGGTCATTAAACATGTTGCCTAGTCCTGCTGATGGGTCTCCCCCAAGTCCATCCTCTCTAGCCTCCGCATCTATTGCCCGCTTTACTGAGTCAAGCCCAGATCGTGCTTGTGTGTTGTTAGGGTCGAGCTTAAGAGCTTCTTCATATGCATCGAGGGCGCCCACTGAAAGAATTAAAACCAGAAATCGTTAGACTACAACAATTTCCACAGAAACAGGGGTTAATAATGTAGAATGTAATGATATACCTAGATCCCCAGTGCCATGCATCGCAGTTCCCTTACGATTCCATCCTTTGGGCCAGTCTGCCTTGAGTTCGGTTGTTTTGTTTGCGTCTTCGAGAGCTTGATCGAATTGTTTGAGAGAGGCGTAGGCACCAGATCGGTTAGAGTATAGCACATGGTTGCCAGGTTCAAGCGCTATGGCTTCAGAAAACTTCTCACTAGATCATAATCCATTAGTTACAGCCACTACAAGTAAATAGCAATGCAAAGAGAGAGAGTACTCACACCGCGGTCTTGAAGTCCTTGGACGCGAAGGCCTTATTGCCCTCTGCTTTCAGAGCATCAGCCATTATCGCAACGAGCAAGCAGATAAACTAGAGGTGTATAAGAAGAACGAGTAACTCCTAATGCGATGAGTGAGAATGAAAGTGCTGGAATAAAGATAGAAAATAAGTTAGTTAAAATGTCAGCGAGGATCTGATTTAAGCAAGGCGGGACAAAACAAAAGCTTCTGGAAATTTCGAGCTGTTGGGTTTGGTAGTGTATGACTAACCCAGTCCCGTTACACGCTGTTTTGCCCTAAATTACACCTTGGCGGTGAATCGATACTGTACTAATACAATACCAACCACCTACTCCATCTTAAAAAAATATTTAGTTGTAGATAAAAAATATTGAAGCTTTAGAATGGCGGGGGGAATCTCTATCTTGGTATAGAAATGAAAACAAATGCAATTGCCGTGTGCATAGGATGTTAGCTTCATTAGCTGGAACCGAAACCGATTCGCTCTAGCTCTGTGTTTAGTTCCTGAACAGCTCCTTCAAGCTCTGTTTCTACGCCTGATGATAGATGATCGGTTCTCTCTGACTCAAGAATGACATATTATACAAAGTCTCACCGGTGATACTTTGTGCTTTTGCCCTTTTTCTCTAACTTCTCTTCCTTCTCTCCTTTCTTTCTTTTATTTCTTTCTTATCCTACATACCGCCATGGCTTCTCGGGCGAAGGACCCTGCCAGCCTGGCAACCGCCATCTACGATCGATGCCTGTCCGATTTCCCGCAGGACCGCCTCTTCCACCAACAGGACTTGCTCGGCCTGGGGATAATACCAAATGATGATTTAAGTCTACTTTTGACCTGCACCCAGGTCTTAGTCGACCAAAGCTTGTTCCGTTTGTTACAGACTAAAGATGACCGTTTGGCATGGAAGATCATTGCTCAGTCAGATGCTGAAAAGTGAGTGACCTTTTATTGTATTCTCAGCATAGTAAATTCTCCTCCGGTAGACATCACATACTGATCAAATGATTCTACCAATTACAGATTACAAAACCTCTCCGGCGAAGAACGCCTCGTCTATAATGTTATCCATTCCACTGGCCGGAGCGGGATATGGACCAAAATCATCAAATCCCGAACCAATCTACATCAGACGATAATGAACAGATGCCTGAAAACCCTTGAAACTAGGAACTACGTCAAATCTGTCCGCAATGTAAAATATCCATCTAGGAAGATATATATGCTGTCTGGCCTCCAACCGAGTGAAGAAATTACTGGAGGAGCATGGTTTACTGATGGAGTGCTGGACGCTGATTTTATCCACGGTTTAAGCTCCTGGATTGAGGGATGGGTGAGCGCGAAAAGCTGGCATGCTGTGGGTGGCGAGGACAAGGACACCGTTAAGGGCAAGAAGAGAAAGTTCCGACCTGATGATCCAGATGTGCAATACATACCATATCTTCCGTCCTACGGGAAATACCCGACTGGTGCTGATATAACGAAGGCAATCAATGAAGTAGGCCTCACCCCTGTAACGATGGATGAAGGGAGCATCACTCAGCTTTTAGAAATGCTTTGTTTTGATGGAAAACTAGTCTCGCTTCATGATGGAGCCGCATATAAGGCTGTCAGGAAGCCTAATCAAATATCTCTCCAACGTGACCTTGGTCTACAAGCCAACACAGTCACCGATGAGAAACAGGAGCCTGTGCTTGGGAGAAATGGAATGACCGAAATCCCTTGTGGTCGATGCCCGGTATTCACCCTGTGTCATCCTGGTGGTCCTGTCAACCCAGAGAATTGCGAATATTTTGATGAATGGTTAAAAAATGCGGCTCTTTCATTTTAAACACTTTGGTTCTGATATGACCTGAGGAAAAAATATCTATCCTTGAAAACAATCCACCTACGACTCCAAACCCGCCCAAAAAAAAACGACTCCTTAACCCGTTCCCTCTCAAAAAAGTAAAAGTAAGAGAAGAGGTCTTCTCGACCGGTTACTTGCCCAGGCTCTTCCGACATTCATCACAATACCATGTCCCTAGCGGTTCTCTCGTCAAACCAACACATTTCCAATGGAACCATTCATACGGACAACTGTCATTGTCACAAGCCACCATGTCTCCATGGCTCACGCTTTGACAGGTGCAATACGTCTTGGTGTCCTCGCCCGCCTCGTCGTCATCATCTTCATCCATATCTTCGTCAACATCTCTCGTGGGTCGTCTTGGGCCAGTATTGTTCTCGGAGTCCGAAAGATCAGCGCTACTTAGCATGGATTCGTCCTCCTCCTCGTCCGCTATGCCAGTTGAGGCTGGAGATCTCGACTTCTTCCGCGAAACAGCTCCTGTGGCACCGGATACAACTTTCAACCGACTTCCGCTAGAGGATCGTTTCGACGATTTCCCAACCGCTTTAACCTTTTTAACCTGCTGATGCGGTGCTACCTTCTTCGTGCTAGGCTTTTTGATCGCAGTTGTGGCTCGGGGGCCTACGCTATTGGCGCGGGTAAGGCTAGGTGTGCCGGCTTTTGGCGTGCCTGGCCCGGTGGATGATTGACGTAGGTTCGAAGGCGCGACGGGAAGCGTGCTGGCAGCTCCATTAAGCCTTCGGCGTTTATTGTCGGTCGCCCCGGCGGAAGATTCGCGATGACGTGGGTGGAGAGCTGTGGCAGCTGGGGTTGCAGGGGCGGAGTTTCTGCCACTCTGAGTCGCAACGGTCGAGGTTACGGCGGAGCGGGCGGTCACGTTATTCAGCCGTTGCGCGATGCTATATTGTAGATTCGCGTTACCGGATGTGGGATTCAGTGGTGTTGTATAGGACGGTTGCTGAGGGATTGCGGTATCTATGAAGAGTGTCTTCGGTTCCTGGTATTGTTCCTTATTGTGAAAAAGAGATGGAATCGGAGGGTCATTTGAGAGAATGCCATCTTTTTGTAACTCGCGTACTTTGATGTCCAATCTCTTGATATGTCGATCTAAAAGTATGCTTGCTTTTTCGCTCAAGATCACCTTTTCGTCCTGCAGTATCTGGCATTTATCCATGTTTTGTATGATAGTTTTGCTGTATGCCTCCTCCTTGGGATTGAGAGCGTGGCTTCCATTTAGCTTGATGAATTTCTGTAGGCTACCATCTCGTGCGTTGATAGTTGCGCGACACTCTTGTATTATTTTATCTTTTGCTTGTATTTCCTCCATTAAATGATTGATTTCGGCGGGCAGGTTGGCGACTGGGTGAGCGACCTGTCAGTTCACTGACACTAAAAGCAAATTACTTGGAATCAATGATCGTTACTTACCATCATGAACAAACTGCTCCAGAACGGTGGAGCAATCCTCTGCATGCGCCATGGCCGACAGAGTTGATATTGATGTTTCGTGCTGCCTGTTCGTTTATTCATTCAATTCAATAATGAATAATGATGAATGACGACGAAAGACGGCGAAGGAAAGTTGATGCGGATAAACTTGCCCAACTAGGAATCCTGCTGAGGTAAGCGGGCGGGATTTTCTGGAATTGAATCAGGTGACCAGAGGAACTCCACTTTGCCCCTTCAACTAGGCCTATTTGGCACTAGTGCAACTCGTCGGCCCAGGCCCGCATGTGATTGGCCGGCTCTTGAAGATCAGGTGCCGCCGGATTTCAAGAAGCGCAAATCGCAAATCTCTCCTTCCTGAGCAACAACCTGGTCACTTTTGAAGATAATCATTATATTCATCACAGAAAGAACCGTGTGATCATTTATTCTTAGCATCCGACATTCTAGATACCCTTTCATCCTGGCCGTTTAATCCCTTCGCGTGTGGGAGGATTACACAATTATCATGGGCAAACCTGCCATCGTTCAGGAATATGAATCTCCAACCGTGACAACTCCGACATTAACTCTCGATAGCAAGTCAGGATATCATGTCGCCCATGACATAATAAAGCGCCCGCAGGGCTATAGGGTGTCGTGGCATTCTAACCCAGCCGTTGAGGCCCATCATTTCGGCCAGTCACACCCTATGAAACCATGGCGATTGACTCTCACGAAACAACTGGTCATGGCTTACGGCATGCATCATGCCATGGATCTCTACCTCTCGCGCGCAGCAACTCATGAAGAGATGGCCGAGTTTCATAGTGCGGATTACCTTGATTTTCTTTCACAAGTCATTCCCTCGGATATGGACAACATGAATCAGCAAGATCGACTAGTCGGATTCAATATCGGAGACGACTGCCCCATTTTCGACGGACTATATAACTACTGCTCGTTGTATGCTGGTGGAACAGTCGACGCAGCTCGAAAGTTATGCAACAATCAGTCGGAAATTGCAATCAACTGGTCTGGTGGGTTGCATCACGCCAAGAAGACTGAGGCGAGTGGTTTTTGTTATATCAATGACATCGTGCTGGGAATTTTACAACTTCTTCGGCACCACCCAAGGGTGATGTATATTGACATCGACGTTCATCACGGGGATGGTGTGGAACAAGCTTTCTGGTCCACCGATCGTGTTCTTACTGTCTCATTCCACAAGTACGATAAGGATAATTTCTTCCCTGGAACAGGTCCCCTCGATAGCACCGGCCCATCACATCCACACAACCCAGGTGCTCATCATTCGCTAAACGTACCCTTGAACGATGGTGTCGAAGACCATGATTACGTTAGTCTGTTCAAAGCCATAATTGGCCCCTGCATAAATACATATAAGCCCGGCGCAATAGTATTGCAATGCGGTGCCGATAGCCTTGGGTGTGATAGATTAGGTTGCTTCAACCTCAATATTCGCGCCCATGGGGCTTGTGTTGCATATACCAAATCGTTTGGTTTACCCACTTTGGTCGTTGGCGGTGGGGGATACACCCCTCGCAATGTTTCCCGACTCTGGGCATATGAGACGTCGATATGTTTAGAGGCAGAAAATGACATCAACCCCAATCTTCCCGATACGCTTCCCTTTCGCAGCCATTTCCAGCCAGACTGCAGTCTTTTCCCACCACTATCCGAAATGCGCAGGCTGGAGAATCGAAATTCAAAAGCTTATCTAGATTCTCTCGTGGAGGGTATAATGGAACAATTACGCTATATCAAGGGTGCACCTAGCGTGCAGATGAGTACTATTCCACCCGACATAATGGGTATCAGGGAGGAAGTGGAGAGGGAGATTGAAGAGGAAAAGATGATGGATGCAGAGGAGAGAGAAGATCGAGCTGGTGCAGGATTCGACGGTGGAATGCCCAGCAGGAGGCAGGAATTTGAAAAAGGGTTAGGTGTCCGAGGAGAATTATATGCTTAATTTCTTCTTCCGGTTGTCGCTTTTCAGGCGTTGTTGTGTACGATAATGATGGTTAGCTCGGGGTTAAGGGTTCTATCTGGGGTTTATATACTTTTGAATTCTGAAAAGGTTCATGAATATGGGATCATGTCCATGTCTAATGATTTCCTCATATCAGCGTTTCGATGATTTGTTAGTTAAAAGGAGAATTGGTGTTGTTTGCTTATTATTCAAAATATTTACAGTTTAGAAACCCTGTGGTTTAGCCTACCATAATTTGTTTACATTTATTTGCTCCCATCTTCTTTCGCCTCCCGAGTACAACAACACCTGTGAGTTATCCAACAAAGCCGAAACATCTGGTTTATTTCGTCCACAGACAATCCAAACCGTCTTCTATACAAAAAAATCTATAATTACCATAGCATGACTTCTACTACTTCTCAGACCGAGTTCCGACCCGCCCTTATAGTGGTGGATATGCAGGAGGATTTTTGCCCTCCGGTTTGTTCCCTCCCCCCCGGAGTAACCCATATGGTATCTTTGCTCTATTATCTCAAAGGAAATAGCCAAAGATAAATTTAAGAGGTTGAATACGACTCTTGATAAGAATTAACTACTTAACTATCCCTACAGAATGGATCCCTCGCCGTGCAAGCTGGTCGAACAATCGCGCCTGTGATCAACGACCTCTTATCGTGGCCCGGGTTTGCCGTAAAGATCGCAACCCAGGACTTCCATCCAACCGGACACATCTCGTTCGCCAGTAATCATCCCGCGCCATCCAACAAGCCCTTCGAATCGTTCATAGATATGCATAATCCGCTCCCTGGTAGGGAAACGGAGAGCAAGCCCCAACGATTATGGCCCAACCATTGTGTTCAGGGAACCAAGGGAGCAGAAATTATTCCCGAAATATCAATCGAGAAGATTGATGTTTTTATTCACAAGGGCATGGACGAGAAAGTAGAAATGTATTCTGCCTTTGATGATGCGTTTGGTAATGGGAATTGTGTGGCTGCAGGAGGCGTGGATGTTGACCTTGAATCGACCTTGAAGAAGCTTGGGATCACCGACGTGTTTTCCGTGGGGCTGGCTGGAGATTATTGCGTTTTGTCCACAGCTATTGATGCGGCGAAACGGGGATTCCGGAGTTACGTTGTCGAGCAAGCTGTAAAATGCGTTGATCCAGGTGACGGCTGGCGGCAAGCACAAGCAGATATGGCCACTTCTGGAGCCCAGCTTGTTGATGTCAAAGGTCCAGAGTTAGCTCGTGTTAAGGCGCTGGCTTGAAAATAATTTTGAATGAATATCCAATTCAAAAAAACAAATAAATAAACAAAAACTCATGAGCTGTATATTAACTTATCTTAAAATGTAGCCGTGTTGGGATAACTAATGTTTGAATACGAAAAATGATGCCTTTTACAGCCCAATAATTCCTTCGTATTATCACATCCCACCACTCTCTCTATTTACGAAAGAAAGCAACGTCTGCTTTGCTACTCGTCAAAGCATCCCTTAGCATCATTCAGGAAGAATTCGATGTGCAGGATCCGATGAATGTTCAGACTCAATCAGATATCCCACCTACCATGATAGAAAAAGCTGATCCGGAACCTATACCCTACTGGCTCGTCAATGTCCCTCCATCTCAATGGCCCCAGGAGTGTCCCGATTATCTTCGCAATGTACCAGCCAAAACGATTATGATTCTCTCAACTCTTGATAGCGAGTATATTAGGCAGGATTGGGAGCAGGCGAAGAGGATAGTATGTACGTGCTAATACTATATGGCATGCAGGGGTGTTATTCTTTATTCTCCTTGTGAAGACTGGAAATTCAAGTCCCTCCAGAATATATATCATTTATATATTACCACCAGATATACTCCACCTATGAACTGATGTGGGTGCGCTTCTCGGAGTATGGATGCTAACAAAGTATTGTTATTGTTGGACAGCATCGAACCGAATTGAGCAATTTCAACGGCTTCCCTCCGATTTGAGGAAGTACCTGGAATACATAGCAAGGATAAAATCCACGCATGGCTCAGTTTTGAATTTTGTTGTAAAGGAACGGCTGCGTTGGGATGATGCATTGATACCCAAGGGCACGAAACACTTCGAACATCCTGGTTAGTTTTATCCCCTTCTCTGTATACCCTTCCTCCGTCTCCAAGCGAGCATATAACTATTCCATGGAAGGAATGAATGATTTTCACTGGAGCTATATGTTCCTAACGTTTACAACTAACACGTACAGATGACTACAAAATTCTGTATAATGACTGGCCGTATGGAATGGAAAAAGGCATTATCCACCTGGTGGTTTGGACAAAATTCCCGTTCGAGGATGACCCGGATGCGGATGATTTGACTCCCGGATCTAGAGCGATGATTGATACTTTCGTTGGGAGAGTTTTCCGAGCAAGGATGCCCGAAGAAAAGGTCCGTGTGTCCTGTTTTCCTTCTCTCTTTTATGTTTTCCGGAGGGTGTTGAGAAGGAGGGGTAGATGTATCCATGTCTATGTCCTCGCAGAGCATGGAGCAGTAATGCTCACATGTGTAATAGGTTCTTTGGTTTCGCAACTGGAAAAGTCTTAAATCGATCCACACCCTCGAGCATTTTCATGTCATGCTTCACCAGCCAGATATGGAATTTATCCGCGAGATTACGGGGGGCGACATCCCTCTGATCGACAAGGTGGAATAGTCGGAATGAATGAACCTTGCATTAGATAGTTACTGCCAAAACTAAACGGCTTCATAGATCACTTCATATGGGCATTTCCCCGTCATGCGGGGTGGCTGTTTGACAAATAATACTAGAAAGGGAAATATGGAGTAAGAGTATATTTTCCTGTCAAGCCCCAAGCCCAAAGCCCCGGCTATGTAAATATTGATAGTTAACTAGCACTTGGTTTGGATCTCCACTAAATATCCACATAGTGTTGAGTTATCCAGACCTAGAATAACGAATGCTAGACAACCTTCTGTGCGTAAACAGGCTTCTTCGACCTCAAGGCCTTCATCCTACCCAGAAGCTCTGAAAAACATTATATATTAACTTATATCAGAGCTTATATAGGAGGAATAGGAGGAACCTTACCGTATTGGGACGTTAGGGCATGGAACTAGGGCAGCGGGGAAGTTTCAGCTGGGCCGTAAATTTTTTTTTTAGAGAGAAAGAAAAGAAAAGGATGGAAGCTCTACTCTGTATAGTGGAAGTAATTTTCAGTTCAGCATTCGTACATTTATTCTCTTCTCCCTACTCCGTAGTTAACTATAGATTGCGATTCTGCTTGCTATTGTTGCCATTGATTTGCAGTCTGTGGGTTTGAGCAAAGAGCGAAGACCAAAATGCAGTGGGTTGTTTAAACTCCCAGCAGGACATGAAATGGCGCAATTTATATTTTTTGTTCCTTTTTCCTTGCATGCGACGGGCATCTGCCCCTCCCTTAAGTGTTGTATGCTATTTATTTTCGTGTAGCCTGGTTCGCGCGGACAAGAAAGAAAACCCCCTTGCTAGAGCAAGTCAACGGGACAAGGTTCAATTCATCCACCCCCTCAGGCTTCAGAAACAACAACCGTCGTGTACGGAGGTTACCTTTCCATGGCTCAAGAACCCATGGTTGGGCGGGAAATGAAGCTGCGAGATTTCCCCTTGACGGGATCTTCTTAGTAATCCACTTTTCGGAATCGAGACTTGGTGGGTTTGTACTGATCGTATGCAGATCCGTGCAAAAAAAAACCCCTCGTTGAAGTACCTTTTCCAGGTTACCACATTTCTCAAAGACGTCACTGTGTTCCGGCTCTTGTGCTTCGTTCGTCCCTCCATCTCGCTCTAAACTATTAGTTAGCATCTTTCCTCTCCAGACTCTCCCTTGTCTCCCCTTTGTCCCGGAAAGCCCAAATGGTTTAACGTGGATGTGGAGGAAGCAAACTCTTCTGTCGCACTATATATTTAGAGCTGGTGGAGCCCCCTAGGCCAACACATTATAATTATTTTCGAGCCGGTAAATCGACCTTAAGAATTAAATCCAACCAAACCCTACCCAAGATTCATAGTGCTATCGGATCGCCTTTCCTATCGCTAAAATTATCTTCATCCTGACGACTGTCTTGCACCATCCGATGCATCCATAATCCTGTTCTCAAACAGAAAAATATCACCGACGAGAGACTGTTGAAGCTGCTTGTGAGCTTGGCTTAGCGGAAATCGTATTCCTCTCCAAGATACCTAGATAAATCGAGCTCGAATATCCCATGAAAATGTTACCGAAATTACCATCGATCAATCCATATGGACATTCGCACTCCTCATCACATTCACGCCGCCGGTCATCAGTAAATAGTAGGTTTGCCATTCAATGAATCACGCAGAGCCTCTAGTTCTACCTTGCCTTAGCACCTTCCTCGCCTTAGAACTCACCGAAAACCGATTCCCAAACAATACGCCAGCATTCCCCGCTATACTTGATGTCTTTTCGTTAAATCCTCCTAGATGAGCTTTCGGCAGCTGACAATGGCATTCTATTTAAAGCAGGTAGCCCTTCTTCAGCAGAAGAATCGAGCCGATCCGGCTCACCCGGTGCTGAAGATGAAGCTGCAGTCGAACCGGAACAAGGCAATGGTGAGAATCCGGTGGATTGCATATCTACTCCCCAACATAGCCGGATTTCTGAGGTTTGAAGCTAACCAACTGTATGTTGTAGTGTTAACACATATCATTTCCCAGTTAAGGCCCGGAGCAGATTTGAGTCGGGTTGTTTTGCCAACGTTTATTCTCGAACCACGCTCAATGTTGGAAAGAATCACAAAGTAGGTAGTACTGGCGCAAACACCAGCATGGGAGATAATTAGGGGGCAAAAATTAACGGGGTTTTGATCTACTAGTTTTATGGCCCACCCAGAAACGCTTTTACCTATGCCTGAAATCGACGATCCACTTCAGCGATTCATATCCGTCGTTAAATTTTATCTTAGTGGATGGCATATAAGACCAGCGTAAGTGTTGAGAATCCCAACGCTATAGCATGTACAAGCAAGGTATCTAATTTTCTGTAGTGGTGTCAAAAAACCGCTCAACCCCATACTCGGCGAAGTGTTTACTTCCTATTGGGACTACGAGGATGGCACCAGGGGATACTACATCTCGGAACAGACATCGCATCACCCGCCAAAATCTAGCTACTTTTTCATGGCCCCCGAGCATCATATACGAATAGACGGTACATTGAAACCTAGAAGCAGGTTTTTGGGAAATTCGGCCGCCAGCATGATGGAGGGGATAGCAATACTACAACTCTTAAATCGGGGCAAGGATAGTCGTGGGGAAAGATAGTACGATATCCCCGAACATCTTTTTTTGCCAAAAGGAAACTAACATTGGAACTGCAGCATTGTTACCCAACCAAATATGTATGCTCGTGGAATACTCTTCGGAAAGATGAAATACGAACTAGGCGATCATAGCTATGTGAGATGCCCGGAAAATAATCTGGTTGCAGATTTGGAATTTAAGACCAAGGGGTATTTTTCTGGAACATACAATGCTATTGGTGGCACGATAAAGAATGAAGAAACTGGAGAAATCTACTATGAATTATCAGGGTTATGGAATGGAGAAATGTTTATTAAAGACGTCGTTGTATGGGATTGCCACTTTGCTCTACATATTTTCCTTGGCTTGGGGCTTTATACTGATCATCTTTCTTACGTATAGACCGGACAGAGGGAACTACTTTTTGATGCGACGAACGCAAGACATTCACCGCCACTAGCTCGGCCGCAAGAAGAACAGACTGAACGCGAATCCCAAAAACTTTGGAATAGTACAGTACAAGCCTTGCTTGCGAGAAACCATGAACTAGCGACGGAGGAAAAGACTAAAATAGAGGATCGGCAGCGAGAAGAGGCTGCACATAGAATTGATACTAACGTTGAGTGGCATCCAAGGCTCTTTAGACGAGTTCGTGGAGGCCCTGGAGGCCCTGATGAAGGGGAAGAAGATCTTGACTGGATATTGAATGCCAATATGTGAGTAGCAACTTCTTTCTTACCTTTTTTGTTGGCAATGGACTTTAAATCTAACTATGTACATTATAGCGACCATGATAATCCCTCTCTAGCAATTCAACAAATTCTAGCCGTTGCTCCAATCCTCCCAGGGCAACAAGTAAACCACAACTTTGATATTCCCCCACATACTCCGCATCATTCGGACGCACCAACCCCCTTTGCCGATAAGCAAACGGTGCAGGCAGCCCGTGAAACCACGCTCCTAGATTTTGATGTCAACGAGGACCTCACTTCTAATGCTCCCGGATCGAAGATGGCTCCATCCAACGATCTGATTGATCTTCTTGGAGATACCGAAGAACTGGGCCGCACTGGAGACGGGAAGACCACGAATCAAACTAGAACGTCTGGACTTACAGCCCCTCTTCAACCATCATCACCAAACCGAAATAAAGAAAATAAACTCGCTCCTCCCACGGAGCTTAAAAGAAGCGATTCTGTATCTTCGTCTGGGACTGATAACTTTGTCGATGCTCAGGCCTGAGCTAAGTGTCGATAATTCCATCATCGCCTTGGGGGAAGAAAAACCTCATCATTCAACTCAAATAAAGACAAACGTCAACGCCCGCCCGCACCACTCCGATCCGGAATAGAATTCAACATCTTAATTATTCTCTGGCCTTCAGAGGCTAGGAATTGGGGTGGGGTTGGTTCATTTTATATTTCAACCAAATCTATCCACGCAATCAACGGCTGGGAAAAGCAAGGAGTAGGGGGTATTAGCGGAGCCTGACATTTCTGGATACCTTTTTTGTTGTGTTTAGCTTTCTATATGGGTGTACCTCAAGCACATAAAACTGAAAACCTATGCATAAGTTTGGGCTAACTACCAGGATACCTAGGTAGTCTATTGGGGCGCTATTTTTTGCATTTTCTCAATTGTTAGATAAAAGGTTAACTGCCATTAAAAAAAGTAAAATTAAAATAGATATCTCTGCTGTCCTCTTGCAAGAGGGTCATTCCATATCAATCAGCCCCTTTTCCTTGCCAACCTTGTCTCATCTGTTAAAGACACAAATTGGAATGGTAGGAGCTCCCTATTTAATTAATGCGTTCGTTAGAAAAGAGCCCACTGCGACACCAAGACAATCATCAACCATGAGCAAGTTTAGGGAACTATGTGATTTCTTCACTAGGAAAAGATGCTATCAGTATCATTAGAAGTTTAGAACTCGATGGGTTTACCCCAACTAGACACCAGAGTTTCCGATGATCTGGTTTTGTTATTTCTGCATCGGCTGTCATATCTGAATGACTTCAAACTGGGAAATTTTCGAGTACTACCGAGAGAATTTATAAACGGGCAGCCAACGTTTCAGTGCCGTATACAATACGTCGATCCCAATCGGATTCTTCAGTCCACGAACGCTGTGGGAGCTGATCCTTCAACACCCAGCGCCTTGTTATTTCACGCGCGACTGGATCTCCATCACGAGCCGCATCAAGCATCAAGAGGCATCCGCACATAACGTCCTCAAAAGCCTTCAAACAATCTCTACCCTGCCATTTAAGCTGCTCCTTGTCGAGCGATTTGATCTCGGCGAGCCATTCGTCCCAAATCCTCTGTACAACCTTCGCTTCAGCATCAAACGAGGCATTTTTTGCGATGCTCAGAGCGTTCATCACCCATTTCTCCAGAGCACCAAGACACTCAGGGCCTTGTTTCCCCTTGGCGACGCGCATGAGATCATCAGCTTGGATTTCGGTTGTTCCTTCCCAGATGCTAAGAACACAGCAATCGCGGAAGAGGCGGCCGATGTTTAGAACGACATCCTCATTTTCAAGATATCCGATTCCTCCAAGGTTTTCCATAGCCGACCTGACGCCCTTGATAGCGCGAAGGGCAGTGCGTGCTTTAATCATGGGAGTGAGTATGCGGAGTAATGCAAGGCATTGATCGCGGTCTGATGGAATGATCTTCGCTTGGGCAGCAGCAGTATTGGCGCTGCTGTTGCCTTCAGATATGCCTAGAAGGGAAACAACGAAATAGGTCAGGTGCATGTTTGCGCTGTATTTGACGGTGTCGTTTGCCAGCGTCCTGACGTATGCTGGAATATCCTTTAGGAGCTTTCCGCCACTTGTTCGGACCTTTGAGTATGCTCGGCACACAGACAAAGCACGAGCCCAGAAAGACATAGCAGAAAGCGCGTTGTTAACTCTAGTATATGAAAGAATAGTAGATATTTCCTTCACACCATTCCCTAGCGAACCGAGAAGGTAACCCCTCATACCCTTAATTTCTAGTTCTGCGGTAGGGAGCGTCTTGGTTCCGAACTTGTTTTTCAACCGCTGGATGCGAATACCATTAAGTTCTGTTTCGCCGTCACTGCTACCCTCGACTCTGCGTCTCACAGGGGCAAAGAAGCAGCTGATCGAGTCGTCGTTGCCCGTTTTCGCCAATAAAATCGACATATTTGCATCAGTGGCTGAAGAGAACCACTTAAATCCGTCAAGGCGCCAGGGGCCAAGCGGCATTCCGATCGCATCAACCCCTTTGTCAGCGACCAATTCTTCAGGAGTGAGTAGCCGAGCCCTGGTTTCAGTGCCGCGGACATCACTACCACCCTTTCGCTCTGTCATCCACTGCCCGCTGGTCCAGGAATAAGCTGGGTCACGGCTAACCAAACGTTTCCGAGCTTCTGTAAAAATCTCACCGTTCTCGCCATGGAGATGTCTGACGAGTAAAGATGCGGCACCATCTGTCATCCCTGACGGACATGTAACCATTGCTGCACTGGGAGTCCAAAGCCAAACTTTGAAGGATCTATACACTCGCGCGTTCAGCTCAACACCATCGAATTTTTTATCACCATATGCAAGAGCAACGATGCCCTCTTTGATGCCGATATCCTGGAGAGAGCGCCATCCTTCGCTAGTTACGAGGGGATCTTGCTTGTTCTCTACACCGAATGTAGAAAGTGGTTTAAGGTATGGCTGATTCTTTTCAGCATCGGCGACGTGATCTAAGACTTTCTTGGACAAAACCAGCCGAGAAAAATGGTTTAAATCTTGTGCAACGCTTGGAGGTAAGGGAGACGGGAGATGTAGAGATAATAGACGTTGGAGAACGGCATCATCCTCGGTCAATGGTAGAACGGAAGGTTGGGCCTGGAAGAAGCCCTTGGTTGCGCTGGATGGTTCCATGGTTCCGTGAAGGGCGTATATAATGTTCGATACGCTGACTGCTTAGTGATTGTGCATTGGTATACGGAATATTTGTTAACAATCTGATCGCTTTTATAGATATGGATACTGGAAACCAGCCTCGGCATATCTGGGGCTGACTTTCGGTAGTCATGGCAGATCCCGTTAATTAGCAGAAAGCACTCCACGCGAGGGTCCTTGCTTAACCGTTGGCAGTTACTAGCGATCTCAAACAGTTTTCGGCAAGTATGCATGTACATGCAGGATGGCATCGGTGGTTGGCCTTCCAGGAGATGTCTAGCCGCCCCACCGTATATATCTAGACTTGGACTGGCTGCAACCCTCAACTTTTAGGCTCGAACCTCCAATCCAAATTGGAGCAGACGAATCAAAAGCTCAAAACATAGAAAGTAATTTGAGATCAATATGTAAATTGTGCAATTTAGTTAGTGGTAGGAGAGTAACATTTTTGATGTTAGAAGACAAGAGCACAGTAGGAGCCGTCTCTGTCTAGTTTGTCATTTTTCCTTTATTATCATGAATGAGGATAAACTAAACTCAGCTGTAAGCTTCAGAGGGGTGGATAAATTGCCCATAGAACTGATCATCCTAAGGCAGTAATGTAAGGCATTAGTTGGATAGATATACCAGGAGAGAAACCCAGCCTAATGGCATAAAAGGAAGGTTCCATTCTCCCAAAAGCTCTTCAAGAGACAATGATGTCACAAAAAGTTGGATCTTGACTGAGGATTAGCAAGATCTCAAGGCACCACATCTATATTCCGGATTTGAAATAATAGATATTGTCTGGATGTATGGATGCAGTTCTTAACTAACTTAACTAACGTAATCCACCCCCAACCGGATCACACCCCCAACCGGATCACTATTTTC
>JANTQB010000038.1:0-168986 GCA_032988175.1 Myotisia sp. PD_48 | reverse complement strand
AAAATAGTGATCCGGTTGGGGGTGTGATCCGGTTCGGGGTGGATTACGTTAGTTATTCAGCCTATAACTGGCGACTGCTTATTCTATGTCGGGCTGTATCAACCCGGATACCCAGTTGGGGTTAAGGACTCTGCTCATCTTACCACCTATTTTTGCTTCTTCTGGCGTAAGAGTTTTGAAAGGGCTTGCTCATTGATATGGCCCAATCTTCTCTGTCATATCGGAAACTTCCTTCAACCCAGAACGAATGTTTAACCGCGGCATAAGTTTATCTCTAGAGGGGTTGGCATAGGATCTCTCAGAAACAAATGTATTACTTTCTTTGGCATTGACTTTTGATATTGTCAAGCCTCTTAATAGAGCAAACGAAGTTCGGGTAAATGAGACATGGGAAAGGGTAGAGGATGGATCTGGTTCCCGGAGAGAGGGGATCTGCCTATCGAGTGGATGACTTGCTTATTTTCACATAAGGCGATAGGGGAGATGGTTATTAATGCGTTCACGATAACTGTACGATAAATTTGGGGCCTTGATGAGACGATAATATAAAGATGATTTCAAGTTTAGCGCGATATCGCCGCGTTGACTTGTGGGGCTCTGATCCTTTAACTAGTGGATATCAGGCGTTGGTGTTCGTTTGTAAAGGCGAGGGTTGGTCCATCACGATCTCAACATCAACGAAGCCGGCTTGGAAGATACTAACTAACCTAACCTCATGGTTACAAGTTTTCGGCAAATAACACCAATACTTTTTTTTGACCTGTCACTCGCGGCTCTGACCTGGAGTATCTACTTTTTTGTCCCTTTCTTTTTTATACAATTCTCTCTATGGAGAACTCCATACAAGTATTTCTGAGGCACCAACGGAATGCAGGTGCCAAGAAAGGCTACAATCCCTCGATCCGTCCCGGCACTGACAGATTGTGGAATGTTTCGTAGTTTCCAGCTATTGCTGTGCAGCATATCGGTTAAATGGTTACATAAACTTTGAAAGATCGAGCTACTGTGGATCTGTAGAGCGAAGTTCGGATCCTTCATGTCTGTTCCCCAAGTTAACTTATCCTGTAAGTTCCCCTTCCACACGTAGGAGTAGAACCTCCTCAATATACTAATGATTAATTTCGCTGGCAGAGTGCTTATCTGAATAAAGTCATACCACAAGCTCGTATTTGAAGCGTCGGGACCCTGACCAAGGATTGGGATCCTGATAAAACATCTATGATCTATGGTTTGAGATGACGACGCCTGTAATTTTCGGCTTCCCAATGCCAGTAATTTGAAAGGATGATGCGTGTCAATTATAACTGCCGAATATATTGAATCTCATTAGGCTGGGAGGAGAAAGAGCAATAGTTTCAAAGAGATATGGAAACGTATATAAGTGGCCATCGTCGCCCTTGAAAATTCCGCTCATTCCATCAGAATCTCCAAACCATCAGTTGTTGACTCCTCCTACTTTCATCAAAATGAAGCCATCTATCATTTTCACCACCCTCTCAATCCTTCTCCCAGTTGCCCATGCTGCGAGATACGAAATCGAACTCTTCGAGCATGTGAATTACGAAGGAGAGAGAAGATGGATGACTAGGCTTGAACATAAGCAGTGCTGTGAGTTTCTATTGCATTAAGGTTGGTATTAGCAACTGGCTAATCATTTAATAGATAACTTGCAGGATGGTTGGAATGATGCTGTTTCCTCCTTTCGCCATACTGCTCAGTGGTGTTACCTTTTCGTGTCAGTACTAGCCCAATTTGTTTCATATACACAACACAAACTAATACTTAATATTGAAAATAGACATGCGGATTGCCAGGGGGACAAATTTAAAACTGGTGGTGAAAACAATGTGCCAGTGATGGGCAAATTCAATGACAGAACCAGCTCATTCTGGTGCTATAGGGATGACCAATTTCGCTGCTGTAAGAAGTAGAGGGGCTTAAAAAAATTAGTTGTGCAATTTCCATCTGTTGAGGGAATGTTGGTATCATCTATTAGTTAACTATTAGTTAATGCTTAAGTTAATATTTGTTCCACACAATTTCATCTACTACAACCCCTTGAGGAAAGCATCATGTAACTACCTAGTAACTAGAGATACTATCACAACTACTATTAATCCTTATCAAGTATACTCTACTAAATATGAACTAAAAATAATTAATAGTTAGTTGATACATTTTGGTGACTGGCGTGACCGCCAATTACGTCACTAACTATAAGTACTAACTAGTTAACTAGTGATGGGACTTGGACCAATATTAACACTGAAACCCAAGGTTGAACTAATTTAAGTAGTTACTGGTTGACACTAGGGAGTGCTCTGAGCTCTCATTATCAAGACTGAAGATCTTGTTTCCATTTGGCAAACTAATAGCTCATCATATTACACATTATAGAGTTGACATATACGTCTATAGACAACGTGTTCTCCACGGTAGTTAGTTCGTTCCATCTTTCCTTGACACCAACCTTTCCTTATTTCATTCACCACCATGGTTCCCGACAACCTCCTCACTCCGACCAGTGCCGATAATCAACGAAAGTTTATCCAAGTTCTAAGGGTTTTCCCAAGAATGATTCGGGGCCTTAAGTTGTTTGATCCCAATAACTATTTCACTCTGGTCAGCTTGCGCTGAGTAAGGAAGGGGGGGAAAAAGGAAACCCTGACACTCTTTGACACCTCAGCTGTAGTATATTAAATACCATCATCGGCTCCCCGAGGGGTGCCTCTGGTAATGGTCTGTCCATTACCGGTGTTCTTAGAGGGTTCCTTACCTAGTAAGTATAATGATTTGACCCCCACGCTCTTGCACTATCAACTTGCTAACTCGTAACCCCGATAGCATGGCTTTGGCCAACAGTTGTAGTATGGGGTCTATGATGAATCTAGGGATTGAGTTAGCATGAAACCCACTTCCTCACCTTTAGGGATGAAGAAGGATGCGTGTACTCTGCTTCCAGCCCATACTGAGACCTTTTTCCCATCTCGGGGCTTGCCATTTGATAACATCATTTGGCTATCATATGATATTTCATCGTCCCTGAATGAGATAAAACAATAGATACGATATGCAAGGGACGGTGGTATGTATCGCTACAACCCATATAACTTTGAACAGGCTCTCAAATCAACATCAAAAGGGTTAGTCCTAGTAGCACACCGGATGTGCGTACGGATTGATTGAGGGTGAGAAGTTGAAGAGGGAGTGGGAAACAGCAAATAAAAATAAATATTCGACTTTATTTACATGATAGGAGCTAGGTAAGTAAGTGATGCATGCTTCCTCCTTCCTGCTTGAATTCGTTCTTCGGGCAAGAGCCTTTTTGATTTTATGCAGAGGAGTTACTCTATGGGGGGCAACCAACACCGATGATCTGATATTACAAGTAAGCGCGAATCTTCCATTCTAACCATTCTTCGGAGGCTTTACCTTGCCTACCAGGGATTTGAATGCAAACTTTGATACCGATCCTATATGAGCAGCAGCCTGACACTGGACAGCTATAGGACCATCCAGGCGTTTTAAAAAGTGTTCTTCTCGCCCCCCAAATTATATATCGACTGAATGGATATGAATTTTACTATTTTACTGCGAAACCAACCCTCTGCTATTTAGTATCCTTGAACAGCTATCCTCTGCCCTTCTCTCTATCCGGTATGGTAGGAGATAACGCTTAAGCCAACTGTGTACAATCAGTGACTATCTAATACCGAGAAACTCGGGCGTAAGACGATGGCTTAAGATGTCTTGAACATTCCACTATTGGTATTAGTGACAACAGAATATCAGGCCAGGCTATGAACCAGCAGTCCGTATTTAATGAGGATGTCACGGAGTACCATAGCAGGTAACTTCTGGTGATGCCTGCCAACTTGTGTGCCCCACCCACTATCTCCTAAAAAAAGAAGAATGGAAAGCGCTCAAATGCCAGGAGGGTACGAAATTTCTATAGTACACAACGTTCCTGCCACCCAGATCAATTTTAAGCATGACCCTGATATTCCTTTCTAGATGGAAGCGCAACCTTGACACGGAGGCTGACTGGAATATTCTAAGTCAACCAATTCCAGGAGCAGACGGCAGGCAGGTTAAGCTGAGCCGAGGAAAATACTTGGGTGGCCGTAGCGGGATTAACGGCACATTGTGTGTTCGTGGGAGCAAACAAGATTATGATGATTGGGGACTGGTTGGAGTGGGGACGAGTTCTTTACACATATGAAGAAGGTCTGGCTTTTTATAGTGTCGTTGCTTGTATTAAGTATGAAGAAAGGTAGGCTGAACGGAGTCAAGCTAGGCCGAAACATTTCATTCAAAGACTTGGTTTAAGGGGGCCTACGATGCCCATGGGATGACAGGCCCCCTGCAAACTGAACTTCATGATCTTGCTGCAATATCAAGTCTTATAATGGAATCATTCGTATCCTAAGGGTTGCCATATGACCAAGATATGTTTTCAACCGGCGATATACCTCAAGGCTGTGGTCATGCAGTTAGATCTATATACGACGGAATTAGGTTGTCGGCCCGCTGTGTATATACTATATGGTAACCATAGGAACAATATTACCATCATTACTAGTATCCTCGTTGATAAAGTGATTTTGGAAGATTGGGAGAATGGCCCGCAAGCAATGGGAGTAATTGCCATCTCAGCAACCGATGATAACCAACTAGCGTTCCGCGCTAGAGAAGAAATAATCATCAGCGGGGGGCGCATATTTATTGCAGCCCCGCAATTTTGATGCGTTCTGGCATTGGGTTAGAAATAGAAATGAAAAAGCATGAAATACTATGCTTGATCAACCTTCCTGGTGTTGGCCGGAATCTCATAGGTCACATAGCAAGTGCTCGATACCTCGGATATTAGAGCAACGGCTGATTTGGACATGTAGATTGTGTTCATCTTTTATGAGACTGATCAAGAAGGGTTGACTAATGACAACCTAGTTTTCCACCCGGGGGCCTACGCAAAATCATATGCGCAGTGGAAAGAAAACAAATCCGGTATTTTGTCTACATTTCCATCAGGCACCTTCGCATTTGCCCGACTTGATGATCGTCTGGCAGATGAACCATTATGGGTAGATGCACCCAGAATACCAGGGAGAGATCCAATGGGGCTTTCTCCGAAGCAGCCAAATATAGAATTTTTCAACACTGAATGCGTCAAAAACGCTTCTACGGAGGTTTATCTTAAAAGTCTTTGGCCTTCATGCTACGGCCTAGATGTAAGGTTAGGGATATACTTAGGTTGAAGGCTAGGGACATACTTTCCCCTAAGCCCACATTTTCTATCTAAGTTAACCCTATAACTATGCTAGGGCTAACTAACTAGTTAACTAGTTTAGTACCTTAACTAGTTAAGTTAAGCTCGATCTGGATCTCGCAACTTCTGACTCAGCGGGCAATCCGGTGAGGCAGACAGACCACTCTAGCTCCTGAAAGCACGTGATCAAATCAATGTTGGCGCCAGCCCAAGTTACGCAACTCCATCAAGCTCTATAACTACAACTCTCTGACATAGCTCTTTTACTCAATAGCTTGTTTTAATTAGACGTCCCCTACAGTTTCTCCTCCCTTTTCTGTCTCCGGCGAATAAACACCTTCGTTTACCCTCACATCCCAACAGTCTGTCCGCACTCACATCCACCATGCAGGCCGATGAGATCCTAGAATTTCTCACGGAAATTCGAGCAGAAGCTCCCGGCCGTGTTCAGACGCTTGTTTTAGCATTTGAAGATTTCTGGGAACGAAAGCTATGGCACCAGCTTACAAACGCCCTCGAGGAATACTTCATTCTCGGCGAGAGTACCTCCCAGAAATTACCCATTTTCGTCAACTTCGTTGTCACGTTTGCCGATAAGATCAATCAGTTGAGATTTGTAACGTTGGGTCTGATGGCCTCAACAGAATGCGATGGTCCGTGTCTCCGTTGCTGTTTTAATCCACCTTTGGATCATGGATCATAAACTAATTGCCATTCTTGAACTAGATGATCAAGAACGACTCACCTTTTTGTCTGCGTTGTCACAAAGGGTCAACAAGCCTACATCACAAGATGCCTATGTCTATGCTGCTACGGATGTTGCTAGTGTCAGACTACGATTGCAGGACTTCGAAGGGGCAAGGAAGACCCTTGAGCATTTGCAGTCTATTTTAGATTCCTTCGATTCGGTTGAAAACCAGGTTCTTGCGGCTTTCTATAAAGTTAATGCTGACTATTATCATGTATGCGGCTGCTAATTGTCTCCCCTCCTTTGGTTTACCGTTCAACATACTCACACTTGAATTACACAGGCTAAACTCGAATTTGCTTCATACTACAAAAATGCTCTTCTCTACCTTGCCTGTGTCAAACTCACGGATTTGACCGAGGAGGAATGCGAAGCTCGAGCTTATGACCTTAGTGTTGCGGCATTAGTCTCCGATTCTATCTACAACTTCGGTGAATTGCTCTTGCACCCTATTCTAGACTCGCTCAAAGACACTCCCCATGCTTGGCTTCGAGAACTTCTTTTCTCTTTCAACCAAGGCGATTTAAGCGCCTATGACGTTCTTACTGGAAACATTGACAAGAATGAACTACTACAACAACACAAAATTTTCTTGTACCAGAAGATATCCCTTACAGCTCTCGCCGAAATGGTATTTCGACGGCCCCCACACGACCGCAGCATGACGTTCGAGACTATTTCAAGGGAAACGAAAGTTCAGCTGGATGAAATTGAGCATTTAGTCATGAAGGCCTTAAGCCTTGGGCTTTTAAAGGGTTCGATCGACCAAGTTGCACAAGTAGCGCGGATCTCGTGGGTTCAGCCAAAGGTCTTGGATATGAAGCAGATCGGAGCCATGAGGTCACGGCTGCAAGAATGGGATGCGGGTGTTAACCAGCTCGGGCATTTTATTGAAAGTGTAGGAAAGGACGTCTGGGCTGCATAGGATTAGGGTTTGTTTCCCAGCTCCCAGCAATTTCTAGCAATTTCTGTATTTTACACGTTCCTTAGATGGGCCTTAATAGACTGAAAGATATTACTGGCACGGGTATTACCTGGTTACGTTTTTATCTCCAGCTACTTTTCCGCCTCCTTACATAACTAGTGCCTGGTCAAGGATTCATCAAGGTAAAATGACATAGAAAATGAAACGCAGGAATGAACAAAATAAAAATAAAAATATATCAAATTACGGGTAAATAAGTGGAAAGCCCGGTAAAAAGGTACTGTGATCCAGTAAGTTACATTATCAGCCCTCTTCTCCCAGGTCAGGCACCAACAAATACCAGCCCCAAAGCATTGACTCCGATAAGCGTAGATCAGTCCATCTGGAAGTCGGTTGTCGAGACGAGACAATGTTAGATGTCAGCAGGTTGCCCATACCGTTCTGGCCTTTCTGATGAATGAAGATACCTTCCCTGCTTACAAGACGAAGATAGGATATAATAGGATTGGAAGCAAAGACAACTAAGTGATCTCGATGAAAAGAAGCACATGGATGGTCTAAACGGAGTATATTAAATTTGACATCCATCCATAACACCTAAAAACCTCTGGGGCCTGAATCATTCTGGGGAAGATACATGCACATATGCCGGGAAATCAAAGTTAGATCAGAACCAACGAAATAAGCAGCGTGCAACCTGTCAGCCAGGCTGGCCACCAGATACACCAAACTGCAACTTGTGTCCACATCCCCCAGACATTCCATCCGAATGCGGCTTCAGATAGGACAGTTTCTACAGGGATACGCCAGAGTTGACAAATGCCTAGGAGAATCGCTGTTGGTGAAATAAGTTGAAGAAGCGAAAGCTCAATGCCAGTTTGTACGAGTCGCAATGTTGATATCTGCCTGCTATCCTTTTTAGCTTTGACAATGTTGGTGTCGGAGAGCTTAGACGTTTGATTCTGAGCCGTAGGGTCTATAGAACCCACAAATGTGAGGGGAGAGCAAAGAAGACCTAGGAATAAGGAGAGAGAAAAATTCAGGGTTGCAAGGGCAGAAAGGAATAACCCTAAGAGGACAAGAGAAAACGATTTAATAAGGAGGAGTTGTTGAACGGTCGGATGGAGAATGCGAGTAACAAAAGCAGAGATTATGAAGGGAAAGATGATATTCGCAGCCGTCAAAACATAGGCAGCTCGAGAAAACAGCTTGAACACACGGTTAGTCTAAGTTTAAACTTTTAGAGAACAGTTATGGTTATGCACTTTGCTTGACTTACCTGATACGGGAGGTTGTTGAACGCAAATAAGGGAACGGTACCAAGGAAGTGTAAACCAAACACCAGTATTAGAGGAAGGGTAAGATGTCTCTCGACAACACCATTGCTCTCCTCTAGAATAGGATGTGCTTCATTGCGCTCCTTTGTTTCTTTATTAGAGTTCTCCGATTGAACAAGGGCCACCGTGGATGTTGATGTTGAACTTGGGGGCCGATGACCACTCTTTACCCACAACGCAATGGCCATTATAGTAAAGTTACCGGCAATCAACATTGCACTCGGGAGGTAGGTTCCGATGCTAACAAATCTATTGGTGTGCATGAGCAGATAGAAAAAAAAGCTTTGGTGGAAGTGCTCGAGCAGATTATTGATGCTGCGAACAAGACCTTCGATACTTCGTCCTAGCCCCATCTCATCATGCCATCCGTGTCCGACCGCCTGAAAGGTAATGGCGTCAATATGATATGGAATAAAGCAGCTGTGAAGGCCGGTCGCATGACCAAGACCTTGATGCATCATTCCCTGGAGCATGGTTTGAAGACGCATTTTGTAGCTATTATCGTGATCCCACACCTGTTGCAAATAAAGGGGGATTCCCATTTGCCCATTAGCAACCGCAACTGCAGTATTGACTAAATCTAGATTAGGTAGCTGGCCGTTGACTCCATCGTACAAGACATGAAGCGACTCAAAACGATGATTTTGCGGGTGTTCAAACGCTATGGCGCCTTGGATAGCGCCACTTTTAAGTGGCAAGGGCTGAACAGTTGAAGGATGCATGTCATGATATGCATCAACCCATGCTTGAGCCCCAGAACTACTGTCAGGGGTAATTAAGAAGATGATATCTTTGGACCAAAGTGACCACCCTGTAATCAACCAGTATTAGGGACAACGTCGTTGATCTATAAGCGGGAACAGTAAAGAAGGAAGGTAACCAACGTTTAAAATATCTTGCCAAGGTCAATGCCAACGAAACACCATGAAGATTTAAACGCCCGTCAATGGCCTTCCAACCCGCCATCAAAACGATCGCCTCAGTTCCATCTCCCCGAGGAGCGTGTATGACGCTGTAGACATTTTGCCCCGAATATTCCCTTCCAGCAGAATGATACTTGTAATCTTGGGTCGCAACCTTTAATCCGGACTCTCGCAATATGGACTGCAATTTCTCAGATATTCTACGCAAAATATTGGTTAACCGGCAGGCCAAAGCATCGCTGCAATAATTTGCTGGGACATGGAGTGCAAATATAACATACAGGTGATAATCTTTGTCCTTCACAGTATCAAGTTCCTGTCTGTAGCCACGAAATATGTTCTGTTCGCTTCCAGAGAAGTAAGTATGCACTTGTCCTGGAAGCAAGGCATTCTCCGAAATATAAGTCTGTCGAGAATATTCATTCAATGGGAGTAGTAGCAGCCATATTATGCCAACAAGAATAAGAAGAGAGGATATATAAGGAGGGAGTTTGAGGAGAGGTTGCGGATCATGGCGTAGTTTAGCGATTAGGGATGCTGTCAAAAATTAGCTCACCCATCTTCCATTGAACAAATGGGATTTCACTCACTTATTAACGCCATGAAATCCTTGCCTTCATAGAGTTCCCATGAAGACAAAGCTTGAATTCCTCTAGAAATCAAAAATGATTGCGGCCTGGTATCTTTCCATGCTCTTTAGTTTGGTTAATATTAGTTATCTCATAATAGGATGAGAGGCTACAGGTTTGGAAATAATTTATCACGTGATATCAGATTGGTTAAGGAAAAAGGGACTTTTTTTAAGTTAAACGTTACAGATTTCATATAACTACCTAGGTACCTAGTATATTATAGCAACTGAATGACTACCACCGGAACATATGTATAAACAGTATAAACAATAATATACAGGTTCTTGTCAGCTAAACCCCCTGCCTTCATGCGGCAATCACTGTGAAAAGCTGATTATATCTTCATCATCTGGGACCACCCAAGGTCAAGATAACCGCATTCTCAAAAACCAGCTACTTGCCTCAATGGGCCAGTGGGAATAATATGCACAAATCGGGCCATCGTGATTCCAAGCCTTTTCAAGGGCCTAATCGTTGGCTAAATCTTGTGTAGCTCGTGCTAGCATTCCGATTATCAGAATCATCTGTGGACGGTAGTATACCGAACCGACCATATGCTTTCTGATCGACCGAAACATAACGGGGCAGCCGGCCGAGCAGATTTAGTTTTGTTTCGATCCAACGAAGTAACTTTTCGGGTGGGAATAGTATCTCTAAGTATCCTAGGCCAACTATACCGTAAAAAATTTTGTCAGCCCAGGGTAAAACGCCGACATCTGAGTGTATGGGTTGGGCGGAATGGAGATTGATCAATTGAGCTGCCAGAGAAACTTACAAAGGTAGCCAACGGCAATGCCGCATGAATGCCCTACAAAACTTATCTTCCAAACTAGAAGTGAGAGAACTAGGTGGATGAGCAATGGGAAGCTCCAGGTCGGGATTTTATATGGTCCCACGCTGCTAGAGGTCAGCATTATAAAATACAAAAAATGGGGAATTGTCATGCAGTAAGTCTAAGAACTTGCCTAATATGCGGCTGTGTCTTCGACAGCTTGATTGCTTCGGAACTCATGAGTAAGAGAACCCAAACACTACAGTTGGGTTAGTTTTGTAGCAAATAATTTGTCCGTCGCGTTGGTTAAGAAGAGAAAGGGCATACCTTGAACCAACTACAGGGGTGTCAAGCCGCAGGATGAATTTTTCAACAATAATGTATAACGCAGCCGGAACGGTTGAAATAGCTGGGAAAAAAGGTCATAATAGATCAGCACCGCATATCGCGCCCATCAATCGATTCTAGTATTGTGCCGAGGGTACGCGGACGAGGCGATAAGTTAAAGACTTACGCCCAAGGAACATCGCCAGAGCCGAAAGTGTTCCATATTCGGATTCGAACCTCTCCACCAGAGGCGTTAGGCAGACGAGATTCAATGAAAAGTGTAGGAATCCGGCGTGTACTAAAGGGTAGGTATTGATTCGGTACACTTCAAGAATTCGT
This sequence comes from Myotisia sp. PD_48, assembly GCA_032988175.1. Lineage (NCBI taxonomy): Eukaryota > Fungi > Ascomycota > Eurotiomycetes > Onygenales > Myotisia > Myotisia sp. PD_48. The sequence continues at coordinate 157,714 of JANTQB010000038.1, read as the reverse complement.
ACGTGATTAGCAGAGTATTAGCTTATACGGTTGAGACGAAAAGATTCCCGCCAGGTTGGACACAGGTCGAAGGGAAACGGGGAAAGGACAAAGTGTACGCACTGCCACCATTGATGACTTTACTAGGCTGCAAAGCCCCCCAGGAAAGCAGATCCCACGCAGATTGCAATTGTAATATCCAAAAAACTGCGATGCAAGCCATCAAAGCCCGTGTGAACAATGGCAGACGCAGCACATACTGGATCAACCGACTGAGGCCAGCCTGGAGGGATGACAGCGTCACTGGCATCGTGGTGAGAGCGGTAAGGACGACGGGACTTCCGGACTAAATACTATACCGTCGTAAGTACGTAAGAAGAACGAGTTGATGCCGGAAGTGACGGGTCTATACAGATAGGGGCTATTGCATGTCGAGGTGCTAGTTCCCAAAAATATCCTAGGTATTGAAAATAAAATGATTTCAGTCCCCAAATCTGGAGAATATGATGACGGATCGATAAAAAAAATAAAAAAACCAAAAAATTAGTAAAGAACGAAAAACCGTATCTCAAATCCTGATATTAAAATATATAATTAATTAAATAATTTGTTTATCCAATTTTGTTGATGGTTAGTTTTATCAACTAGGCAATTAATTACATCTGTTATTATGGAGTCACTACAGAGTAACTAATAGTTAAATATTTTTCCAAGAACGAACCTAGTTAACGCTTTGGTATTAATCAAGGTGTTGACAAAATATACTCTTAGCTACTGCACACTAAAAGGTCAACCTTAGGAGGTTCTAAGGATGGTATGTTTGACACAATAATGTATAACTAGTTAGTAGTTAGTACCTAGTTATTTAATCCCTATAGTAACAATCCAGCTCTGCTGAGAAACTCAGCTACTATTAGTACTTTTTTTTAGAAAAAAGGGAGGGGGTTTGGATAATTATAAAAAGAAATGCTTCCTTTCTACTCCCAATCTTCTATCAATGGAGCAGTGCTTATGCGGGATTTTTTTTTTCTTTTATTAACTATTCCACTTTAATTTACACAAAGTAAAAGGGCAGGGTTTATTGTCTTTATTCTTTGTCCTATATCTGCGATCTGAGAGATTTATCTCCCGTTAGCAATAAGAAATGACGTACTTAACTATGTAAAAAAAAGGTGCAAGAAATATAAATAGAGGAGGAAGAGAACCTCATTGCCCTCGGATGCCACATCCACCGAAGAAAAGACATCCATCCATTTAATTCTAAGATCCTGTACTTTCTCAAAAATGAAACTTACCTTGCTCTTGTCGATGGCTGCGGCTGTTAGCATGGTCAATGCTATACCTATCCCAAAAATGGAGGTCACCAAACCAGTAAGAGTTTCTTTGATTTATCAGAAACAAACATTCCTAATGTTAGCTCTATTATCTATAGAATCATTACTACTGGGGTTACATCAAGCACTGTAAAGATAACAAAAACAAATGGAACCTCGATTGTATGGCTTTCTACCTTTAATTAATTAACATGCTGTTCTTGGAATGAATTACTGACTTAATTGTGTGCCTGTAGGCGTGGGCTTCCCTCCTCCGGTTACGCAGAATCCGTGGGGAGATCCGAGTCCGGATTCCTTTCCAAACTATAATGGAAGGAAGGATGCATGAGAGATATTAGATAGTGAGAGCCAGAATGTCATGTCGGAATTGAACTTGTTTTTCTTCTAATTATGAAAACTGGAAGAACTGCCAGACCGCTTGGTCTAAACAATGAGATCCTAGAAATGTTTTGTTGAAGACAGACTGCATGGCTGACCCCAAACACCCAGCAAGATCAGCTAGATACATTCTCTATATATCTACAAACTCTTATTTCTGATCATTGGCTGCGTGTATAATATGACACAGATTAAGGAGCTCACCCAAAAAGAGCAAAATCTGGGAGAAATAAATGACAAAGAAGCTAGCAATAAGAATTTGCGGCATGAACAGTCGAATGAGTGCTCCAGCGAGCAGGAAGAACAATGTATAAAAAAGCAAGAGACTCCACAAAGTGAGTCGGAAAATGGGAATGCAATGAAAGTCGTTACCTCTTGAATCCAAAATTGCATGGAGGTCATAAAGAGAATCCCAGAGATATGGACAACTTCTAGGGATAGCATGTTCCAATTCTGATAACCCATCTAAGGCTCGAGGAGATAGAGCATTTGATAGAGCTGTCGTCCCGCTTTGTTCACTAATTGAATCTCGATACCATGAGACATCCGGTCCGATCTGTCTAGGTTGCCTGATAGGATTTGTTCGGGTGCTTTATGTTACTTGATCATAGCCACCTGGTTGAAAGACGTGGTTCCAATCACCGATGTTGTTCCTAACCCGTCTCGATACTGCTTGAAAGCCGGGTGTGGCTTCAACTAATTCTTGGGGAGTTGTATGTGGGAGATTAATTTCCGAATCTGTCTCCGAGAAATTATGTTGTCTATAACTCTCCTCTTTGATTGATAAGCCGGTATTAACCATACTTAACTGGTTAGGTAATGATAGTTAGGACTCAGAGACCATACCGAATATAGATACAGTCAATATACCTTCGCATTTCTACTATATATGTTGGTCCTCTCAAAGATTGTTGGTGTTCTGTTTGTTGCCTTGACTGGATAGCACCGTCTTCGGTATCTTTCGTTATGCTCCTCAGGGTGCGCCTCGCATCTATAATGTTCAATTAGATATCTGAAAAAATTAAGAGGGAGGCCATCAAACGCATACCTCGGAAACTCTAAGCCCATTCACTACAGGGACGATCAATGCTAGGAGAGACCACGTCTGGCCAACAGTGACTTGGGGCGGACTGCCGTGCAATCTGACCAAGGCCACAACCTGAACAAGACTGAAGCTCAAACTAAAAAGAGACCATAGTATTTCCCATGCAAAACTGGCCTGCAGTTCAAGATATGCATATATGACAACCTGGATAAAATTATACACTACCTTTTTTTTCATATTTTTCGTCTTTGAGAGCCGAGCTATCGTATCGATAGCTTTGTCATGATGGTTTGTAGCTTGCTGTCGACGTTTCAATGCTGCTAAAAGAGCAAAATAAACCCAGCCATGTGGGCTCCCTGGTTGGTCAATGCCGAAAATCGCCGCAAGACGGTTGGTGGAAGAAAGCAGAACCCAGAGAAGAAGGAACGCGAAATGAAGTATTTTTTGTGGATAAAGAGAAGCGTATTCTCTATATTTTATACCGCAGTAAACAAGGGTGGGTGTGATTGTGTCGTTACAATACACAAACCACAGTACCAGGCTAGTTACCAGGAGTATTGTCCCAGGTATTATGCCTACTAATACGTATCGCGACCTCTTGGGGTGTATTCGTGAAGGCCTAAGAATATTAGCTTCGGGCTGGCCCGGAAGATATGAGCTTCTACATACCTTGATAAGACCGACAGAGTAGCAGAATAAGTAATATAGCAAATCCATGACAACGCAATGGCGGTATTAAAAGCACCGCAAGGGACGTCGCACTTGAATAATGCCACAATTAATACAAGATTGCATTGTATAACCTGATGGTCACTCAATGTAGCCAAAAATCTTTCAAAAAATTCCTGGCGCACTTGATGTTTTTTGGTTTCACATGCATCTAGTCGTATACTAGGATGAGGTATTCAAAGGAATCTTCGCGCAGCGGTTATTATGAGGGAATCTGTTCTGTTTGTAACATTCTCGGATAGGTATTTTGCAAAATATCCCATAAAAACGTAGAAGTGGGTTAGAATAGCCATCGCTAGGAGAGCCGTAACTACCTAATTTCCAATTAGTATCTATATGAATCCTAGAAAATTTTCCCCAACTTACACCGAAGCCGTCTATATCGGGGTCACTTGGATTTTTTGGTTCGCAGGGCGTGCGAACTCCATAGCAGTTGATTACTCTAGTTTTCCAGAGGGATTCTTGTGGCTTGGTATCAAGGAAGTTTGCCATTCGAATGGAAACAATATAAACACAGGTAAATCTCAAATTGATTATCTCAAAATTTGGGTCAATGACATATCAGCGTCCAGTTGTGGCATGAAAAGCCGCTGGATAGCAACGACAAGATATATAAGGGCTCTGATAGTCAGAGCAAAGATAGCTCTGTTTGCAGTGGTAGGGGCCCAGTCAGCGTTTCGGATGCTATCCATTTTTGATATAGTTTCGAAAGCTTTGAAGCGTGCACCCGGGCTCCGTTGGCTGACCGGAACCTTGCTTCCAAAGAAGCATATCAAGGGTGCTGATAAGCAAACCGCTTTCCTGCATGTCAATGGCCTATAACTAGGGTATCAGATCCCAAACAGAATACATTATACTAGACATTGTCTCCGTACCACATACTTTAAGGGGCTTTAGCCAAAAAAAAACACCGCGAGGTAGATAGCATGTAGGGTTCGGGTGAGTGAATGACATCTTCGTGCCTATAAAACAGGCGTCTAGTGTTGTTCTGTTGTAGCTTCTGGACAAGTTGGATTCGACCGTTTGTATAGTTTTGTGTTTGAACGAAATGCCACCACTTAAACTCGGCGTCATGATGCACACAGTTAAGGAGGCGCATGAGTTTGCAAACGCCTCTACCACGATAATCTTTGCCCCTCGAGGCTATGGAGAGCGGCTCAGCGGAGACGGATTCTGTAGCGTTTGTAGATGGCAATCTACCAAGACTACCTATATAGGTAGACATTTCTATGTACCTTGACCTGAGTTAATCGGGCCCAAAATTCAGTTTGTTAGAGCTCGATGTATTCTTCTGAGGCGCAACGGGAATGCCGTGCATCAAACGGGGATCTATTGTTCAGAAGGAGTCTAAACCCAGGGGTAATAGTTCAGTTGGTGAGGGTTATGTGCTGCTTGTCCCCACAGTTTCAGAATACAGACAATAGTTATGTCAAGACGTGAGAAGAGCTGAGACATATCCGCCAAAGCATACCCTCGTTTGTATGGCTACATCACTTGACTATCGTAATCAGTCTCTGTGAAGTGATGATTTGATTTGAATTTGAATTTGACGTCAAAAGGTAGTGAACTAGGTGCCACGTGACCCATTCCACAATGGAGCTTGGATAACTAACTACTCCGTACTCCATACAATTAGCTAGTTTAGTTAGTTACAGAGTTAGGTACCATGTTAACGAGTCATATTTATGAGCATTATCTTCAATTCTTTGAGGAATGCTAAAAATAATGTATTCTCAGGTACTTACAACTTATATATTTATACATATATATATATATATAAATATATCACTATGTGCACCTAGGTAGTTAAGGGCTCATCTTGCAACCCGCGAGGTCACATTGCCTCCTCGCAAGGCATCCTTTACGGTTGAAACAAATCCAGTGTTGGCCCAAGCCTGGCTAGCATCCCAAAGCATAATCCCACCAAAGTTACTAAATTTCTTACTCCAGGCGGCAATTCCCGCAAGTGTCTGGGCAGGCACATAACCACCCCCAGCACCAGTATTCGCAGGCGCTCCAACAAGAATCCTCACATTCTTATTCTTCGATACAGTCTTGGCATAATTATCCCACTGTGCCATGTTAAACCATGGTTGGTCTACCTTTCCTGGTTCCCAAGAATGAACGCCGCAGTAGTTGTTATAGAATTGTACGAGGACGGCATCGACTGTTCCCTTTTCGAGTAATTCCTTGTTATTAGCGTCTGGATAAGGGCATTGCGGTGCTGCAGTGAGGTAGTATTTCTTAGAAGTGTCAGCAGCCCAGAGCTCTCTCATCCTATTTGCGAAAGGGAGCATATTGGGGACTCGGGCTTCGATATCTATATCGATTCCATCGACGACGGCGTCATCTACGGGACGCAGAGCAGTGGAATTCGGCTTGACCGGGCCAAACATGTTCCAAATCATGTTCGCTCCAGAAACAGCATCGGCAGGCGAACGGAATCCCTCGTTAAATGTGGCGCCTCCAACAGAGAGAATAATTGTTTTACCCTTCGCTTGGCAGCCTTTGATATCCTCGCTGGTATATATATCAATCAGTATTGAGGCTTAAACATGACAAATAAATTCTCATGCCAGTAAAGAGGCCCGGGAAGAATAGGACGCCTTACCCAATCTGAGGACAGTGAAGTAGGTCGGTACCAGGGAATCTCTCACAAATGTCACCCTGATTCGCCCAGTTAACTTGTGGCACCCCCCCAATACCTTTGACTCTGACGACGAAGGCGAGCAGGAATACCTAATAAATTGCTTAGGGAGTCAATTCAAAACCTGAAGGATTTGCTAAGTAAGGTATACATCGACATCCGGACCTATTTTATTCCGTGTCAGCTATTGCATTTTGTGTATATAACATAAATCGTGATGAACTCACTTTCACAATAATGGCTTAGACGTAGCTGTGAACCAGCTTGCCCGCGTGAATTTTGACCTGTATGGAAGGGTTGAATTGACTTCAGCTCCCACCAAAAGCGATATATGATGTCGAGTATTACACTTACCCCAATAAACAACCATATTGTTGTGACTATCGGGGTTGAAGCCGGCTAATATTGTTTGCGCCCATAGAAGGGCCGCAGCGAAAAGATATTTCATCAATGGAACCATTTCAACCAATAATGCCCAATTGCTTAGTGCTGTTGATTCAACTGCAAGACCCGGTTCTGGATTGAGAAGCAAAACAAATTGGCTTGAGGGGGTGTTTTATGTTTCGACATACCCCTGGCTGGTCGGGTCAATGGGCTAGAGTAGGGCTGGAGAATATAACGGAACCGCGATGCCTGGACGGGAGAAAGATTGGATTCGGCTCGGTAACAAGGTCAACAGGCAGATATCATAAGAAACTCGGCAATGAAAAATCAATATCGGGAGGTAGTCGGAATCCAACCCTAGCTGGTCCCGCGAAAGATTCTAGCACAGTGTATACATCAGAGCATAGAAATGCTAACATGGCATCAATTATGCAAACATGTTGGTATACCGGCACCCGATATTGGAAGTCTACAAGTATTGTCCATGTTTGTATGGCCCAAGGTCGGCCCTGGGTCGAGGGAATGTAACCTCTTGGTTATGACTTCGGCAGAGGTAGAGGGAAATGACCCTGGCAGCAGGGAGAGAGTATGCATTTTGGGTGAGCTCAGCTCCCGCCCCGACTACCCCGCTAGGTGTTAGGATCGACCGGTTGTGGAGAGATACTCTGGATTGCTTCTGGAAACAGATCTTTGAAAATTGGGATTCTCCTCGAGTCATATGCGTTCTTGTGATGCAGGGATCAAGGTGTAACCCTGGAGGTTAAACGGGGATCTTGTTAACGGGACGTGTCACTTGACCGGCGGTACAATTGATGAGACTACAATGAAGTATTCAGTTCAACGAGTTTGGCAAAAGAGGCGCATGGAGATTTAAAAAAGCGCCTGATCATTCTATATGTGTAATGTTGTTGGACAAAGTCTGCTATTAGCACCACATTTTGTTTGAAATTAGGTGACGCAGGTATTGCTAGAGGTATTGCTAGAGGTATTGCTAGAGGTATTGCTAGAGGTATTATTAGAGGTATTATTAGAGGTATCAGGATTAAAACTCGTTCTATACGATATAAGCATATTCAACAGGCTTCTGCTACCACACATCTGACGTTATCGCAACTTCAACAGATACGAGAGGAGATTACTTAGCGAGGAACAAGCAGAATAATATCCCTACTATGCCATTAAGCAGAGGTATGATCCAAAAAAAAAAGAAAAAAGAAATCGCAGGGCAAATATGCAAGCGCCAAGTTCGCCCATATGTCGGGTATAAAGCTGTCATAAATTTGGATAAAAACGAAACTGAGAACGAAATAAAAAGAATACATAATTGTTGGGGGAGAGGGATGAGGTACTCACTCCTAGGGAGTATTGGTATTTACCACAAGAGTACCATTTCTATCCCATTCGGCGGGAAAATGGAAGGAATGTTGATTCAGAGATTGGGAGGGTATCGATCTCTTCGTGGCCCATGCCTTGAGAGAGATTAGGGAAATCTCCCACGCCATTAGCAAGGCCGTGACTCCCATTCCGATGGTAAAAACAAACATTGCATTCAGATTGTAATACTCCATGGCATTGACGATGTCTTTGGTCTGGTTTGGGGGTTAGAAAGGTGGATTCGAACGACTGGAAAGGACTACGGGGGTTACTTACACTCAGCATAAATATAAAGCCACCAGAGATCAGGCAGAAGGAAGCAACAAGCTCTGAGGGTGGACGAGAAGGAAGGACTGAGCTTGGAGGCCTGATGTATAGTAGGGTATATGTGACCGAGCGGGCAAGAGAGAATCCAACCAAGAGCATGCCCCATTGCTTATGTACCATTGTAGACACCATGCTATGCTGGTGATGGGAGCTCATCATCAACCCAAGAAGCATAATAACAATGGCAGGCATCGGATTAAGAGAGACGCCATGTTGTTTGGGAGGTTTCCAGCTGCCAGACTTTTGGTAGTATTTTTCGTCGGATACTGATTGTGGTAACGCTGATAAGTTTACCCAGTCACGGACACGTTTGGATTCGGCCAGCATTCCACACTATTGATTTTAATAAGAGTTTAAGTTAGTACGATAACCAATGCAATGCAATGCAGGTTGCCATTTCGATTTTGGTGGGGATGGCTTCCAAGTGACGTACCAGGCCCCCTCCAAAAAACATAACAGAGATCGACACATGCTCGAGATCCTGGGCTGTCCATGCATCCCCCCAAGCTGCGAGATGCTCCAGGAATACATTACTAGCGCCATAAAGGAAGATCACGAACGACTCCACGAACTCGGCAGTCGGGACCCTAGCCTTAGCAGCACCAACAACCGCACGTGACGGCTTCGTATTCCACGCCCAGCCAACATCGGCAAAACTCCCAACCCATCGGCCCAGTGTCAAAAATCCATACCAGACAAATATCCCACCCTTGATAAAGTGCGCAAGGCCATTGAAGACGTTATTATCTCGCTAGGTTAGGCATTAGTGGATATATTATATTTCCATGGTCAGTGTGCCCTATTCCGGGTCTGCTTGTCGCTGAACTTACGAAGATGCCACCATACACAACACCGCCTGTCGCAAGCGCAACAAACCCAAAGACTAGAATGGTCCGTTCGATAAATGTGTAGATCACATTGATGGTACCGATCACAGGTCGGGATAGGAGCCCGGGGATACGAGGCGTGAGATAATTGTCGATGAAGGTGAACCGGGAGAATAGACCGTCACACGTACGTTTGGGCATTTCTTTGGTAGGGGTTTCAAACTCCTCGGGCACCTCCGTTGGTGATAAGGAATGGCTATGGCTATGATCGAGGGACGAGCCTCGAAGAGAGCACGAGTTCCTTTCAGTCCCCTGGCCACTATCACCAGACCAGCGGTATTCATGAGAGACATCTCGCGCATAAGTTGATCCAGGGCCATCCGTGGGAAGAAATGCGACCCGCTCATAAGATACACCTTCCGTGTGATTTTCTTTTCTTTTAGAGTATGCTGAAAGCAAACCCATGATAACTTGGGCAACCATTACCCACGTCGCGATCCATCCTATCTTATGGTGCGCGTTGTTTTCATACAAATCTGGCGCTTGGCTGTTGTATATCGCACCAAGCAGCAGACCTAGGGAATTCACACCCAGAAACAAGAACTGAGCCGGTAAAGCTAATCTAGATTTCGCAACACTCAAGAACACGCCTGCCGTTTGATTTAGTACACTGTTAGCAAAGGGCTATGCAGCGATTTTTATTTTCTTTTTTTTTCCTTCGTTTTTGAACTGTACTAGCAAATGACAACAATAATGTAAAAATCGCATACCAACTGGAAGCACAATCACCCAAGCAATCACCATGAACGCAATGTGGGCGATAATTGTACCCGTGGCCTTCCGGTAGGCGAAATAGCTCAACACCGAATTCGGATCGTCCGCAAAAGGGCCAGGGGTAGCTATTGCTGCTACAGCGGTTTCCATTCCGTGGTCGATGTCTACCTCCATAGATCCATGGTCGTTGCCGTGCGCCGTAGCGGCTACCAGGGAGAAAAGGAACCCCGATAGCACAACGGCGCGGCGTAAGCTATACGAATGTGAGAATTTCCGCATGAGCGAAGGCTTGCCTTATTGAATACAAAAGACCTTTTCGGGGGAAAAAAACAGATGAATATTGTTATTTAAATCGCGAGTGTCGATGCCTCCGGTTCCCAGGAGGCCAAGTACATAACATATAATGAGCTAGGCGGATGCGCGGAGAGAAGGATTGCTGATCGTTTACCAAGTAGGCATAAAAAGAATCTTAGGATATATATTAAAGATTCTAAGATGAAGCACGCACAAAAGGCCAACAAATACTCGAGTGAGGGAGTGGGGAGAGGGCGGGAGCCTCCATTTGAAGTATGCTGGTGGTGTATAAATACTCTTTAATATCTTATATCCACCTGTCCCTCCCGCAGAAACTTTGGGTTATTACCGAACGGGTTCTGGTATTGCGCCAGTAATAGAAGAGTCAGAATTCGGCTTTTTCTTCTAGCACGAGCCCAATGACGTCGATGCTGATGCTAGTGGTGCATGGCTAGACCCTGGGGCCTTGCCCAAGCTTTTCACGCCTCGTGAAACAAGTCCTACGGCAGAACAAATAGAGCTCAGGCGAAAAGCTCCAATTCCTTGCCTTCGTCTATAGCTCTTGCCAAGGCCGTTTATATGTCAGCTCCTACAGCTTGTATCTAGTTAGCCAACACAGCTAGCGGGCAATAATAAGTATTCCGTTCGTGTTTGATACTAAGGGTGATGATGAGCATGATTCTAAGTTCCCCAGTAGCCCGTCAGTACGATGGAATGGAGTGGGGCGAGTTCGTAAAACTCCCAATGCTAAACCATATCATTATCCAGCAACTTATTTATGTACATCAGGAATCTCTGACCAATGTCTTTGGCCTCGTCCATGAGGAGGGGAAGAGATATTATATGATAGACATCGCACGGATACTGCTAATCAGCAATCACCGCTGCAGCTTGGATTGGGTTATCAGGTCGCCCTACTCTCACATGCAGTGGCTTACAGGAAAGAAAATGAAAAATGAAGAAAAAGACGGTGTGGTGGTACTCGTCGGACCTTCGACAACTGGAAACCCCGAGATGCCACCCATCCATGGATGAGACAGCTGCCTAATTCTGGTCACGGCGAAGTACGTGTAATATTATTACTACCAAATTCTAGCCCAGCAGGCCCTTTGCAGGACCCCGAGCAAGCTCCCAAATTATTCAGTACATGGTGCGTGACCTACCCCTCCCGTATTCTACCCGGGCCATCCGCTGCCCGATTTATCACCCAATTCTAGACAGCCACACTTTCAGAAGCCCTGCATAGACAAGCATTACGGAGGAGGTACCCAGGTGGTTAGACGTCCAGTAGTTACCCAAGTCTTCATCGTGGGCTCTCTGGGAAAATGAAAATGCCTCTGTTAAATGCCATGGCAGGTCTTACATTTTTGCAATCAGTATTGATTTGCAACTAGTAATTACTATTAATTACATCATGATTGAATCAGATCCTTCATCTTCAACTCAGTCCAACCGGAAGTCTATGGATGGATATTACTAACAGGATACCCACACCACCCTGCTCGCCAAGTCCATCACATCCTAGACACGGGCTTTTCTTTTTTTCTTTTTTCTTTCCCTTCTTACCCGCGGATCAAAAACGGATCAAAAAGCTGGGATCAGACTCTCCAAGCGGATATTGGTCACTCCGCGTATCCGATCAATGTCCCGTGAAAAAGAAGCAAAACTGACTCGATCCACACTCCCAAATGTTAATATTCTTTATTTTGAGAGCAAGCTGACAAAACAGTTAAACCTGTTAACTAGTTAAATTTAACTTAGTTGTGAGCAATCATCTTGTTGCATAACTAATGGGCATGGTGGGAAATGAAGAATAATTATTTGGGCTCCCAACCTAACCATATTTTTTTGTATCTATTCGGATATTCATTTAGGAACCACTCCGTAGCGGAAATAATCAAACATCATGTAATTGATATGATAGTTGATGCAGGTCCTTCCTCTGAATACTCCAACGGGATTCTAGGTCGGCAAAGCCCTGCCAAACCCGAGGCGCCATTTGGTTATTGTCAATAGCATCGGGTATTCTATCATTTCCGCTGCAACCGCATTATCGCAATTGGATCTCCGTTTCCATGCCCCCCCCCCCGCGCCGACTCAACCGGCCAGAGCCATTATTTGTCCGCTCAGAGACCTTAATACCGGGCATTTCATCGATGCAAACTTACTGAGCTAATTCGTCTCTTGCTCCTAGAAGTATATTTACCAGAACACGCCCTTGTTTCTGCTTACTTGCGGGCGCAGGTAGTCCACTAGAGATGGTAATTGCGTTTTGAATAACCTCAAATAATCCAGGGCTACTACTACCAGGATAGAAACCCGAAGCTCATAATCAACGCGACAAACCCGAATAAAACCCCAGGCCTATCCCCGGATGTAGTGTAACTAGTGTTTTGACTAGTAGTCCTGTCCTGGTTTGACGAAGTCTGCTGGACGAAATATCTTTCACAGAGCTCCCAAGCCACGATTCTCGCTCTTCAGTACGAACAACTTCAAGTTCTCAACGAGAACAGCCGTAGCTCAAAATCTAGGGATATCCGCAGGACGGGTCTGGTTGGAGAGCATGAGTAAATTCGGATTCACTTTCGCTCCCTATTTCATTCGGAATCCGAATTGAAATTGATTGACCCACCTGTAACTCGTGGATATACCGTGCCGAGGATGATAACTACCTACTAGCTTAAGGAGCAGCCATTCACATCTTTAAATGTGCAGAGGACAATATATTTAACATTATATAACAAAATAGCCAACAGTGTAGTATTTTATATAGTTATTGGGTATTCACGTCTAGGTACAGAGGTTGGCACCAAAAGTCTTTATTCCCCTAAAAATCAGGCCCTTATAAGGGCACCAAACTAGCCCTAGCATAGGGGGTTTACCTAGGTGGAAGATGAGGACTTAGGGAATGCATAATCCTAGCCTTACACCTAAGTTTACACCTATGCCTTATTGTGAAGGGCAAAGACTTGGGGGACAAACCTCTGTACTCCGTACTTAGGGAGTTAAATGGATGGTGGTAACTAATAGTTAAATAGTTAGGTGTTACATAATACAACAGAGCCTTAAAGTGAATCTTCCAACAACTGATCATTGTTCGTTGTTGCTGATTGATTGTGATCAATGATAGATACAGAGGACTGGATCAGGTAGAACAGCAGAATGGGAGAAAATTTCGTTATTAGGTCCCTGTTCCTATTGCCATTCACTTGAGGTTGTGTTGAGAGGAGCACCTTAACTACTTAATTCACTTCAACCCCCAGGATATTTTACCCAACAAGCTTCACATTCAGTTCACTTCAGACCAAGCCAACTCTCTCTCCATCTCCCTATATCTCTCTGAGCCATCTCAAACGAAAATATTTTTCTCTATTACTTTCCATTCTCTCGATCTACTCTTGCTTCTCCCTTGTGGCGTTTGATACTATTCCTGGTCGACTCTGAGCAATTCACACGAAAAAGCTTTACTCCACTGTCCTCTGAGACCCCTTCGCTTTATATTAGTTTGGGGTGAAGGATTGCAGAGCCCAAACGAGATAAACATCATGTCTGCCGTACTTGTCAATGCAACTCCTAACCATCTGCCAGTTTACGGCTGCGGTACGTTTTTCCCAATTGTTCCTCTGTCTTTTTGTCGGCTATTCGATGGAGTTACTTATCCAGTATAAACAGAACACCTGGGAACTATCTTTGAACATGATAACGAAGCTGCGGGACAGCTTTCCGAATCATATGTTAAATTTCACTTCAAAGAGCCATGGAACTCGCATAGTATCAAGGTTCCTTCTCACAATGGCACTCCCTTCAAATCGATACGTTCCTTGAAACCATTATATCAGTGCTTGCAGTGTTCGTCAGTTTGCCAAAGTAATTCAAGGACTTCCCATAGCAGCGAGACTGGCCACAAATTCTGTAAGTCTTTCTACCCAAAATGAAAAAAATAAAACAAAGAGAAGAAAAGACAAATCAACATGAATTATGTATTCTGACTATTATTGCTCGATACAGTCGCCGATTATCGCAGCAAGAATATCTACTGCCAAGCGTGCGATGATTTTATTTACGATATAGATCTCGAGGAGTCTATGGGCGTTTCGTCGGAAACTATAGGTACATTTTCTATCCCTTTTCATTGTAAAATGCTATAAATATTGTCTACATGGGCTGACGAAATTGTGATTTGTTTTCTTTTCTATCGCAGTATCTAAGAAAAGAAAGTTCGACGAGGTTGAAGAGCCTGAATATACATCTTATATCTCGATGAACACAACCAAAAAACTTTGCGGAAAAGAAGGTGTCCGAGGCTTATTTAATCTTGGCCAGACGTGCTATATGAATGTGATTCTACAGACATTATTCCATGAGCCTGTTCTGACAGCATTCTTCCTTGGGAATGGTCACGGCACTGGCGATTGTCAGCGGCCTAATTGTTTCGGGTGCGCTCTCGCCGATGCGTTTGCAGAATTTAGAAATGAAGAGAAGGATGAAGGTTTCGGAGCACTCAATCTCCTTCTTGCCTCATGGCAACAATCCTCGGATCTTGCCGGCTACCAGCAGCAGGACGCGCACGAGTTCTATCAATTCTTAGTCGATAAACTACATGAGAGCACCCCCGGCCACCTTGACTGCAGTCCCAACTGCCACTGTTTCTTTCACTCCGCATTTTTCGGCCGGCTGCGGAGCACAATAACTTGTGGTACTTGCGGCAAAGCTTCCCGGACTGAAGATCCGATCATGGATGTGAGTCTTGACCTCCAGGTCCAAAAGAAGAAGAAGCAAGCTCAGGGCGGTGGGGAAGTGAAGTCAGTGCCTCCTCCGACACTGCAAGGCTGCTTAGAGGGGTACACCTCTCCAGAGAAATTGGCTGCAAGCGAATACGGTTGCAGCCAATGTGGCTCCAACGAGGGAGTCACTAAGCAGCTAAAGCTCAGGAAGCTGCCAGTTATTCTGTGCATGCAACTGAAGCGGTTTGAACGGAACCGCTCAGTGTCGGAGAAGGTGGACACCAAGGTGTCATATCCGATTACACTCAACATGTTACCATACACCACGCGGCCAAATTGTCACAACAGGTCGCGGTTCCAGTACGATCTGTTGAGCGTTGTGGTGCACATTGGTGATCTCGACTCCGGACATTACCTTGCCTACTGCCGGCACGGTGAACAGTGGTTCAAGTTCAATGACGATCGGGTAACGGTCGTTACTGAGGCGGAGGTGCTGGGCGCCGATGCCTATCTGCTGTTCTACACGTTGCGTGCGTATGGTCCCCGCAAGTAATTGCGGGGAGTTACTTGCGGGGAGCATATGCCCTGGCAGTCAATAGGGTATCTTTGTGATCCCCGACCGCAGGCGGCTATGTCTGGAGTTGGGCGTTGGGAGCTTCAGGTGCGTATTTTCTCTTATCACGTCTTGCTAAAAAGTGGATATGTACTCGCATACTAACATATATTTGCAGCTGGTCTGAAGCTCTTGCGCCTCCTCCGGGGAGATCATCAAGGTGACATGTTGGGAGTACGGAAGTGGCACCTTGGTGAACGTTAGATGGGAAAAACCATTGTGGCACAGGCTATTAGCGCCCATAGGAGGCGTTTGGAGACGGGAGTTATTCATTTTGTGTCTTTCATTTTTCTTTTATATTTTTTGTTTGATTTTCATACTGTGGGGGGTTTTTTTTATTTAAATGATATCCCTGTCAGTGATTGTTTTGTTTGGGCTGCTTTAGCCCAACAAATGTTTAGCATTGAAGCGGCTCTACAAGAGCCATTCCTCAGAAATGCCCTTGCATGCCTATCATCATGCCACTTGCTGTTCTTTGACCTTCAAAAAGTCAGGGCTAGGACCGGCATTGTTGTTTCTTTCTTTCTTTTTTTTTTCTTTGCTAGAAGCATCTCCTTTCCTTAATAATAAGAATTAATAACTATAACCACTCTCACCCAAATGCCTCACGGGACTCCTCTCCCTCTCGGCCTAGTTAGCCCTGTAGCTCTTGCTCGCCGTCGACCTGTAGGTCCTCCTCTACTCGAATGACGGCCAACTGCCGAACCACGGTTGGCATTTGAAGTGCTGGTAACTTTCCTCGATGCAGCTCCGGGTGCGGAGAATTTCAATGACGATCTTGCTGTCTGTGGGTTGTCAACGAAGGTCGTGTCCGTAGTCCTAAACCAGTTGGAAGTGCTGCTATTAGCAGATGGATATGAAACCTAATGGTGTTATACAAACGGAGCTTACAAGAAAGATTCAGCCTCATTATCAGTGGCATATTGAGCTTCCTCGAGAGCTGAAGAAAAAAATATATATAGTATCAGAATTCACATCTGTCTCAGGAATCGAGCGAAAATGGAATGAATACACACGCATACCGTCTCGCTTGGCCTTCTCATTTTCTTTCTCCGCTTGTTTCTTTTTAAAGCGCCGGAATGATTCAGGCATCGGGGACTATAAATAAAAAAAAAGTTGATCAGCTAACTAGTGAAAATAACTAGCAGATACGACCAGATAGTAAATGAATTCATACCTCCGGAAAATCAGCACAAAAAGCATTCATGTTCAACCCATACAGGAAACTAGCAAAGCTTTCATTGAATCGTGACAAACTCTCATGCATCAGTTGGAGATGGATGAAATTAGCCTCTAGATCAGCCATTGAGTCAGCCAACTCAGCGAGTTGAGGCTCTAGAGCTGAGATTGCAGGTCGAGAGGCGCTTCCCCCAGGGAAACTTCCGGCTGGGAAACCATGGGCATCGCGTATCGATGACCTGGAGCTAGGACGCAGCGGGGTTGTAGGGCGGGATCGTGAAGTTGATCGCTGTCTTCTGGCTGGATCCATGAAGGAGGAGGGCCTGTAAGCTGTACCCTACTAACGAACGTCGAACAGATTTCGCAAGAACTGAACTAAACCACTATAACTAATTAATGGTTCATTCAACCAAGCCAACCGCGCGTCCCCTTTTTGCCCCCTGGAAACATGAACTCTGTCTGGATGGCAGCGTATCGGCGCCCATGGGAAGAATATTTCTTATTTCGCCTTCTAATTTCTTTTCCTTTTCCTTTGCACTCAAGGTTAAAACAGCTTAACTAGTTAGGTAACGAACTCAAGCATTATCACGTGACATCCCACCTACGCCTTGCCCCCCAATTGCCGAATCGGGTAATTATTCAACTGATCCCGTGTTTTTCTTGCCTTATTAACTTTGACGCGCTTTCTTTGGTTGCTGGATAGGTCCTGGCCGTGGTTCCATGTATTAATTCGAGTTTTCAGCCCATTTCCCCCAGACTGCGTCGGTGCCCCCTTATACCTTTCCCCGTTCCCCGTCCATCTTTTCTTGTACCTCCCTTTTTTCTAACAAACCTGCCATTCACTCATTCATTCCTCAGACTGCATCCTTTATGACCTAAAATCAGTCAATCGTTACCCTAAGAGGCGCACTCTTAAGCTATAGATAGGAACAAGCACAAGTTTGTCACTGTGTTGGTGCCTGGCTCATATCCCTGCTCTCTGCTCCCACATGTGCACCCGCCTCACCTGTCGCTCATTACCTGCATCCAGATTTACAGCTCCGTCTACATTCGTTATTCCACAGCCTACGCCTTCCACTCGTTATTTTTCCTATCATCGCCTATGTAAACAACAACACCTTCGCCCTAGATCCATATTCCCTGTCATCCGATATCTCCGCTCCCCTTCTATACACAGCCCCCAAGCCCACCGTCTGCATACGCAAGCATCTTCGATTTGGACCCTATCTCTATCTGCCATCATTGTATGCGGAGGACTTACCCTAAGCCACTTATATACTCGAGATCCTACACTTCCTACTACGACCTCAATAACCCTTCCCGAGAAATTTCCAGCGGAAGAGTTACAGGACTCTACTTCATCACACCTACCAGCAATGGCAGAAGTTGAACATACCGGTTATGTTGGTAATCTCACAAGAGAGGAGGAGGCGAAACTCAAGGAATTCTGGGGAGTGCTATTAAAAGTTTTCGGGGTCGTTAAGAATGACACCGCTATCCTGAATGGGACACCCGCCAATGACACCACAACCGGCGTGACCGACTCTAAGAAATCAAAGAAAAGAATGGGCTTCTTCCGTAAAAAGAGCGATACTGTTGAGCCTGAGTCTTCGAGCGATGCCCTAGCTACCACAGCAGCAAATTTGAAAATATCTGATTCCGACGATAAATACGGCCAAACCAGAGAGTTTTATGACGCGTTGGCGAACCTATCTCCAGATGATTTGCGACTTGCATTCTGGAGCATGGTTAAGGCCGATCACCCCGATGCCCTTGTCCTCCGCTTCCTTCGTGCGCGGAAATGGGACGTCAACCGTGCTTTAGTTATGCTGATTTCGGCTATTCGGTGGAGATCACAAGTAATGCATCTCGACGACAACATCATGCTTGAAGGTGATAGCGGAATGGAGAAATATTCCAAAGGTGACAATCCAGAGGAGAAGCTACTAGCGGATGACTTCTTGAAATTGTTACACATCGGAGAGAGCTTCATTCATGGTATCGATAAAAGGGGACGTCCGATCTGTTATATTCGAGTAAGATTACACAAGACCGGAGCGCATTGTGAGCAAAGCCTTGAAAGATATACCGTTTATCTCATCGAGACATCGAGATTGCTTCTTCAGAAACCAATAGAGACTGCGGTATGTATGAACTTTAGGTGGTCCTGACTAGCTCATTAGCTGATTTTCAACTAGGCTCTTGTCTTTGATATGACCGACTTTTCGCTCGCAAACATGGTAAGGAATATCCGGGTTTCTATTAAGCCTTGTTCAACCCAAGCAGCTAACGAGATAAATAGGATTATGCTCCAGTAAAATTCATGATCAAGTGCTTTGAGGCGAATTATCCAGAAAGTCTAGGTGTAATTCTTGTTCATAAAGCTCCTTGGCTATTCTCCAGTATGTTCTGATCCTCATATTGTACGAGTACGATCATTTTGAATACTAATCACAACTAAAGGCATTTGGACCGTTATTAAAGGCTGGTTGGACCCGGTCGTCGCTTCAAAGGTCAATTTCACGAAGACCACCGAAGATCTTGAACAGTACATAACACGCAACAACATCCTCAAGGAGTTGGGCGGCGATGATGATTACGATTATAAATACATTGAGCCCGTCGCGGATGAAAATGTAAAACAACAAGATACTGCCACCCGCGACAGCCTGATACTAGAGCGGGTACAACAGGTCACCCGATTCCAAGATGCAACACTAGACTGGATCACCCCTAGGCCTCCCAGTGGCGATATCTCCGCCACCGCGGCTACCAGACTCAGTTTGGCAACTGATTTGCGCGCAAACTACTGGCAGCTGGATCCATATATTCGTGCCAAATCATATTACGATCGCATCGGCGTATTACCCCCAGTACAGAAAGAAATACATTCCGCGGCTGCGAGCACTACGCGCAGTAGCTTATCGAAACACAGCAGTGAAATCATCACCACACAAGCCGTACCTGCGGATGATAAGATTGGAGTTGTAAGCTAGGCCAATTCGGCGTTGTTTTCCGTACTCTCGGCTGCGTATCTTGGCTCGGTTTGCCTGGTTAATTACATCCGCATAATTTTTTTGACCAGGTGGCTTCTTGAGATACTCCTGCTCTCCAGCAGTTTATTCCACGAAGGATTGTTTTAATACTTTTTTGCAGTCCAACTATGCCATCCTGCTTGCCTTACCACCGCGAAGCTTTGCGGCATGACCATCGTTGCATCTTTTCATTGAACACATCATGCCACGTTTTTATTTTATATTTCGAGCGCATGGGACCCGGGCCTGTACAATACGGCATTAGATTTTCTCCCTTCCCTCTTATGATTTATATACCACGCATTCCTGTTTTCCCCACTGTTAAACCACTGTTTTTTAGACTGTTTTAGGGTGTTCGGAGGCATTTTCATGGTAAACAAATTTATATTTTTATGGAATTTAGAGGGTATTAAGCATAAAAGTTATCCAAGCTATAGTAAGTAGTTGGTACTAAACACTAATACAGCGAGCCCGGCCTTATGGACTAAGTTTTGTGCTTTGAAAAATAATATGCTTAGAGCTCTGTCCTCGTTAGAGATTCTTGTATCAACTACATCTAATTTTTGTCTCATCAGCTTCGAGGTGAAGCCTATCCATACCTTCTATGCCTCTTCTACTACCCTTCCAGCTGATGATTACTAGTATCATTTAGTTGGTTATTCCGTGATGAAGCGCTTGGTAGTGGGCAGTTGGTTGAATATCTGAGAAAACATGTAATTTTTCCGTCCCATCCCCAAGCGGATTCGTGGTGTACCTCCCGTTAGTTATACAAGGAGAGTGAGGTGAACAACTCGAAGATGTCATTTGGCTTTTCAAGGAACGGTGTTTTTTGGATAGAAGCATAGCATAACATGATTTGCCCATATAGTGGATGGTAGAGCATATTTACATCTTAGACTTGAGTTCCTCGCAAAGAGCCTGCAATTCCGACTTATCAGATTCTTTCATGGGCCAGCCGACAGTGAGACCTTCTTCGGCGTTTGGTTTTGGGATCTATTAAGATAGTCAGCTTCGTCCAACCATATATGGTGTTGTCGACAGGATCTCGACTTACAACATGGAAGTGTACCTATAAATATCAAGTTAGCTAGAGAAAGCCAGAAGGCAAAATTGCAGTACTTACATGATCGACAAACTGGTGAGCGAGTTTGCCGTTATTCTGCAGAATATTGTAATTCTCTGCCCCAGTGGCAAGGGCGATACTCTTTGCGACAGGCTAATGTAGGAATCAGTCAAATATAGATTCTAACACGAATGAGCATGGGCTAAAAATAACATACCAACATCTCCCGGAGAGAATCATCTGGGATATCAGTGAGCTTGGAGCCATGATGTTTTGGAATCACTAACTGCACAAGAAAGCTTCTGTCAGGACGGTTTATGAATTTGGATGACGAGGAGGGGGGCAAAGGGGGAGACCAACCGCATGGCCTCTGCTAAGAGGCTGGATATCTAAGAAGGCAAGAACCCGATCGCTTTCGAACAGTTTCATGCAAGGGATTTCTCCTAGACTTAAGAGTTAAAAAACACAAATACAGGACCGTGGCTGTATTGCAGAGACCATTTGCATAGTTAGACTCACCCTTGATAATTTTGCAGAAGATGCAAGCGGCATTGGAGGCCATTGTACGAAGGGTGAGCACAGAAATAGTTCTTGAGAACAATTGTTAGGGACGAGATATGTTGATAGTCTCAACTAAGAGCACTATTGTTATGTTCAGAGGAGAAGGGGAGTGGGGGATTTTGTTGCATCATCATCATCATTACACGCCCCAACCTGGACCGCGGTACGGAAAAAAAAAAAGATGGATGGGTCCGGGATCGAACGAGCAGCCTCAGAAGTGCCAAGACTTGACGGTAGTATATAGGAAAGAACGGCCATAAAATGGGAGGAGTGGGACAAACTAGCTCAGAATCCATTTCTTGCCTTTTACCAGAGATGGCCGTGGTCTTGCCCAGAATACTCCGCTCTTCTATCTTTGGAAAATAACATCGACAACAGTCGGTCGATTCTTATTTTCTTTTGGATTTTTAATTTCTGCTTTAATCCCATGTTGAATCAAATCCCACTTATTCTTCTACCTTATTCATTCCGTTTTATCCCGTAATACAGGGCAGTGTGCTGCGAATTTGGAGTCGGGTAGATCAAAATCTGGACGTGGCAACAAGTAAGGGCGTGGGCCTAACCCACCATCCGGGAACACCAAACCGCGACAAACATGGAATTAATGGGCAGCACAGGCAAACTAGATACCCTAGGTAGTTATGTTAGCTCTCTCACTTTCATTCAAGATGGTCCTCTATCCTGAGGAATATTTATTTTAGTTAATCTCTTATCGTTACCCCACGGTTTACGCCTAAGGGAGTGTTCTCCGCACCAAGAGCACTTCGGTCTGACGGGACGACTGGAGGCGATTGTTATCGCCGACAGTCTGACCAAGTTCGCTGAATGGAAAGCCCCACGAACAGGCATCCACTCTGATTGGGCTCCAGGTTTAGGATGTATAAGAAGTGCTTGCGAGTCCGGTTCACAAGTTTCTCAAGGACCGTCAGATCACCTTCCAATCTATGCCAGGTTCATCCCCCGTAATCCTGTTCATCACAACTTTACATCACATAGAACTCTAGCAGTCATGTATACTTCAGAACTTTCCGAAACCGACATCTCGGGCTTGCGAGCCAACAAAGACAGAATGCAACACTGGATACATCACAGCTCTCAGTGGGGTTCTGGTATCAGATGGGGAGGGTAAGCATATCGATGCACTAGTTACTAGACATGATGCCCTAACAATTAATTCTAGTAATCCGACAGATACTGGTATGCAGCGGTTAGCACTATCACAAGACGATAAGCAAGTTCGAGACTGGTTCGTTGAAACGACCAAGGGTCTTGGATGCAATGTCACTGTCGACGAGATGGGAAATATCTTTGCTGTTCGCCCAGGCCGGAGAACGGACGTTCCAGCTACTTTTGTTGGCAGCCATCTTGATACCCAGCCCACTGGCGGCAGATATGATGGAATTCTTGGTGTTTGCGCCGGCTTGGAGATGTTGAAGGTTTTGGAAGAAAAGGGCATTCAAACAGAGGGGGGTGTTGGTGTTGTTAACTGGACTAAGTTCGTACCTGGCTCTAACCTTCCCCATTTTCGGCCTACCCTTCTCGACAGCATTTCTAAAAAACTGATATGTTAACTATAATAATAGCGAAGAAGGAGCTCGATTCCCCAAGAGCATGGTCTCGTCTGGTGTCTGGGCTGAAGCTATCCCTGTAGAAACTGCCCATGCCCTCCTCGAAGTCCCAACTGTTGCATCACTCCCATCCGCAGCTTCCTCCCCCGAATCCATGAAATCTGCTCTTGAGAAAATCAACTACCTTGGCATTATCCCCTGCTCTTACCAATCCACCCCTATGGCCGCTCATTTCGAACTCCATATTGAACAAGGCCCATATCTCGTCTCTGCTGGTCAGAGCGTCGGCGTGGTCACTGCTGTCCAGGCTTTCCGCTGGTACCAGATCAATGTTACCGGACGAGACTGCCACACCGGCACAACAGCCTTCGAGCACCGTGCTGATGCGCTCTATGCGTCTGCCAAGATGATGGTGCGCGCGCGTGAAATTGCAGAAAAGCATGGCTGTTTGGCCAGTGTGGGCATTGTCGATGTCAAACCAGGCAGTGTCAATACCGTACCGGGATTCGTCAGCTTCAGCCTTGACTTCCGTGGCCCCGAGAGTGAAAATGTAGCTATCTTGGATGCTGAGTTGAGAAAAGAATTTGCTGCGATTGCTGCTGAGGAAGGGAGCAAGATTGGAAAGCCATGCAAGGTGGAGTGGGAGTTGAGCTTTGATAGTCCCGCGATCAACTTCCATCCTGACTGTATTGAGTGCGTCACAGAATCTGCAAGAGCTGTAGTAGCGGGCACACCGAACCCAGAGTCTATGTATCGCACCCTCCGGAGTGGTGCAGGGCATGATAGCTGCTTCACATCGAAGCGGGTACCAACTAGCATGGTGTTTATTCCATGCAAAGATGGTGTTAGCCACCATCCTGAGGAATTCTCGACTGCAGAAGATTGCATGAACGGTGCATCGGTCATCTTGCAGGCTGTCGTGAGATATGACAAGAAGAGATTCCAGAAGTAAATTCGGGATATTCTAGCTATTACATACATCTCGTTCTGTTTAGCATCCATTTAATTTAATTATTGTTTAACTTGCCAAATAGTCCCGTAGAAATCGACATAATAAATCGGTCATGACGAAAATAATGCCATTAAAATTAACTAATTTATCTAGCAATCTCGTCATTATAGGGAAATATAACATTCCATTTTTACGGACTTTTTTTAATAGTCGTCCTAAGCCATAAATCCAGCTAAATGCCACGTCACATCAAATGAATCGCACACTTGAAATGTAGATCATTTAAGACGACGCAGGTGGAGCACCTCGGCCACGACCAACTCCGCCACGGAAAGAAGGCTGGAATTCACCGGGAGCACCGCCTTCCTTGCCCTCACCAGCATCACGGCGTCTGTATCCGCCATCGCCACGAGGACCACCTCGTCCACCGGGGCGTCTCTCGCGCTCTTCGCCGCCCATCATTCCACGTGGGGGAGCATGAGAACGCTGCTGCTTGATGTGGGTTGCTGGCACGATCTCGGCGGGCACGTGAAGCCACTCACGCAAGTAGTCCAAACCCTCTGGGGTGAGAGTGTAGTAGTAGTACTGCCATGAGAAACGAGTCTTGAGATATCCGCGGGAAGTCAGGGACTGGCATGCCTTGATGACCTGTGGGAAAGAGGTTAGTGAAATGAAAGATCAAATAGGGTTTAAATGTCGGGTTGAAGGAAGCACATACATAGAGGTTCTTAGTGTCGATATCGCCATGCTTAGGAAGGTTGTAGTCCTTCTTGGCCACGAGTACGCCCTCTAAAGAACAAAAACGTAGGATTAGTGACGTTCTCAGACGGACAAGAAGTCGGATAAAATATATTTATAGCGATTGGAAAACAGGATATCGCAGAGGTATCAATTTCGTTCTACTTACCGCGGAAGAGGTACGCGTGGATCTTCTTGCGGTCAGCCTTAGGAATGAGCCTATTTCGTGCAATGGTTAGTTCGAAGACGGTTTTATGTTTTAGAGAAATGGGAAGATAGTAACTTACATTGTCGCGAGTTCCTGGCGCTATTCGGGGAATCGCTTTGACAACGCGATCCGTGATAATGCAGGTAGGTATGGTTGGCAAGGAGAGTTCGAAAAAGTCCCAAAGAAGAAACCCCAAATTGAGTGGGAGGTCGTGAAACTAGGGCAAGCAGCTCGTGAGCCCTAATTATTGGCCATATTTGGCCCTGGGCTTCATAACGTAATCAATTATGTCTTGGCAGCCCATGTGACGTCTTCTTGTTCTTTCTCTTATCTTCCTCACCCATGCTTCCTTCAATCTTCAGTTCATCTTCGTCTTATTCTGCCTGGTATCGTTTTTGCAACAGTCATCCTACATATATATCTTGTTATATTGTTGGCGGGGATTCGTTTTTCTACTCTCACCATGTCTTCGTCCCCCGTTAACGTCCTTTTATCATCCTTTCCTGGGCTCGCATTACCGCCTACACTCTGCATTCCTCTCCTCTCATCAACAACCATCACAGAGCTCACTACAAAGATCGCTTCATATCTTCCGTTCCCCCTCAATGAAAACTCCTCACACTTTGTATTAACCACTACGAATAATCAACCGCTGCCATTCTATTCCTCTGCCACCCTTGCCACTCTCCTCTCTGGTCCTGACTCTCACGCATCTGACCTCCTACCCCTTCGACTTAGCGCCCGAATATGCGGAGGCAAAGGTGGATTTGGCTCTCAGCTTCGGGCTGCGGGAGGCCGTATGTCCAGCCGACGCAAAGGTAATCAGGAGGCAAACAATGGGTCCAATCGAAACCTAGATGGTCGGCGGGTACGCACTGTAAACGAAGCAAAGGCCTTGGCCGAATATCTTGCACTCAAGCCAGAAATGGATAAGAAGGAAAAGGAAGTTCGAAGGCGGAGATGGGAAGCTATTGTTGAAGCGGCTGAGAAGCGTGAACAGGAAATTCGAAATGGGGAAGGAAAGGGGAAAGTTGACGGCGCCTGGATGGAGGATAAGGAGGAAATGGGCGAGAAAGCGCGGGAGGCGGTTTTACAGGCTATGAAGGATGGAGCTTGGAAAGATAATCTAGCTGGGGGTGTGCTACATGGTGGTAGCGAGAGCAGTGGCAGCGGAGGATCTGCCACCCCGAGTGAGGATAGTGATATGGAAGATGTGGATACTAATTCTGCGGAAGCATCTACGAGTTCGAGTTCGGTCAGGAAACCTCCCCCAACCCGACGCTACGCCGGCTTCGATGATGAGGATGACGATGAGCTCATGTCAGACGAGGAAGACGAGGACGAACCACAGGATCCGAAGGGGAAAGCAAAAGCTTAGGCACTTGAGCTTACAGCCCGTTCCAAAATATGATTGTATTGTTTGGCGGTACCAGGTGTTGGGCGCTCGGGAATTTTACCTTGGTTTCTAAGTCGTAAAAATATGGCATAAATGGACACCTTCAATTTTTTTTCATGGTTACTATTTTTATTCTCAAGTCAGAGCCCATCTAACTCCATTGTTTAACTCCTGTACTCCGTACTATGGCTCGTACTGCTGGATAGAGTTCATGAAATGATTAGTCAGCCACTTTTGAAATTTATCAGAAATTCAATCTTGAAGCAGCAAAACGAAACCGAAAGAGAAATTCTAAGAATGAATCGCCAGATCTCGTGGCCTCGTCATGATAACCTCAATATTTAGGCCTGCATATCCTAGAACCTTCCAATGCATATATAAACACTCTGGCGTGCGGACTTGGAATCGAATTCGGCTTGCACACCCTCCAATCCCTACATACCGTGTCTTTCATGCATCTACCAAACCCCTAACCAGTCTCCCAGCGTTGCCACACCGCGATATTGCTGCTCCAGCAGATGTCATCCAGAATACCTCCAAAACCCCCGGCCACTGGGCCCTCCCCGCTACTTGTCGGGGTTGCGGCGCATATACCCAGTTCCTATATCCTCATGAGCCTGGATTTTACACCTCGACGCGAAAACCTGTGAAGCACTATATCAATCAGGTAGAAAGGAGTAATGAAAAAGAATTGGGTGAAGATAACGCTGCTGTGCAGAATCCAGGGGTAGATACCACGCAATCGACTACTGGGGCTTCGAAACCCAAGGAATACCCCGACGTTGAGCCACCGATTTGTGACCGATGTCATAACCTTGTTCATAGCCGTGAAGGAGAGCCGATAGCGTATCCTTCAGTATCCTATATACGCGATTTAATAGAAGAATCCCCTTTTCCAAATAACTATATCTACCACATTCTCGATGCCGCCGACTTTCCACTATCCCTAATCCGAAATCTTCCAAAATACATCCCACTCCAACCGCAACGGAGCCGGAACCGCAGGTCGCAAACGAAACAATACTCATCCAGTCGACAGCTTGCAGAGCTTAATTTTATTATCACCCGGGCCGATTTACTCACGAATAACAAGGACGAGGCCGACTCTTTGATGAATGAAATGGTGGGGATTCTACGTGAATCTCTAGATCCTAAATCCCATGGCATTCGGCTGGGAAATGTGCATATGGTCAGTTCGCATAGAGGCTGGTGGACCAAATCTATTAAACAGGATATATGGGAAAGAGGTGGTGGGGTATGGATGGTGGGAAAGGCAAATGTTGGGAAGAGTAAATTGATACCATCCATTTTCCCCAAGACAGCTCCTTCTCCTCGGCCCCGAAGTTATGGATCTCGGCCTGGAGTGACAATTATCGGCCGTTTATCTTCATCCAAAGAGAATACGCCCCCAGAGATAAGCTCACTCGAGGACCGCCCAAGCTGTGGATCGGAAATTGATGCTGAAGACCTGGATGTTGAAAATATGACCCTCCTTCCACCACTACAGACGGAGGTTCCCTTCCCAAGTTTCCCGATCGATTCATCTCTACCTGGAACCACGGCATCTCCTATCAGAATACCCTTCGACAACCACCGTGGTGAAGTCATTGATCTACCTGGTCTACAACGTTCTGGGCTTGCAGATTACGTGAAGGACGAATTTAAATCGGACCTAGTGATGACTTCCCGGCCCAGACCACAAAGATATACCATTAAACCGCAGCAGACCTTATTACTTGGAGGGCTCATTGGGATTACACCGCATAACTCAGAAAACATCATTTTGGCGGCGCCCTTTGTTTCTCTCAAGCCACACATAACCGCTAATCATAAGGCAACGGAGATGCTGGCTCAAAAGCGTGAATGCCCCGTAGGAAACATCGCTAAAGAGGGCATTGGTGAAGAATATGGTTCAGAAGTAATTGAGTTGAAATGGGATGTGACACAAAAGTACGCGAAGTCACCATCTTCAAAGGATATCCTACCGCTCTACAAGATCTTCGGAGTTGATGTTCTAGTTGAGGGCTGTGGTTGGGTAGAGCTCACTGCAGAAGTCCGAACAAGACATTGGACTCCAGGGGAATTTCCTAAAGTTGAAGTTTTCAGTCCCATGGGGAAGTTTATTGGTAGTAGGAAACCCCTGGCCACCTACTCGTTCAATCTACAGCATCGTGCTGCGGAATTCCGAAAACGTATTACAAAACGATCTAGAACCTAACCCCCGTCCTGCCCGCCCAAATTTAACACCAAAGGCTGTTGTATCTTTTGCATATATGGAGTTCTGGAGGCGATGAAGGTGTCTTTAGCTGGGATACAGGCGTTATTGTATAATGTACTATATAAGATGTAAATGTAAGACTAGGAGAATCAGAAACGAGAATTTATCTCTTGAATTCTAAATTAATATCGTTAAAATACTTTTCCAATTCGTAGCTCAAATACCCCTGTCTCCGTTCCACCCATATCGATGTATTCAATGTCGCGGAAGGATATGTTTGTAGGACTAGAAAATTTCACCCCATAACACGGAACTTGATAAGAAACCTCATTCAAACTTAACTCCACTCATTCAATATTCTCAAAGTGGAAGGATGGGTTGCCCGGAGTCGCGCTCTGCGAGACTGGGGGAAGACCCTCCCTCTTCACGCCATCAATCGTGGTACCAACGTCTTGGCCCTCTTCCACGACAAGAATTTCCACGTCGTTAGACCCAGTAACCTTCTTCAAAGTACCAATGATATCATTAAGAACTTGTAATTCGTCGAAAGGCAGCTCACGATTAAACACACTGTCAGGATTCTCCTTGCTAGTAATCAAGCGCTTTTTCAAGCCTTGGACAAAAGGCATAGCCTTCTTCATCTCGCCTAGTTTCCCTACCTTTCCATTAAGATCTTTGTCGTTTATTGTGAGACTGACAGCATCGAATGCCTCACGAACGAGCTCAACGTATTTGTCCTGCCAACTCGGGAAGTTCCTAGATACAAAAATCGTGATCTTCTTCGGCTTCCGGGGATCGAATTTCACGCTCTTGCCCTTCGAAATCTTTTTGATGAAGGCTGCCTCAGAAGAGGTGATATTCGAGATGGTAGATCTAATATAAGCGATGGCTTCGGAGAGAGCGGTTGATGGCTCTGGGACTACGGGGAAAAGCGCATTTTGGATAGTTTCCGGCTATTGCCATTCTTTAGTATCCACGTAGTAAGGACTGAATTGTTGGGAGATTCTATATCTTACCTTTTTGAGAATCTCGAGCCACATGTTTTCGGCCCAATGAGGAGCAATCGGGGTAATCAAAAGAGCTTGCAACTCAATATATCTAAGGATAAGATCACGGTGCATGCCAATTCCAGATGAGGTTGCTATCTCTCTGTAAAAGTCTCTTGCGCTGGTAAAGTCATAGAGACCTGATTTCAAAGCCGACTTGAAGTTGGTCCTAAAGTGGTTAAGTGTTAATATAGGATCAAACCATCTGTAAGCAAGCTCTTTACATACTCAGAGTAGTGTGCCCTAGTTTGGTGGACTAAGGCGTTCATTTCATTATCAAATACTTTGTCGAGGAACAAGTCCGCTGGGCCGGTGCGCAGCGATTTGTCGGCAATAACCTCTTCAATCCATTCCTTTAGGTTAAATAGGCGAAGAATATTGCTGTTGGCCACGGTTTCGTCAAAGTTAGCATCTTCAATACTATCGCCAGCATCTGCAAAAGCAATGCGGGTCGCATCCGCGCCGTACTTGTCAACGGCATCCCTCAGGGTCAGAAAGTTTCCTGTGCTTTTGCTCATTTTTTCACCGTTTAGCAGTAAATGGCCATTGGCTCTCACACCGCGTGGCCAGTATTTTTTGGGGAAAAGAGCAACGTGACAGTATAGCCAGAATGTAAGATGATTTTGGATCAGATCTTTACCGGAAACTCGAACATCCAAAGGATACCAATAATCGAATTCTCTCCTCATGGTTTGTAGTGCTTCCTTGCTTACCCCGCTCTTGGTAGTAAGATCGTCGCCGAATTCTCGCCTACCAAATACATAATCCCAAACCTCGTCGACCATTTGTTTCGGGTTGATACCAAGTGTTCCAGGTTGGCTCCCATACCTGTCTCCTTGGAGAAGGTGGGAAATGGTATAATAACATTGATAAATGGTACTGTCACTTAAACTCTCCACGAGGAACTGAGGGTCCCATGGAAGCTTGGATCCGAGACCATACGTACGGGCGCACGCCCAACGGTTCAACCACTCAAGGTTCTTCTGAAGGCCATGGCGTGTGTCAGATGAATACGTATTGAGGTCAGTAGAAACGTATTCCATAGTTGCGGATTGCCATTCAGGGTCATTTTCACCATAATTGAGGAACCATTGACCAAGGTATGCAACAACGCATTCGTCGGCACTTCTGCTAATAACTTTACCCATCGGGTCGGCAAAAGGAAAGGCGTCACCACTCTTAATGAGAGACAGACGAACTTTTTCTTTGGCTGTTTGGACAGATTCCCCCTTGAATTCACCAACAAGCAGTGTTCCCTTGTAAAATCCTTCAGTATAGGCCAAATCTTTTGCCTGGGCAAGCTGAACAGTATCCTTTGGCGAATTAATTTTAAGTTGTTTAACAAGGGTAGCTGCAGTCGTGCTACCGTACGATGGCGTATCGATGATTGGAAATATCTCTAGCTCTGCCCACTCTTTCTGAATACCGTAGTAATCGGCTTTCTTCGCCAGATCTGCAACAGTAGCATAATCATCAGGGCTGTCAGAGGGAACCGAAGTGACAACACCGGTTCCCTTGGTAGCGGATACGGTTTCCATTGGCAAGATCCTTACACCTTCGGTGTGCATAGACAGAGGAGCGTTGACGAGTGTACCAACAAAGGAGCTGCCGGGGGCTTCAACGACAGCGGACAATTCGGCTTGATCACGAGGAAGGTGATCAACGTCGAAGAATGTGCCTTGAAACGCCATATTCCAGGCTGCCCTCTTCGTAACAACATAATACTCCTTGTCACTCACTTTATAGAGACCATAAGTAATGTTGGGGCCAAGGAAGCAGCAGGTCTGTCCATACATGGTCTCTGGTCTCAGCGTAGCGGGAACGAAATAAACATTTGCATCATTTTCAATCTTGCCATTGACAAGCTCTTTCGCTTTATTCGACCATTCTTTTACCTTTAATTTCAAGGCAGTGTACTCCTGTGGCCCAACACCCTCTCCCTCTACTCTATCGTGGTCCATACATGGCTGGCCATCTTTTGGAGAATAAATGGTATACCGGCTTCCATACATAATCTTGCCCATTTCGTGCAATCTATTCATCTGCCAGCGAACAAAGGAATCATAATAGGGATTCACATCGGTCGTCACCATTTGCCTCCGCCAGTCAACCCTTGCTCCCATGCTGTCCAAATCTCTAATCCAAAGAGCGGGAAAGTGGTCAAGCCAATGCTGAGTGTCCGCAAACTTGTGAACCTCTTCAAGTGGTATCCCAAGAGCCAGCATAATTTGGAACTGGTACTTTAATTTCACAGTTTTGCTAGCAGCTTTGCTTTTCTTGCCAGAAAATTTTGTTGGGTCTCCCTTGATCGGCTCATTCGTGGGGGCAGGGGATTCGGTGGCTTGCTCATCTTCCTCGTTGAAATTCTCGAAATATTTTCCGAACCTTTTTATATCGTCGACTAATTTATCGGCGCAAGCTCTGATGGGCATCCCTGTGCAATGGAAACCAAGAGGAAACAATGCTCGCTTGCCTTCCATCCTAGCAAATCCAGTCATAAATTCTAGTTTACTCGCCGTGAAGCTGTGGCCTGCATGTGGGGATCCATTCATATACGGATAGGCCATGGTGCCGAAGAATTTGGGATATTTATTTCGAAGTTCCGAGTCGGACATTGTCTCGAACGGGATTTCTGAAAGTGAGGGAGCATCTGTTTCGAAAACACGATCCTTCCTCCATTGTTCCTGGTATTTCTTCTCCTGTGCAATAAGCGCGTCTCGTTTGTCGGTCTACAAAATCGGTCAGATTCATGTAAAGGCGGGGAAGAACATAGCAGGATGTTTGTTACCCACATTCTCAAGTTTCAAGGTGTTTTTCGCAGCCTCAAGGGCAACAGCAGCGGCCGCAGAAGCAGCCATATCTACGAAAACAGGAAAAACCTGGTTTAACGCAAGAATATGAAGATGTAATGCCTACTAGTTAACCCGAGCCTCTCTCAAAGAAACAATTAATAGTCCGAAGTGGGATTATGAGTCGAAGTGGCATGTCACGTGCCATATTAAATTGTCAAAAATTCGGATTTTATTTTCTCCGGATCTCATTCCAAAATTGCAATTCTACCTCAAGCACAGAAATAAATAGGAGAGCTGACCAGCTGTTGTTGTTATTGCCTGTATTTTCTTGCTGTGGTTGGTTTATACGCTGGAATTCTACTGGACCTGCCCCTGGTGACAATTTTGGTTTAGTTCGTCGCAATGGTGTCGCTAGTGAAGCGGATGCGGAAGCTGAAAGCTGTAGGTCGCCTTCAAATCTCGCATATCTGGTTGATTTTCAGGACTTGCTAACGTTTAATGTTTGCGCATATTTAGAGGGTATGTTGAGCCTCGTTCCCCCTTCAATTGGCCGTTCGGCTTTACGCTCCGTTTTTGATCGAATTGGCCCCTTGAGTTGAACACAACTGACGTTTCGTTATTGATTGAGTACAATAGCTTTTGCAGGTCAGGGTTGGACTTGGGGCAACCATATTTCCCTCGGCGTCCTCAAACATTTCTCCTCTAGCACGGCTTCATCTTTCATACGCCCAAAAATCGCAGGGAAGCCACCTGGGCGCCCGCAAGTTCTGGCGCCAGTGTCTTCCCCGACTGAAATACTATAATCCGGGCTTGAAGATCACGGTTACACAGACAAAAGATGAAGCTGTCCCGCCTCTATTAACATTATATTTTGCCAAACCGAGTGATGGCTCTATTAGCAACCCTTCAAGCCCTGAGTCGAAAGTAGTGGATAACCTGGCGCCACCACCCATGGAATCCGAATCAGTACAAACCCTCGATATTAGAGACCTTGATTATTCCCAGATATGGGAGCGAGTGAAATCGGCGACATCTGCGGAAGATATGAAGCCCTCGGAAGAAGATACCCAAGAAGTGGAGGAACTCGAACGGAATAAAGTACAGGCTAAAATTGATAAGGAGAGGGTTTCGAAGGCTAGGAGGGCGAGGAAGGACCAGCTAAAAATGTTGGCTGCTGCTCAGGCCGAGATTGCAAAGCAGAAGCAAGAGCAGTGATTTTCTTTTGAATATTGCTCTCACATCGCGTTTCCATGGTTTTCTTTTTGGTGGACTTGATTTTATTGAGCCAACCCCTAGTCAACGCGAGCATACCGTGTTTTGAGCATTGCTATTAAAATGTTTGATGGTGACAAGGAGTTAAATGGGTTTCATCTATTACTGTATTATTAGCTGTAGATATATGGATGTCTGTGATAGAAATGCCTGGGTTATTTCCCTTGCTAATCGTGGTATGGTGGATCAGTGACAAAACAAAACATATCTAATAATTTGCAAATGAATGTTGAGCTGGGTATGATGATGAGAAAGGAAATTGAACTATATTAATTTTTTTTTGTTCGAGGAATTTCGAATAAAAACAAAATATCCTGCATATTCAATTGTCGTCATCTCATTAAAAATACAGAACAGTAACACCAGTAGCTTGATTTCACCCCATGCACTCAAAAAATGTAGATAACACAGGTCTAAGGAACTCAAAGGGTAGATGTACAAAAGGTTGGCACTTGGTGAATGGAATATAAGGATCAATTGCCACATATATGAGAAGATCCAGAGCAGCAGAATGAAAGAAAAGAATATTTGCATGTAGCGCTGGTTCACAAGTAAAACGAAACTTTACCGGAAGAGAATGTAATGGCTCGTAAACTAAAGCCACGTTTGAAGGTAGAAAGACAACAGGGCAAAGAAACAAACTTATTATTCATGATCTGGGGTATAATTTGTTTGACCAAGCATAGACTGGCCATTTGCAACTGCCGGAGCAGCGGGAGTGGGCAATGATGGTTGAGATTGTTGAGGGGGACTTTGAACTTGCTGGCTTCTGCTTGCACTGGCAGTCTGGAGCCGCTGATCAAGAGCCTTGAGAGCAATCGCTCTTCGTCGTTCCGCCTCTTCTCGTTTTCCTGATTTCGCACCACCTCTACCAACGTTGTTAAGCAAGCTTGGTAGACCAGCCTCACCACGAGCTAGTGCTTGTTCGTTTCCACAAGCAATGTCGTCCGCCGAGAAGGGGGTGCACACACGTATAGAAACGAGGATAGTGAAGATACTGTCGGAAATAAAGGCTATTGGTGGCTGAATGGCATCTGGGAAAAAACATGCAAAAGCAAATGTCTCGCTCGCATCCCCCTTGAGGCCAAGACGAGTGGTGGAAGTACCGGATAGATCAGGCTGGCGTTTATAAAAACGGAGGAAAGTCCAGCTAATCAGCACGCCTAGCCAACTCAGATGGAAGGCAACGTCGGTTCCGAGTAGAAGACCTCCAATGGCATTAAATAAGAGGAAAAGAGCAGGAAAATGTTTGACTCGCATCTTCACAATGCCGCGGAGGATTGTAACGGTATGTTCGGGTACGAGTTGTTTGAAGGCAACGAGAAAGGCGGCTTGAATGGCTACTCCACCACTAATTCCCTTGTTACTGTTATTAAAAAAATATATTATTAGCAAATTGCAAGATGGTTGTATGCGGAGAGAGAATAGTATCATATCACATACGATATCCCTGGGTGTGGACGGATGGCATAGGTTACGATATAGAGAAATGCCATCACGGTATTCGACGTAAGGGCGATTATAAGGATGAATTTCCCAAACTCTCTAGAGCCCCAAGCCCTCTCCAGATACTTCCCGCCATAAAATATAGTCGCTCCGTTTATAAGAACCGTAAAAATATTTTGTTCGACGAATGTCGCGGTTAGGAGGGTCCATGGGTAAACGATAAACTGTGCCGGAACGAGCGAAAGATATGGCACGGGAGCTGACAGGCCGCCTTCACTTATCTGCCTCCATCTCGCAACACCGTGAAGAAAAGAAAAAGCACATATGATGCTGAGAATTCCTCTTGTCACAGGTGGGATCGATATTCGAATAGCCATGTTGTGTATTGCGCGGTGGAATCGCGAAACCACGAAGCGGCAGCTGGTATTATTGGATATCCAGCAGCTCAATTTTCTGCGACAGAAGTATACTTTTTCTTTATTGAAAAAAAAGAAAAAAAAGAGGTTACAACTTCCGTGATGGAAAAATAATACCCCCAACTCATCATTCAGCCAGCAACTGCCTTCAGGAGGAGCCTCGCGACTGGTAAAAGGGTTACATAATAAGTCACGTGTCTAGCAGGAACTGGATTAGTCATCCTCGTAAGGCCACCCATTTTGATGATCTTTTCTTCTATGAAATCATTATTTTGGGCTGTTGTTTTATTGGAAAAAGCCCGTGTGGACCGAGTTATAAAGCTCAACGTACTGGTACATCAGGTTATTCGCGGGTGCTGTAGATCTTTGGGTAGGACGCGGGACGGCCTAGGATCGCCCAGAGGGGACCAGCCAAACCGACAGATATTACGGAGTACTCCGTAGATTGGGTTGCAATAGAATAATGGAACGGCGCTTAGCAGAAAGAAGGGGCTTTAACACGCCACTGGGCGGCGCCAAGCTCTCTGGGCAGAACCCAGAATGTCCATTGCCTGTTTCGGCCTGAACCGCCCAGTTAGGCGCCAGCGGCCAACGCGATGCAGATTTTCCTCTCAGAGTTACAAATCGCAAGATTTGCGACCAGCATCAAGTAACACAGAACACAGAAAGAACACCATGCACACGGCGCCCTCTTCAAAGCATGATCTGATGATACACGCCGATTAGTAACATTTTCGCCTGTTTATCTTATTTTATATTTATTTTTTTATTTTTGTTGTCTGCTTCTCGGGCCTCCGTTCTTCTCGCGTGAGGCTAGACCTGTTGCGGCCCTGGTACCCACCACCGTTTTTTGAGGGGAAACAACAAGCCAAATCGTCCAGCGCAACCTTGATTGCAATATAACACTTATCATTTGCCCTCCTCCACTTAGTTTGTTCATCACATGGTCTATCCCTGCTGCGCCTGTACTTCCGTCTCACATCCAACCTTGCCAAAATCTCGCCAAAGCTATTAAGGGATCGTCGAAACCTTGCTCCCACGACGTGTCAAACCCGTTTTCTCATCACTTGCTCCCTCTTCACTAATCTCTCTCCCAAGTATTTCGTACTTCCCACTAGTATCCGGCCATTCAAACCGCTTGAATTTGAAATTTCGCATTTTTGTTGGGGCAAGAAAATCCTTGCTTTTTGGTTCAGGAGTGGTGTGACTGGTGCCTGCGTAAACCTGCGCGCGCGTGCGCCTCATTGGACCGTACCCTGAGTGCTATGCTATGTTATGGTCAACTTGAAGATACCTAAATATCCTGCTGACCACTAACACGGGTACACATATTACCATGGCTGGTGGTGCTTTAACATCTCACCATGTAAATTACTTAATTTGGAGGTGAGTATATATTCGGTTCCCAATGCTTGCACTGTCATCAAAGTTTCAGCCGCTAAGTTCACCAAATTGGATAGATACTTGCAAGAATCAGGTGAGTTTATCCACGATGCTTCTAATCAAAGTTATTGAGATTTCATATTCATCTATATTTTTTTTTTGAATTATAGGCCATGGAGAAGCTGCGGTTATGCTGCAACGAGCGTGGAACCCTGACCCTCAAAATTTACCATTTGCACCGTCCATTAGGACAAATGCACTGATTTCTTTGGTCCAGAAGGGTCTACAATATCATGAACTTGAGCAATCCATAGATCTGGTATGTTCACTTCGTTATTCAAACACGCCACTCAACTTTTTTTTTAATTGACATTTGCCCCAGACTGGAAATGTTTTGTCGGGACAGCCGCCACCATTCTTTGGTCAACTTGATACCCAACCAAATATATCCCAGCAGGCTACTGAAAATAATCTTGTCCATGAAACTACCAGCCGTGAAACGCAACCAACGATCTCTTCGCCGAAAGATACCGCCTCACAGACAGGTTCTCCCCCCAGTTTAACCAATGGAAACCTGACATCGGAGTTAAATCAGGCGACCATCGAATCCACTAATGCAGCTATTCTTGAGAAAGAATCGGAAACACCCGCAAATTCGGCCCGCGAACCTATGGTCATCGAAACACACGAAGAAACACCAGTGCAACCAGCTCCAACGCCAACAGACCACGTCTTAGATGCTGATGGTGATGTGGGGATGACCTCACCGCTTCCTCCAGAACCACCTAGTCCAACATTTACACTTACAACCGGCCAAAGCATCGGCATTCAAATCACACCTCCAAAGGCTGTTGATTTAACACCAGAAACTACCCTTGTGAATGTCCCTTCAGATAGTCATGTGATTAATACTGCTTGGCGGCCAGGTGATCCCTTTCTGTTCAGCGCGAGTACTGAGACGTTTTGTGGACTATGGAAACTTTCAGGGCAGCGATCACCCACAACACCAACCCATGAAACGCTAGTAGAAGGATCTAATGTCACCGCGATGGACTGGGAACCCGATGGTAGCATTCTTGCTGTAGCTACTTATTCCAACTTTGTTGGGACTGTGACCATGTACGATTCACATGGAGCAGTGATTGACGTATTGCCAAGTATGCCAGGGCTAGTCTCGGGCCTTCGGTGGTCTAAAAAGGGCCGCCGTATTGTTTTGATTGTATCGGATGGCAAGCAGTCAAAGCTGCTATTATGGAACGAAGATATGCCTCCTGATTCGTACCCGACCGCGCCTACCTTTGATGGTGCTATATATGAGGTTGTCTGGTCTCGCGACGAAGAGTTATATGCTTGTGGAGATGGATGTATATATCGATGTCGTGTTCTCCAGGGCATCGATATATCTGAAACGTTCTCTTGGGAAGAATCCTTCCACGACCCCTGGACGATTATTCGGGCTTCATCATGGGCAGGCTCGCCCATAGTTGCCGCCGCTTCATCTTCAACTGCCAACTTATGGATACCTAGCCATGACATAAAGATTGAATCTGCACATCATGCAGACATCACCTCACTTGAACTGCGGCCGCAATGCAAACCATACGAGGAGAGTAAAGACAGTCAACTGATTCTAGCAACGTCCTCGATGGATGAAACAGTTAAGCTGTGGAGCATAGATGTTGTTGCGAAACGTGTTACTTGTATGCACCGGCTATTCTTGGGGCCGTCGCTTCCGGCGCTGAGCGCGGTGTTCTCTCCAGATGGTTATGCAATCGCTGCTGCCAGCCATGATAAGCTATTCATATGGAACGTTGAGCGCGGTGGGTCGCCTCTTGGGACTTGGTCTATTCCAAGCGACCAAGTCAAAGGTGAATTGGAGCACAATGGAACCGCATCAAGTGATACGTCCGATGTTTCAATATTAGATCGCCCATTGTCCTGGGATAGCGATGGGAAAAAGATAGCTTTTGGAATTGGCAAGAAGGTATTGTTTCATAATATCATATCATACTTGCGTTATGGCTGCGTATTGGATATCATGCTAACTTCAATAGATCGCAATTGTAAATCTCCAACGATGATCTTCATAGCTGTTCTGTAGAGAAGAGCCGTTCCACCATCTCTTGGGAAGTGGATCTCAAATCATTTTTGGCAGTGGCATGGATTCGATTTAAATGTCATCATCGCCCGGAACCATTCTCTCATCACTCCTGCATAATTTCATGAACGCAGGGCGATCAATGCACTTCTTGGTTATTTGGATGCCTTTCGCCAAAATTTTCATCTTTTTACTGCGAACATTAGCCATCAGGTTGACCCTGCTGCAACAGAGGATAGTTAATCATCACTGTCGTCTTTTCCTTCGCCTTCGAAACCAAATTCTACGTTGCTATTTCCGAGCCTTAGGTCAAACTCGTCGCCGTTTTCATCCGCTCCGTCATCAATTGTCTCTT
This sequence comes from Myotisia sp. PD_48, assembly GCA_032988175.1. Taxonomy (NCBI): domain Eukaryota; kingdom Fungi; phylum Ascomycota; class Eurotiomycetes; order Onygenales; genus Myotisia; species Myotisia sp. PD_48. Next base: position 118,559 of record JANTQB010000038.1, on the reverse strand, counting down.
GGCAGCCCTCTATTTCCTTTATTCGAACGCATGTTGTGATGCTTAGATGCGTTTACGACCACCGGAAGTAATTTGTTTCCTCCCTTCCAGAAGCCAGCTGGGGCCTATTGGCTTTCACATGTCAACCGTCGCGGCAACGTGGATCTTAATATTACTCCATAACCCTGGGTCAATAACTATGTCATCACAATTTTGGATACGCAGGCCCAAGGTATCTCCTTGCGCCGAGAGGGCTTCACTTAATCTCCAATTCTTTCCACCCGTTTACAGTTCGGCTTCGAGATACCATGATTGTTCGACCCAATCATAGATCAGATTACCATGAGTTGAAATCGCTCACAGACCACGAGAATTCTTCATCGTTGTATGACCTTTCTCCATCACTAGCTAGCTCATTCGATACAGTAGAATTGTGCCAGCAGAGCTTAGTTACGCCGCCATGAACAACCCTGCTATCTTCACCCACTTGCAACACGGTTAGTGCAAATACATGCAACGATATTTAACCGTCTGCTGCATACATTGTGCTTGTACTCCTCGCTATCAGATAATTTATTATTGTGTCTACATGTTACCTTTTCTTTTCTCTTCTCTAGTCAGGCGGGTGGCGAACTTCAGGAGATTTAGCACTCTAGCATCTAGAATATATACATATCGTTAATCAGATACCAGCTCCCACCAGAATAACTTGTAGAAATACTTTCGTACCGCACAGGCAAGCACTAGCCTCAACCCCAGGTTCAATGCCAGCTTGTGCCTAGGCATCGCGGGGGGGACTAGTTGATGTTACCGCTAGTACGGAAGTATCGTAATTTACACCCCAGCGATTATATGACAAAAGGCGTGAGGTCACACAAGCTTCTTTTTTATCGAGCTCGTAACTTCAAACATTCCAAGTACGAGCTGTGCAGAATCTTCAATTTGTCTTCAAGATCTCAAGAGTGGCCTTATTGAAGGGGAGAATAGTATCAAACTACAAAAGAACGCTCTCCGTCTCTGTCTGCGCATAGATATCCCCATCATGGCACCTAAGGTACAGTGACTCAACATGCACATTCCCCCCTGCGCCGAACAATTTGGATGCCAGGATACCGTTGTAGCTTGTTCTCTTGTATATATATACACATAGCTAACGAAGAGATTCAGGCCACTGTTCAACCCTCCATTGCGAGCGTGAAGGACATTCTTGCCCACTCCAAGAGTTCCCCGCACCCTCCAAATATTGTACCGATCACAGCTTCGATACCAGCCGACCTGCTCACTCCTACCCTTGCCTACCTTAAAATTGCGGCCAAGTAGGTTTTATCGTCATCTGTTTTTCTCCTTTGCTCTTCTATAGATCAGCCTCGGGTGGATTATATTTTTTCTGACGGAAGTGCCTTATAAAGTTCGAAACGATCGTTTCTCTACGAGAGCGCGGCGACTACGGAGACAATTGGAAGGTATAGCTTTGTTGGAGCCGGTATGTTGGACCATGCCCTGCCTTTAAACGCTGGATAAGAACATCTCCCACTGATAATTCAATTGGGGGTTCGTTTCAGACCCAAAAAAGGTATTATTGTCAGGTCCTGGCCATGGCCCCGCATGCGACCCGTTGCCTCTGCTTGAGCAAGAAGTGTCACAGTACCGCGTGGCCATGATTCCTGGAATGATACTGCCACCACTTGCTGGTGGCGCCATCGGATACGTTGGATATGACTGCGTTAGATACTTTGAACCGAAAACAGCGCGCCCAATGAAGGATATACTTGGCATCCCAGAGTCGCTTTTTATGATATTCGACACTATAATTGCGTTTGACCATTTTTATCAGGTTGTCAAGGTCATCACCTACATGCATGTCCCGAAAGATGAGTCACAGATAGACGCAGCATATCAAGCAGCCGAGCAGGTAATTCAACAGAATATCGAAATTCTACTGGATCCTAAAGTGATTTTCCCACCCCAGCCACCAATTTTGCCAGACCAGGTCTACACGTCGAACATTGGGCAAGAAGGCTATGAGAATCATGTCAAACGGTTAAAAGAGCATATCGTCAAGGGGGATATTTTCCAGACAGTCCCCTCTCAGAGACTTGCGCGGCCCACAACATTGCACCCATTTAATTTATTCCGACATCTACGCACCGTTAACCCGTCCCCATATCTGTTCTATATAGACTGCGCGGATTTCCAGATCGTTGGTGCGAGCCCGGAACTTCTTGTTAAGGAAGAAAATAGAACCATCATCACGCACCCGATCGCTGGCACGGTGAAACGAGGGAAGTCGCCTGAAGAAGATGCAAAACTCGCTGCTGAGCTGAGTGGAAGCCTCAAAGACCGCGCTGAGCATGTGATGTTAGTTGACCTAGCAAGAAACGATGTCAATCGGGTATGTGATCCAGCCACAACGCAAGTGGATCGACTTATGGTGGTTGAGAAATTCTCCCATGTCCAACACCTAGTATCGCAAGTATCAGGTGTGCTACGGGAAGGAAAGACGCGGTTCGATGCTTTCCGCTCGATATTCCCGGCCGGAACGGTCAGCGGGGCGCCCAAGGTCAGGGCGATGGAGCTGATCGCAGAGTTGGAAGGAGAGAAACGTGGGGTATATGCCGGTGCAGTGGGTTATTTCGGGTATAACCAGAGCAGCCTTGACGGACAGAAAATTGTGGATGGTGCGATGGACACATGCATTGCGCTCAGGACGATGGTGGTCAAAGATGGGGTCGCGTACCTTCAAGCTGGCGGAGGGATCGTGTTTGATTCAGACCCGTATGATGAATATGTGGAAACATTGAACAAGCTGGGAGCAAATATCCAATGCATTGCAGGTGCAGAGAAGATTTATCTAGAAAAGGAGCAACAACCAACTTCATAAAGGGGAGTGTTTTTTATTTGTTTTTCTTTTGTGGTTTATGCTTTACGTGCAGATATACAAAATTTGATGAAAGATTTCATATATGTATATACATATTTTCCAGTTAGATCATTCAGGTCAATTGATAGTTATATACTACAAAGTAATAATACGGAGTATAGTTCACTAGATCTGGAAATGCCTGAAGCGGCTCAGCGGAACAAAAGCGGTCACCAAAGCGGTGGCTGGTGGGCAGATTACATAAGCCATGCGGCGTTTGGTTTGCCACCATTCCTGATTGGGGCTGGGAGGCTTCATCATCATCGCCGCGTTGCTCGGTTAAGCACCGTAGAATACAGGGTAATTAGTTGATGCCACCGTTTTGCTCGCCATCAGTGCATTGCCTCTTCTCTTCTGTTCCATCATCCACCGCAAATAAGACAACACTGAATTGATAGTGGTGTCTTGTCCATGAAAGCGCTTCGGATAGTGAGTGAGAGCCACACATCGTTCTTGGCGAACCCTCCCCTCAAACCCCAAATGATGGATCGAACTTTTTGTTGGATTTCTCCCCTCTCCCAGAAGCCAGTGAAATGCTGACACATAGCTCTTCCTATGGTATGTAGCAAGCCGTTGTTTGCTAAATCTATCACTGGACTATCCTACCAAGCAAACGACATTTTCCAGCCTTTCGTTTTGACCTGCCCAGGTTTGCTATTTGCAATTGATCCTAAGGTCCCCCCTCCATACATGACTGCATCTTAACTCTCAATCGATTTGCTATCTTTCTTCGGGTAAAGCGGAGGGTCCTTTCCTAGAACGATCAAAAGACAAGAATCCGTGGTTACGCCCTGTCTGTGCCTCCGATTCTCGCCGTCGTGGGGTTGAGTTTATACTACATTGGGAGCATATCTTTTCTGTCAGCGTTTTAGGCCTCGGGACATTCGAGATACCCCGTGCGCAATATTTGAATTGCAAAAATGTCGAAAGTTGTTAGGAGTGTGAAGAATGTTACGAAGGGCTATTCAGCCGTGCAGGTGAAAGTCAGAAATGGTATGAACCACCATGCATGCGATATTACTTTATTCACCACCGCAGCAGATATTGCGTCCATTGAAGCAATCTTCGACTAACCGACTTCAATCCTTAATTTAGCTACGAGTAACGATGCATGGGGCCCAACGGGCACAGAGATGTCCGAGATAGCTGCCCTCACGTTCAACAGGTGAGCTTCCGCTTTATCATTCCGTTGAGTGGACGTCGTTCTGATAAGCTTATTTTTCAAAAAAAAAACAGCTCCCCTGGATTTTATGAAATTGTGGATATGCTAGACAAGCGGTTAAACGATAAGGGAAAAAACTGGAGACACGTTTTGAAATCTCTTAAGGTTCTGGATTATTGCCTACACGAAGGATCCGAGCAGGTGGTTACATGGGCTCGAAAGAATATCTACATCATCAAAACCCTGCGTGAATTTCAATATACTGACGAGGAAGGGCGTGATGTGGGACATAATGGTATGTTTTAAATAGACTGCAATCATACAGAGTTAACAAACCCTTTGCTAATCCCGACACGCACAGTCCGTACTTCGGCGAAAGAGCTCACCTCCTTGCTCATGGATGAAGATCGACTACGAAGCGAAAGATCCGATAGAAAACTGTGGAAATCGCGGGTTGCCGGAATTGACGACGGACTGCAAAGTATGGAGGGTGGGGACCTACCCCAACGACCACGACGACGCGAGCGACCCCATCGCCAGGCTGATGACGAAGATGCCGAATACAGACTTGCAATCGAAGCCAGCAGGTATGAAGCAGAAGAGGACCGAAAACGCCGAGAAAAAGGTGCCGGCCCCACTGATGATGATGCCGAGCTGGAAAAGGCCATTAGGCTCAGTAAAGAGGAAGAAGAACTTAGGAGACGTGAGCTTGAGGAGAGCAATGCAGCGTCTCTGTTCGATGATTCAACTCCACAGCCAACACAGCCGCAGCCAACTGGTTATAATTTGGGCTACCAGCAGCAGGGAGCTGTTGACTGGTATGGGAATCCTGTTGACCCGCAGCAAGTCATGACAACAGGATACCTGAATAATCAATACCAGCCTACTGGGTTCCAACAACAGCAGACCGGCATGCCAAACGGCTTTTCCAACGGATTCCAGCCGCAGCCAACCGGATTCGATCAGTCACAATTCCAGCAAAACTTCATGCAGCCGCAGGCTACATTGCAACCCCAGCAAACGGCATTTACCAATAATCCCTATAGCAACGACCTTTTTACGCAGCAGCAGCAGCAGCAGCAGCAACAACCGCAACAACAGCATGACAACTTCTTGCTGCCGGGCTCGCATAATCCGTGGGCGTCAAACCACCAACAACCAGATGCCTTGAAACCCGCGCCAACAGGCTCGAATAATCCATTCGCATCAGCTTTTACTCGAACCCAGGCCCAGCAAACACAGAACAGCCACAACAGCCCTCCCTCACTCAGCACCCTCGCAGAGCAGAAAACCGCAACCCAATTCCACCCTTCTGGTCCAAATCCGATTATGAATTTCCAGAGCCCGCAGCCTACCAACCGACCTCAGCCGATGGCACAGAACCCACAGCACGCACATTTAAATGCACTACTTGCAACAGGTGAAGGCCAAGATACATATGGCAACGTTGGGGATCTTCGCATCCCAGCCCAGCACACTACACCAGGCATATTTGTCAATTCGGCAGGATCTGGGCTTAACCAGCTGAACCAAGCTAGAACAGGAAATAATCCTTTTTTGAACCAGAGTTTCACTGGTGCACCCCAGCATAGCTCCGGGTTCGGTGGACAGCACCCAGGAGCATTTAATCAGCAGTCTGGGTTTGGACGTACGAATCAAAAGGGCGGCAACTTGATCGATCTGTAAGCCGAAGGATTGTCTTAATCTCCTCTCCCCTCCCCTCCCTGGTGGTTTCCTTATGCCTGTCCCACACCAAAGGCAATGAACAGTCGGTAGTCAAATTGACGAAGGCGCTTGGAACGTATCAGGTATCACTATACATGGAAGCCTGCGAGGCTGATGATGGCAAGGCAGCGAACTATCACGGCAAATTGTGGCCAAACGTATAGATATTGTTCTTGTTTTTACTGATTCCTGATTTATGTTATTTTTCCTTTTTTTTTCTTCTTCTGACTACTGGGAACTTTCAATGGTGGGTTTATTCAACAGGATTTGCGTTCTTAGTAGTTATGTTTATCGTTTTTTTTCTCCCTTTTCTGTTGTTTGTCTCTCCCTACTCATTTGCTCTTTTTTAAATCCCCACCAGCCGGTTCTTCTTTTTTGTTGAACCCTTTTCCTATATTTTGAGACATCTTACTCTCGTTTTCATTCTGACTACTATTCCCTATGCTTGCCGCCTTTGCTTTTCTTTATCTATATATTCTGTATCTTGTATGGATAACAAAGATAAGCGGGGACACCATTAATCATGTTTTTAGCCTCCTCTGAAGCTGCGATTTATTAGCCTAGCAAGACCTCATCCATGGATTGCTAGATGGATGAGCCATGGGAAAGAATATATAGATAAAAGTAAATAAACAGAGGGTTGTACCTATCCTATCACAACATGCATGCAGCCCAGCTACGAGCCATGTATCTCCCTCTATTATTAACTTATCTGTACCACGAAGCAGGTGTGGAAGAGGCACTGCCAAGCAGCCTGGGTTAGTTTGGATGGAGTCTCCATGGTGATGAAGAAGAGGAAGAGAGGGGAGCCTCATTCAATATTTTTACCATCCACCATTTACTCTCAGCTCATGAATTGCACGGACGGTGAAAACAATCAATTGCTTCTTACCCGTCTTTAATCCTCAGAAAAGCCTCGTTTAGCTGTGGGCACAACTGGAACTGTATTTACTCTTGTGTTTACTTTGTTTACACATCCATTTTCATTGAAGCACCCTCCCAAACCACCTACCATCGAACCCGCGCCCGCTGGCAGAGAGGAAATTAAAACACATAACCACCGTATATTGTGATTTAGGTCATCGCAGCGGTAAGCAGATCAGAATCCGTTTCTTGAAGACAGCAAGATTGCTGAGTATCGCGTTGTCGTCGTTTTCTTCCTTTCTTTCTTTCTTAACTTTTTTTGGGTTACCAGACTACAAGTGTACACCCCAAAATAAAGATTTATTTATGCTAACGGGGATATTCGCCAGATAAACATCAGTTCTTAGAAACGTCCCTCACCAAGTGATGGCCGAACAAGAGGATTTCTCCGCCCTTCCGCTCCCCGAGAGATTTGCGCACAAGGTGATAAACCATCCGAACAGCCGCTGCCCAACCCTACAAGCCCCTACATTTGATTAACTCGGAGATTAAATTTTTATTTCTTGTCTAGAATTGGAAAGTAAGAAGGGACGGGTATGCGGATGCCACCAAAGAATTCGAGAAGACTGCACACGACTCAGCCCCAATTTTCCGTCCATTTCTACAGGATGCAGGCCTGTGGAAGGGTGTAGTAGCAGATACAAATGTTGCCGCGCAGCAGGACGGTCTAATCGTTTATTGCGCTTTTTTAAAATATGCTGGGATCGAAGCATGCACAAGGTTCGTCGATTCTATGCGTTACTGTCTTGTTAGACTCATTATTTTGTCTGCGCGTGCCTAATTCCTGGTTTCATAGGACGCGCTCCATTACTGTCGGGCCTATTATTGAGAAAGGACTGTCTTCCACACGCCCGGCAGCGAAATCAAGTGCCCTTGAAGCATTATTACTTTTAATAGAACTAGATAAACCAGCCCCAGTTATCGAAGACCTTGTTTCAACCCTTTCTCACAAACAACCGAAAATTATCGCCGCTGCCTTATCTGCCCTTACCTCGATTTTTCATGCCTATGGATGTAAAACCATAGACGCAAAACCGGTGTTGAAAAACCTCGCAAAAGTATTCGGCCATGCCGATAAAAATGTCAGAACAGAGGCCCAGAATCTAACCGTAGAGCTTTACCGATGGCAAAAAGAGGCTATGAAAAAACTTTTCTGGGGGGACTTGAAACCTGTTCAGCAGCAGGATTTAGAGAAGTTGTTTGAGAAAGTCAACGAGGAACCTCCGCCGGTACCAGAACGCCTTACCCGTGCGCAACAGGCTGGTATTGATGAGGAGGTAGCCGATGAAGAATCCGAGGATGAAGAGGCTACTGCGAAGGCTGCCCTCGCACTTGTGCAAGCCGTTGATGTCAGTAAAAAGATTCCGTCGGGCCTACAAGAGAGCCTTGCTTCATCTAAATGGAAGATCCGAAAGGATGCGCTTGATGATCTGTTTACCGCAGTTAACGTCCCAAAAATCAAAGACATCCCCATGGACGAGATTGTCCGTGCTCTTGCGAAGTGCATGAAAGACGCCAACGTTGCTGTGGTTACTGTCGCCGCAAACTCAATCGATGCGATAGCAAAGGGCCTCCAGAAAGCCTTTGGCAAATACCGATCCACTGTTATGGCACCAATTATGGAGCGACTAAAAGAGAAAAAGCAAATAGTGGCAGACGCCCTAGGACAGGCATTAGACTCAGTATTTGCGTCTACGAGTTTGACCGAATGCCTCGAAGATATTCTCGAATTTACGAAACATAAAAATCCACAAGTGAAGCAAGAAACTGTTAAATTTTTGATTCGATGCCTTCGGACTACAAGGGATGTGCCCGCTAAGCCGGAAACGAAATCAATAGCTGAAGCTGCGACAAAACTACTTACTGAGTCTAGCGAGGTCCTACGATCTGCTGGTTGCGAGGTTTTGGGCACCTTGATGAAGATTATGGGTGAACGAGCCATGAATCCGTATCTGGACGGCCTTGATGAGATACGAAAAAACAAGATAAAAGAATTTTTCAACACGGCAGAGGTTAAAGCAAAGGATCGACCTAAACCCATAGTTGGGTCGCCAAAGACCGTAGCACCACCCGTGGTAAAGAAAACCGTTGTCAAGAAAGTTGCAGGTGGTATCAAAAAGCCATCAACAGCCCCAACTCCGGCAGCAGAGCCTACTGAAGCCGCGCCCCCGACCCCTTCAAAGCCAGCTGCAAAAGGGATCCCATCAAAATTCGGCGGTACTAAAGCCAGTGGACTAGCAACTCCTGGTTCACGTCTGAAAATGCAAAAACTTGCTGGTCCAGGGGGTGCAGCAGTGCCACAACTCTCTTCTCCCCAGCGGCGTGTGGTATCTCCTACCTTGGACGAAACTGTGACGATCCCACCACCACCACCTAAGTTCGGAATTGGTCGAGGCCTTGCTGGTCGTCCTATAGGCAAGCCTAGCACGTTAGCCCCTGAACCTGTCGCCGCTCCTGCGGTGCCTACAGGCATGGCTGCAATGGAGCGAGCAGAGCTTGAAGAACTCCGACTAGAAAAGGAGAGATTAATCAAGCTAACAGAGGACTTGAGAGCGGAACGATCCAAATTGCACTCTGAAATTAACGAGCTGCAGAACCAGAATGCACAATTAATAGAAGACCATACTCGGGATGTTCTGAGCATCAAAGCGAAGGAAACCCAGATAGTTCGCGCACGCAGCGATGCAGAAACCTCCGAGCAGACTGTCCAAAAGCAGCAACGAGAGATCGAACGGCTGAAACGGGAACTGTCAAGGGCCATGCGCGCTGGTGCTGCTAGCCCGCCGGCTTCCATCTCAGATTTCGGGCTTCATCTGGGCATCAGTGACCCTAGTTCTGCTCCTCTCTTCCAGGACGGTGGTGATTACGGCAGTAATGGCCCGGCTCCACGAGCGAGCATGCACATGGGAACTCGATTTGATGGAAGCCGGCCCAGAAGCCTGGTACTAAGCCCCAGCGAAGAAGAGAAAGAGAACAACGGCATGATGTCCCCTGGCTTAAACAGCACAGCATTTTCGAGCCGCAGGAAATTCAGCCCGCCTGTCTCCGCCTCTTCTGGTAGAGGTAGTCCCGCCAGACGCACTAGGACGCCTGTTGGTGGAAGCGATGGGATGGCTCCTATAGAGCCGGCTGAGAATTGGAAGAGGGCGGCCGAAGTAACAAGCCAACTGAAAGCTAGAATAGAACAGATGAAGGTATGTTCGGCTATTTCTTCCTGAAAACCCCCTTACGACGATTGCCTGAAATTGGAAATCGATATGATATTTTCAATGCTGATCACACACTCTTAGGCTCGACAAGGTCTTTCGAGACCTCCCCCGTCACACTAAACTCATGCCTGGTCTTTTTCTTTTGGAGTTCAGTTTCTAACCCAACACCCCCTTCCCGCACTTGCCTACATTGATGTTTTAAAATACCCATTCAGTCTGATGATTTGTTTCTTTTTTTTGGTTGCTTTGTCTCTCAGATCCTTAACTAGTACTTGACAAATGATGGCGCATGGTATATTCGATATTTTATATTTTCGTAGCAATAAAATGGGATAAATCAGGATAACATACAATAAGTTAAGAGGTTGGCATCTTGATTTCTTTTTCTCTACGTTGTTTGTTTTTATATTCAAACATCATGCCATGCGTAGTCTACCGCAATTTTCATCTCGAGCGAAACACAAGCAAATGTCAAAAAATTGAGGCAGACAAGAACAAACATCGAGGACTTATGGTACAAGGGAAGTAGGTTTTACGGCTTATGAATGGGCTAGTTACGGGCTACAGGCTACAAGGAAGCTGAAGTCAGATTGCCATGAAGCTTAGAGACAAGGTTCAGAAGAAATCATAACCTCATATCATTATTAACGTGGGTATATAAACAGAGAATATTAAAAAAAAACCCCCTTCGAATAGACAAGCATTGTCTCATTTCTAACTACTGGATATCAGTCACATGAGAAACCTTTTCCGTCCGAATGAAATTAAAATAAGGAAGACCATAGCGCATTACCGATAAGAACTTTTCAAGCGTCTGAACCAAACTCCGCCACCGAGTTAAAGCAAGTAGCGAAATCTCGTCATGTTTCAACGACAATGATCATTTAGATCTTGATGGCGGTTTCAATGGCCTTGCGCTTCTTGTTCTCGCGGGCTTGGGCCTTGGCTCCCATGATACCACCACCCCATCGGCGCTTGCTGTCTTCATACTTCTCGCTGTATCCCTCCTTAATAGCAGAGACGAGCTTGGCAAGTTCGGACTTGTCCTCTGAGCGGACCTCAGTGAGAGCGAGGACGGCAGCGGTCTAACGAAAACAAGTTAGCATGTAAATCTTTTTAAATAGGTCAAGACACTGATGTGTGTTATATATATCGAGAAAAACTGACCTTCTTGTGGACAACAGTTCCGAGTCTGGCCTTGCCCTTGATGATAGCGTATGGGACACCCATCTTGCGGCAAAGAGCGGGAAGGAAAACGACCAACTCGATTGGGTCAACATCATTAGGGATGAGGACAAGAGAAGCCTTCTTGTTCTCAATCAAGCCAACGACGTGGTTGAGACCGTACTTGGCGGCGTATGGCTTCTTGCTAACATCCTCCTTCTTCTGGCCGGCTTCAACAGCGGTAGCCTCCTTGTGGAGACGCTCCTTCTTCTCAGCCTTGGATTCAGGGCGGTACTTGTTGAGGAGCTTGAAAGCCTGAGCGGCGGTGTTGCGGTCAAGGGTGTTCTGGAACTGGGCGATCGCTGGAGGAACCTTGAGGCGAAGGTTCAAAACCTTCCTCTGGCGCTGGAGACGGACATAGGCAGGCCATTTTACCATGCGCGAAAGGTTACGGCTGGGCTGGATATCTTGACCGATACCGAAGTTGCGGGATCGTTTCTCGATGAGAGGGTTCTAATCGATGGTAGATATTATTAACGGAAGGGCACTTGAAAACGCTAGAAATAATGGGGATTGGAAGAAAATACCTTAGTTGCCTTCTTGGAACCAGCCTTTCCCTGTGGGAAGGGGGCCGTAGCCACTTTCTTTCCGCTCTTTGGAGGCTATCATTGAGAAAAGAAGACAATCAGCGAATGGCATTCACTTAGGACTACAATCTTCTTTGATCTCTAAAGAGGTAATGGGCGGATACATTTCTGTAATGCCCACTACCTCAAGCCAAGTCATCACCATTGCGGTGGCTTCAAATTGAAACCAGACACAATGGCGGAAGTAAATCAATTTCCCAATGTTTCCATTGGGAGATTTGAAGTGCACAGGCTAGGTAGCCATTGCGATAGGATGAATATCAGGGACTCGTCTGGGACTCTTAAGCTCTTACCATATTGTCGAGATGTTGCCGTGTGGTTGGTTGGTTGACACTTACTTGGGTTGAACGATGCTGAAGAAAGTTGAACGAACGCTGGAGAAGTTCATTTGTGCGTTTTTTTCCAATTTCCCATTTCGGGAAGCGCGTATTTTTGTTTTTCCGGAGCCAAGCCAATAATCACGTGATATCCACCCGGGTAAGTCAGGTGACCAGCCTAGATCTAGTTAGTAGTCAGTTCATACTATTATGGACTCACGGTATTCGATCTTATACTAGAAAGCGCAGAGGATTGATTTTGAGGAATCCATTAAGGATACAAGTAGTTCATAGATTGATACTCAGTATTCAACATACTATTATACCATTTATAACTGGGCCTTCTTAGACGAGAGAGGAACTACTACTAGTTAGCGTTAACTACGGAGTACCTAGTTAATAGTTATTTTGATATTCTTCAACGTAGTATAACATAACTACCTAGATAGGTCGTTAAACTATGCGCCATGCCTAAACATTAAAAGTAACCCTTCCCTATGATCCATCATCCCTGTGCCAACGTTAACGCCACATGCCAAAAAAAAGAGGAATCGTTAGATCACTATCTCCAAGGCACTCCAAGTCCAGGAATACCAGTTCGGCCTATAGCAGAGCTACCACTTTCGACAGCCCTTCTTCTGCCACTATTGCCTTCCTGATTCCTCACTCCTTGCACTATTCGGTCGAGATTCGTTTCCACAACGACACCTCCAACAATCATCTCGCCAAGAACGGCATGCATGGTTTCATACCCGAAAATCAAATCGAGCTCGCAGACATTCTCGAATAGACGGTCCAGAGTCTCAACGAATACCTGTATTAGGTCGATCAGAGCAAGTGGAGATTCCGTCGAAGTAGATATGAGGATAAAAGAGAGGGTGGCATAGGTTCGATAGGTAATTTGGGTTGGAGCATCTGAGTGGCTGTTCGGGTTGGAAGAACTAGCTCCTTGTGCGAGCAGAGGCGGCAAAGGCAGAAAGTTGCAAGCGGAAGAGGGGCGTTGCGAAACGAGGTTATATATCTGCGCTATGAGTGACTGCTGTGTTTGGGTGTCCTAGAATTAAACAGATTAACGAGATTCTAGAGAGACAAGCTATGTACGCAGCTGGGGCTGGCTGCCTACCAGTTGGGTGTAGAATTTCGTAAGCCGAGGCTGGCCGCTGTTATTAAAGACTAAGACAGCATTAATCATAGTCGCGTGTTTTCCGTCTATGTCTTAGTGTAGGCACATTTCTTGATTTGACTTGGACTGTTGGTTACCGTTACCCCTCGTTAACTGCACTCGGTGTTTATTGTTCACTCTGACTTGGTGGAATTGATTACTTATTACGTTAACTTAGAGCTGGGAGAATAAGGTTGCTTACTCATCCGGCAGTCCTTCGAGTAAACTCCGAAGTTACGTTATTATGAAGTTAATTAATTTTCTTTGAAAAGAATTGCTCATTCCAATGATTCCATGCACATTTTATTTCTCCTCCAGAACCCCAATGTATTCTTGCAATGGTGAAGATTGGTACAGGATCCCTTAGACTTGCTGCCTCAGCCAACCATCATAACCTGGCCAACCGCTCAATACAAAATTTTTCCACGAGAGCAACGCTATCCCTGCCAACTGCACCAGCTTTCCAGGAGAGTGATAGCTTGTTCCCAACCACGCGAAAGTTGCCCAGACCTCATAAGGAGGACTATCGCCTGAAACTATCATCCCGCCTACCACCGAAACCAAATTCACGCAAATACCCCCCAAAGGCGAACAATTACCGGAAACCGCCAGCAACTGGGCCTGCTGCACCATGGGCTCCAAAACGCTTTACAAAGACGAGATCTCGCTTGGAACCAATATCCACCCCATCAGAGGCACCTGAAGCAAGGGAGAATGAGTATAACTTCAAACCAATATATGCCCCGTCAAAAGGACCTCAACCAGCCGAGAGTCTCACCTTAAAACCAAGATATGGCCGTTCAACCAAAAAGTCACGCAATATAACATTTGTCCGTAACTCTCCGAAAGACAGCAATTCCCAGTTTCTACCACGAAAAAAACATTCACTTATTCCTAAACATCGGATGCAGAAGTTTCCCCCTGAAACAAAAGTCCACGGCTCCCCAAAACACAATGATTCCTTGTCACCATCACCAAGATCCTCACTTATTCCCGAACGTCGGATGCGGAAGTTTCCCCCCGAAACAAAAGTCCACAGCTCTCCGAACCACAGCAATTCCTTATCACCATCACCAGAATCTCCACTTGTTCCCGAACATCAAATGCAGAAGCTCCGCCGCAATAAATTTGCTCGACTGGTGGATGAGAAATGGTCCATTATGCTCGCAACACCAACCAAACCCGCTGAAATACCAATGCCCTCTCCCGAAACCCTTCACTCCCGTGATAGTCCACTCTCGGAATCTCCCTCCATACCGGTAGCTTCACAGTCAACTCAAAGATCATCTATAAATCGATGGACTGATCCTTTCATCAGCTCGGAGCTGCTTCAGCCGCCAGCTATATTATTCCCAAAGCAATCCAATAAAATTGTGCCACGCAGCCCGCTCACTCTACCCCCGCCGCCGCCCTCACCAAGGTTTCAAATAGAATTGGAGAAGATGCTACGCAGAAAAAAGGGCGTCTTAAATCGCGCCGATAGGCGGAAACTTAAACGCTGGGCTGTACCCGAAAGGCCAGAAAGCTCGCTAACTATGGGCGAATATTGCATATACAAAGACACCCTCATGCCGAATGCCGAACAACTAGATTTGGCGAAATCTTACTTTCACTCCCCCGTCCGGATTTGGAGCACCGATACCTTCCGCACCATACCTACTTCCGATCTCCCCGAGGTCCTGTTTATTGGACGATCAAACTGCGGGAAGAGCTCTTTGATAAATTCTCTGGTGAAGCGTTCAGTATGCTTTACTTCAGCAGAACCTGGGCGGACCCGGCACCTGAATGCTTTTGCTATTGGGGGTACACATAGTAACAACAAAAAATTAGCTCTCGTTGATTGTCCAGGTTATGGCAAAGGGAGTCAAGCTGATTGGGGCGATGAAATTGAAAAATATCTAAGTAAACGGAAACAGTAAGCTTTATTCCTTTCATTCCTTTCTTACCCCTTCCTACTTTCGGGGGAGCGTTTTTTTATTTACTTACCCGTATTTTTGGTTTTATAGGCTCAGAAGAGTATTCCTCCTAATTGATGCCAAAGTAGGCATCAAACCAACTGATTTGCGAGTCTTAGAGCTCATTCGACAATATACTGTACCTTATCAAATTATTGTCACCAAAGCCGATAAGCAGCTTACAACAGGTAAAGGAGACAAGGTCCTCCCAGGCTTAACTGAACCGAAGATAAAAGAACACGCCTATTTGATGCGCAAAGTTTCAAGAAAGGTAATGCCCGGGGAAGCTGGAGGGCATGTTCCACTGGGCGATATTATTTCAACTAGTGACAGGATTAAGGTTAACGGTGAGGGGATTGGGGTTGCCCCTTTGAGATGGGCCATTCTTCAGGCCGCGGGGCTTGCGTCTTAATAGCATATTAATATTTTTTTTGGCTGCTCTAAGGAGCAACTAGATGTACGATATTTGGGAGTTTAGACAGCGATGCTTGGCGATTTGTTTTGACTACTTGTACCCTTACACAACTCAATGTTCAATATACAAACCAATCTAGAAGAATTCCCGTTAGTTGGCTATTTATTTAATGTCATATATCGGAAACCTTGTAGCAAGAATAGGACTGGTAGAAAGAAAATGCAAGGTATCAACCAGATGAGCGTTGGTCTGGAACAACCAACTTTGCCCTCAACTTTGTGGACAGTTCCTACTGCTGGCGAAACAGAAAATAACATCTTAACAACCAGTATATCATCTCAAGGTTCGTTCCACTAGTTATCCTTCTAATCCGAAATGTATTTAATGGTATTTAATTCAGGCTAAGTAACTTTATCAAATATCATGACCACCCTAGCAACGCATGCACCACAATATCCCAGGATAAAACAAGAAAAGAAAATGTGTATCGACGGTGGGTATGAAAAAGCCTGCAAAGGAAACATGAGAGACGGATAATGTTGACCGCCAACCAACTCCAATCGTCACAAAAACACTTCGTAAACCTGGCCCGTTTTGATGAAAAAAATGATAAAATAAATAAATAAACTCCACTCCAAATAGGAAATCTTCTGATGTATGCGTAACCCATAAACGTGATAATAAATGGAGGAGATCCACGCCATGCAAGGTGGTACTGATTAAACAATGTGTCATACCGGGCGATATGCTAGGTTGGGATAGAGAAAAGCATTACGATGCTTGTCAGGCAGAGATAATGGTAAATGTGGGGGTAATGGGAATAGTTTATTCGGATGGGGTGAATTGTTGATGAAACACAATCAATACCCGCAATAGAGGCAAGAATGTTAGATGAACTTTTTAAAAATGGTTAGGCCTCGGGGGCATTGGGGTCCAGCTCATCGTCGCTATCTTCACGAATTTCTTCGCCGTGTTGATTGACCAGGATTCGTTGGCCAAGTCGATGGTGAGGCACGCCGTCACGGTAGGCACCAAAATCAAGGACCTATGATGGCAAATTAGCAAAAAGGTATGTTAGAATCGCGAATGTATAAATGTAGATTTACTGACCTCAATATAGGTGAGACGATTCCTTTGCACAGCCGCAACGCATCTTCTATTGTTAAATTTAACTTGCCAGACGCCACTGAGGCCCGTAAGCAGATCTTTAGTGCATTCTCCGGTTTTCACATTCCACATCTTCAACGTACGGTCGGAACCAGAAATCACTTTCTGTTCGTCATGTTGAAAACAAGTTATTGCACCTGTATGGGCATTTAGAATGTTCTTGCAATGACCATGTTTCGGGTCCCAAATACGGAGTGTAGAATCCGCAGCGGCAGAGACAAGCCTGTCTGAATTTAGGTCAAGAAGGCCAACTAGCGAAGTGTGGCCTTCCAAGTTATACAGAACTGTTCCGGTTTCAAGAGACCAGATTTTAACCAGGTTGTCCATGGACCCGCTGATGCAGCGATTTCGTTTGTGATCAAGGACAACACTGTAAACTTTGTAAGCGTGACCTTGTAGCAGATGCACAGGTTCGCCAGTGGAGATTTTCCACACTCTGACTGAGGTATCGTAGCTTCCACTAACTAATGTGTCACCATGCGCAGCAATAGCTCTGACGGAGTTTGTGTGTCCCAACATCACCCTAACAAAGTAAGGGCAGCTAGTATCGTCTTGTGGGGGGCAACTTTGAAAATATTTGGGATCTCCTGGTTTTGGAAGTTTCCAAACACGAAGCGTAGAATCGCGTGAGCCAGTGATAATTAATGGCTCCTTTGGCCTCATAATGGATGTCCCATCGGACATTTTTCCAATTTCGGTGGGTAATAAAATTTGGAGGCAGCGAACAGTCGAAGTGTGGCCTTGGAACACTTGAGTGCATTTGGCGGCCTCAATATCCCATACCCGAACGGATCTATCCGTGGAGCCAGAGACAAGGGTATTTCCGTGGTATTCCAATGCCCAAACACCACCGTCATGGCCTTGAAGGGTTGATTTAAGGGCTCCGGTTCTAGTGTCGTACACGTTGATATTTGTATCGTCGCTACCAGTTAATATTTTGTCAGAGTCAAATTGTAAGCAGGTGACGACATGATGGTCATGAGCGCGAAAGGCCAGGTGCATAGGCTTTGCCTTTCCCCGCATCCAATTTCGATAGATCAAATGATGTCTTTGGTACAGCGATTTGTAAAGATGCAGGCTCCTTAGAGATGGTAGGCCAAATTCAGGGTACGGGATGGCCATCGCAGCCTCATTTGCAGCAACATAAGGACTTTCTTCTGTTAGACTGCGAAATTGACAAGTGGATACCGGTTTATCAACTGCGGGAATGACTACCGCTTTTCTTTTACTAGCCCTTTTCAAGGACAGTGAAGCCTTGCGTTTGGGTCGACGGGTCGAGGGTGAAAAAGGTGTGAGGACAGTTTTGCAACCGGCATGTGATGAAGTACCACTCAAGCATTTCGATAGGGTCGAATTTTCGCTCTCAGGTCTAGCCGAGCCGGTTAAGCGCATATCTATCTCAAAACTTTCGGTTGACTTTGGAAACTGCCATCCCCAGCCTTGTTCAATTGCCTGGCGTAATTCCCACTCAGATAATTCAAAGCCTGCGGCATGGAAAAGGCGCTGCCATGACTTTTCGTCCGAATTGATAATGTGCCTCCACTTCTTGCAGACTTGGGACGCTTTACACATGGTTTGGACGTCAAAGTATTTTACAATGTTCAAGCTCAATTCTAGTGGTAAGCTTGAGAGAAAGTCGCATTTTAGGGCAGGGCTGACCGCATCCGCAACAATCTGTAGGGTTGGCTTCGGGCATCTTCTAAGGAACTGGTATATCATGTATGACTTCAATTCATCCGGCATTGATTCAAAATAATTCAGCACGCCAGGCATCTCTGCCAAAGAGAAGCTGGTAGGGGTTCTGGCATCATTTTTCCCCACGGCATCATAAGCAACATGTTCATGGGCATCTCGGTCGTCTTGGGTTGGTGGATACTCCGCAGTAGAGTCAGTCTCACTGCCTTGATCTTCTATAGAATCGGACACGTCCAGTCGGCGTGTGTTCATTGCGGTTATTGGAGACAAGCTAGGGCTGGGGAGAGTCATATCCTGCGAATCATTCAATTGTCCAAAAAGTAATCCAGGGCGACGTTGGTTTTCCATCAGAGGTTGCGGGTTTGTAGATTTGTTGACTTTACGTTCTGAAGGACCTTCTAAACTGTTTGCAAACGAGTGGTCGGTAGACTGAGAGCAATCGATTCCCCTAAATTTTTCAAGAGGAAAACTTTCCAGATGATCATCAAAACTTCCATCTATGCTTTCTTCACGAGGGTGCTGAACGGGGCTTCCTCCGTCCGAAGCATTTCGAGTAAGGAGGTTGTGTTTTGACGATTTGGTTGAGATTTGATTTTTTAGCTCCAAATTGAGTCTTCGAAGTTGTCGGTCTGGCTCATGCGAAATAAAGCTTGCACTTTCAGTTTCCGGCGTGGCCAATCCTGGATCTGTGTTTGAAAAGGAGAAGAGTTGGGATGAAGTTTGCGGTCTCAAACTAGTAGTCTGCTTCTCAGTACGGGATCCGAAAGAGACAGTGGTCAACTTTCGGGTCCTCCTTGGTTCTTGGCTAGAATCTAGGAGAGATATGGGCGAAACCGGCCGGCGCCTTAATTTGATATCGCTATCGAACCGCCTGCGGCATGGTGGATTGATCTTTTCAAGAACAGCCTGGTTGTTATCTAAAGAAGAAATACGAGGATTTGAGCGAGGCGGTTCACCATCAAAATCTAGAGGCTGGAGTTGGCGATCTCTCTGCTCAAGGAGTTAGTAAAATAATACCATCGATGCTTATAAAACTAATGAAGTCAAATGCCTCACCTGTGGTGCGGAATGAACCAGTTGTTCTATTTCCCGAAATAGAATAGGTTTTCCATCCAGATTGAAACGAATATCCCGAAGCGTTTCTGGAGTTGGCATGGACGCCAAAGGATAGAGCTTTTGGTCTAAGTTACCAAACGCTTTGGAATCACGCATCACGAAAGGAGGGAATTTTGTGGTAGTAGTTGTTGTGGTTGTCACTACAGTTGTTTGCGTGGCAGGAGCAAAAGAAAACTGGCCAAGGAGGCTACTAGAACACACAGGATTCTCTAGATTATTATCTTCTCCCTCTACAGATGTGAGGCTAGGCGGAAAGGGGTGGCGGAAGAAAGGTTCGATGGGTTTGGCTGGTGAATCGGCGGCATCCTGGAGGTCGTGGCTCGATAGCGAGACAGATTTATTTCCTGTCATGTCGTGCATTCTGCTACTGTGGGAAAGAAAGGATAAAAGTTGAGCCTGAAATCCCAGAACTCGCGTCACGGTTTTAAAAATGGATGTCTGTGTCGAAGAAGGTAATATGGGAAAATGCGGGGAGGGAAGAGCCGTACGTGACACTGGTAGCACGGTCGGGCTGCTTTCGTGCCTCAAGACATGACCGACAAGCAAATTGGAAACAGCATAAGAGGTAGCAATACAAGAAAACAAGCTAGAGTGGCAGCTAAAAATCCGGCGTGTTAGGGAGTAAGGAAGGTGTGAGAAAGCTGGCTAAAGCCGGGTCTTAGACTTGAGGTATGTATTGTGGCATTGGTCGAAGTCGAGGATGGAAGATCGAGATGGTTTAGGGAGGGCAAGACGGCTCGGGCGGCGGTAAAAGGCGAGCAAGGGCAGGGGAGAAAGGGAGGAGAGAGTACTGTAGGAGAGGTGTAGACAAGAAAGAGAAAAAGTTGAGCAAGTGAGGGTGAGAAAGAAGAGTGAGCGACAAGCCAGAACGGGAAGCGCGGTGAGGATGGGCAGCCAGGGCCCGAAAGGGTTAAGCCGGTCTTTCTTTGGGCTGAATACTCAGAGAACGCACAACTCACACGTTTTAAGATAGTTAGTTACCTTTAGTTCAAAGTCATCTTAGGATCCCTCAAGATACACACACACAATCCATGTCTTACTCTGAACCACTTAAGCCAACCAAATATCAAATATCGACCTTACTCATGGCAGCAGGGAGTGTTGGCAGTGGCAATCTTGTTCCTTGTTGACAGAGTAAAATTAATTACCTCTCACGTGTTAGTTCACGATGTGACCCAGTGCTCCTCTGAAGGGATCAGGGGGTATATTTATGTATAGTCAGCTATATAAATATATATTACACCTGAAATGCAGAATCTGGTGCCTGGAATATTCTATGTCTGCTTTCTTGAGGAAGAAAAGATAAGGCCATTATTATACATCGTTACATGCATATATCCTTCTGTAAATCTCTTTCAGGATATAATATTTATCTATATACCTTCTGTTTTTTTTTTCTTTCGGCCGTCGAATAGCCCCCATGTTGGGAGAGATGACGTGCAGTGAACTTGTCGGATACCTGCTTTCTAGCCTTACATACTTAATAATGTCCCCGAATCCAAGTCTTTGTCTAGCCCAAGTTGAGCGAGATGTCGTTTCCATTCCCATTTCCAATTCGGGAAGCTTTCTCACATGACATGCCCATATTGGGAAATCTGGACGGCTCCCACCACAGTCGAAGGGCCAATTGATGGTTTCTCTTTCTCGCCATCTCGACTGTGAGCATCCCGAGCTCAAATGCAAAGCTTACTTTGCGTTTCTCTAGACTAAAGATAACTATCCTGCCTCTTGCGTACGTCGGGAAGCTCGACAACTTAGGTATACCATGGCTACCACGACTGTTACGCGGCCAAAATTATCAACCGCAGTCCGGGCCCCAAATGAAGTTCCGGTTCAGGACCTTATGGTCTCGGCCATTTCGGGCACTACTATATCTCAGGCAGTTAAACAACAACAGAGTCTAGCTCTGGTTCAAATCATGCTCCATGCCTCTGTGAGATTTTTCCATTTTTCCCACTTTCTTCCCCTCTAGGCTAATTGATAATGGATTTATAGCTCGGCACTTTATTTTATCTCAGGGAATTGCTGCCACTCTCATGTTTCGGCGATTGCGATCTTCG
Source organism: Myotisia sp. PD_48 (assembly GCA_032988175.1). Lineage (NCBI taxonomy): Eukaryota > Fungi > Ascomycota > Eurotiomycetes > Onygenales > Myotisia > Myotisia sp. PD_48. Next base: position 96,942 of record JANTQB010000038.1, on the reverse strand, counting down.
AGCGATATCGACGTCTGATTCCTCCCTTTCGTACGAAGAATTTCTAGGAGGCCATCTCAAACCTCCTGTTGAAACCGGGGGACGAGGACAGCCCCTGAAGGTTATTCTGCGTAACCTTAATGAAAAAGCCGACCGCATCCTTGACTTACTAGTGAGATTACCGATGCTTGAAATCCTTGGTGCGGAAACTGATCAACCTTAGGAACACGGCATATTTGAGGCCCTCGAGAAAAATTGTCTCGAGGCGGTTCAACTAACGATATTTGTTGACAAAGAACATCCATCCCACGTGGTAGAAAGCTACACCTTCTCCTTTAGTTATGCAGAGGATTTCAATCAAACACAAAGAAGAATTACGGCAGTATCCATCAGAGCGAATGGGTCTACTTCAGAGCCCATCATATTTCGAACTGTAAAATATGGGTTGGAAATGATAATTCGGCGCCTTATATGCTTGAGCACTTTCCTTCCTGTCCTGCCAAGTATAAAGCCAAATCGCTATGAAAAATCCTGTTATTGAAACTAACTGGACTACAGATAAAAGGTTTCTAGAGATACATCTCTTCTATACGGAAGGCTGCCCCCAAGATTTTGAGCCTCAAGGTTTTCAAGCAGCAGCACATACTCCCCTTTATTATCCAGGAAATGAGGGATGGAAAAAAGAAACACAGTCATGTGGAACTATGGATACTGGTTTGCACAGGTATGGCACTCTTAACTATTCAATGTATAGGGAAGCTAAATTGTGGGTAGTGTCGGGCTGAATGTTACATCTTTAAAATGCACAGTCGGAGAATGCGAAAATGATGCTGGCGAAATACAGATACCGGAATCTCTTGAGTACACTGACGAGGTGGTACGTGGATATGAAATTGGATTCGAAAATCAAGAAGTTCAAGAGAGCACGTCGGAGGCTCTCCCACCAGGTGATAAAATCGGCATTTTTTATTCAGCATATAAGTACTAACTGTGTCCGAGGTGAAGCCATCTCTCAAATTTCAACCCAAACTCGTCGAGATGCCGAAGCGAGAATTATCCTTGAAAATATGGTATGAGAATTCTTATGTAGCTATTGATGAGAATCAGCCATTAACACACACACTTTGCAGCTCTCGTCAAGACTAGAAGATAGCCAACTTGTCCCCACTCAAGTTCAGCCATGCTCTAGCCCTGAACTGGTAGAAACCAATTGTAAATATAAGGCTAGCCTCAGTTCATTTAAGGTTTCACAGATCCAGGGCAATGGTTTACTGGCCAGAACAGCATCAGCAGCAGGGTTGGCAAGTGATGCTTGCAAAGCACGCTGCCAGTGTGGGAACGACGAGCTAGATGTAGATATGGTAGGTTTCACACTATACTAGTATTGCTGTGATGAGGTGTTCCGCTAACTTATTTTTCAGTTACAATGCAGTTTCTGCAATACTAAACAGCACCTCATATGCTATGGATTTCTCCATCCTAACGACCAACGCATCCCTGCTACACACGCGTGTTATAAATGCCTCTTAGAACCCGAAGAATTCAGCATCATGAAACAAATGTATACCCTCGTACTTCTTCGAAAGGCTATTAAGATTATCAACGATGAGGGCTATCCAAACCAAATTAAAGATTTTGCACAGAAGATGCGTAAGTAAATCTACGAACAACTCATAAAGCCCAACAAGCTATTTGCTAACCTAAAATAGATTGCAGTGGCCAAACGATAGTCCAGGTGATTGGCGTGCTGAAAAAGAAAAAACTGATATCAGCAACTCCGGGCTCAAAAAGTAGAGGGTTTGCAGCGAAGAAGCTGCCAAAATTTAGCATCCCCGCGTCTGAAGAAGTCAAGAAGATACTCCGACAAGAAATATTCAATCCTCTAGCTAAGATATCTCATCATGTAAGTGGCTCGGGAGTATTATGGACGAAGCCACCCATGATATTAATCTCTATCGTTAGTACAATATATGTCCGATATCAGAAGAAAGCCCACCTGAAAATTGCGCGCCAGAAGCGCCTATTACTGATACGAGCGCTAGGAGGGATCGACACTTTTCTTCTACCTTAGACAAAGATAAAGGCTCGCAAGGCAGAAAACATGGTCCAAGCACAAGTCCTCCATCATCTCCTCCTCGCTCACAACACCACCAGCCGATGGTTGAGCGAGAATTACTCAATACATCGACAGTGGAAGTAGCAAGGACACCTTCTGTATGCTTTGTTACAACCCAAAACAATAGCACGATGCAGGAGAACCAACGATATAAAAGGCGCAAACTGAGTAATGCAGGAAATCCTATGAGTTTTGATGATCCTATGGATTAGCCGAAGCGCTAGCCATTTACGAACTAATTCTCGACAAGATCTATGCCCTTTGCGCCAGCATCAAAAAGTTTTGGCATCCGGGGAGAGAAAGGGCTTAAAAACACGATGAATCGAGGTTAGTTTTTTTTTTTTTTTTTTTTTAGATTTTAATTTTTTTTTCTTGCCGACCGTGTCGTTTTTTTTTGTTAAGTTGTTTTTTTTTTTTTTTTTTTTATGGACGAACAGCTAGTTGTTACCATGGCTCATGGGTGGACTCGCGGAGGGGCGGGGAAGGGTGGAGATAAGCTTCCGTGGGAATTATTTATGAACTTGATGATTATTTATTTGGGTATAAGAGAAGCAAGTTTCCAAGATGTTGCCGGGATTAAAGCCACGTTCGGGGTCACAAACATCTCTCTATCTATCTATATTTCGTGGAACAAAAACCTCTTGACTTGTTCTCCGGGACTCTTAATTAATTAATTAATCAATCAAATCAATATCATCATGGGTTTCGATCCAGCTAAAGCTAAAGTATGCAGAGTTTATTTCCTTGCAAGGATCATTCTATCTCTCTTGACTTAGGCTAACATTGGTTCCGTTTATGACATTTTCGGCTCTGATAGAACCCCTCGTTTGTGCTTGAAGGTGTGAAAAAGGTCAAATACGAAGACCGACCAGTTCCATCATTGAGAAGCCCTCATGATGTCCTAATCAACGTCAAATACACCGGAATCTGCGGCAGTGATGTAAGAATCTTGTTTTACCTCAACAAAAAGGAAGAGGCAGTCATCAACAAGTTACCTAGTTAACTGACTTATTTGTTGTGATGAAAGGTTCATTATTATGAGCACGGTTCGATCGGGCCATTCGTTGTTAAGGAACCGATGGTTTTAGGCCATGAGTCTAGCGGGATTGTCGCTGAGATAGGCTCAGCCGTAACCACTCTCAAGGTTGGCGATCGAGTTGCGCTGGAACCCGGGGTACCATGTCGCCGATGCGAGCAATGCAAGGGCGGGAAATACAATCTCTGCGACCAGATGGCCTTCGCTGCTACACCTCCTTTCGATGGCACATTGGCTAAATACTATGTGATGCCGGAGGACTTCTGCTACCTACTTGCCGACAACATAGGATTGAAGGAGGGTGCACTGATGGAGCCTCTTGGAGTGGCCGTTCATATAACTCGTCAAGCGGAGGTTAAGCCTGGTGATTCTGTGGTTGTATTTGGTGCCGGCCCTGTGGGTTTGCTATGCTGTGCTGTAGCAAAGGCTTTTGGGGCTTCGAAGATCATATCTGTGGATATACAAGCAGAGAGGCTCGAATTCGCTAGGAAATATGCTGCCACAGGAACATTTTTGCCGGAGAAGATTTCTGCAATGGAAAATGCAGCCCGATTAGTAGAAAAGCATGGACTAGGTCGTGGAGCAGATGTGGTGATTGATGCATCTGGGGCGGAACAGTCTGTTCATACCGGCATCCATGCACTGAGGCCTGGTGGTACTTATGTCCAGGGCGGGATGGGTCGAGATGAAATTAATTTCCCAATCATGGCTGCTTGCACGAAAGAGCTCACCATGAAGGGAAGTTTCAGATATGGCGGTGGAGACTATCGCCTTGCACTTGAGTTGGTAGCCTCAGGGCAAGTCAATGTCAGTGAACTGATAACAAGTACTGTTGGGTTTATGGATGCTGAGCAAGCCTTCATGGGTGTGAAGGCTGGGAAGGGAATCAAGACAATTATCTCGGGAATTGACGCATAAAATTGGGAATTTCGAAGGTATATCTTCTAATATTAGGTACAATCACGCTGGACAAAGTGTAATTAGGAAAGGAGCCATGGGGGAAGGGGTATCATGTCACAATAGCAAATAACGATAAACAAAGTAATTAATAGGTAATGATGAGCAAGTGCGAACTTCAAGGAAAAATGCAAAAAAGAAAGTATTATGTGCAGTAACAGACAGCTGTTAATTAGAACAATGATCAATCTGCTAACCAGCTCACCAGCTAGCAGCATTGATTCCTTCTCTGGTGCGAATTACTGAGACGGAAGACGTCCTCCCATTCTCGCATCCCGGCAGACCAGCCGCCCCTTTTGTTAGGCTTTCGTTTCCATGATTGAACATATGTATCATCCACTGTAATACCACTGCGGATACTTCCACCATCACTGGTTCCAAACATGCCGCCATCCCCGTACTGAATGCCGCTCTGCGGATCATCGGGATCAATTTCACCCAATTCAATTTTCGTTAGAATAATGCTGGCCAGTCGGTTGAACAATTCATCCACATTTTCACCGGACAAAGCAGATACTTCCACGGCGACGGGGATATTGGATTTTGCGGCCCATCTCGACGCTTCTTCTAACGAAACCTCTCGACCTTCTGGAGCCACGCTAGCCATCATTCGTGTTCCCACACCAGGACTTCCGCTCAGGCGGACAGAACCTCCAGATTCAAAGGAGAATGGGGTTTGTCTGCTCGATGTGCTGGAGGGAGTCGCGGGCGGTCGAAAGGTCTCATCCCAGTACTCGTCCATTGGATCAGCAGTCAGATCACTCTTATTCCCAGCCAGTAAAACAGTCAAATTCGGCGAGGCAAGCGCACGGGCATCCATCAAGAAAGTTGGGAGAGCATTGAATGAAGTACGTGATGCGACGTCGTAGATTAGTATAGCACCAGCAGCGCCTCGATAATACGACCGCGAGACAGATCGAAATCTTTCAGTTCCAGCGGTATCCCATAGTTGTAGTTTTATTCTTTTCCACCTCGAACCTGAGCCAACTTTGACAATCTTGGAGGAGAACTCGACTCCAATCGTTTGCGAAGATAGGACCCGCCCTGGTAGGACAAACCAAAAAGAAAAGAAAAAGGAGTTAAAAAACCTCGAACGGTGATAGGGTACATAAGGCAGATGGATGGAGGACCAGCATACATTCGTTCTTCACAAACCGGTGTAATAAACAGGATCTGGATAAACAAACAATCGGAACGGGTAAGCATGGATCAGCTTCTTGAACGGTTGGAACGGGGAAACGGGGGAAGCGAACTTTCCAGCACCACTTGGCCCGAGCAGTATGATCTTTGCCAAATAGTCATACATGCTACCAAGTTCCTAAGAGAGAAACGAAGAGAACAAAGAGAGAAAGCGTTAGCGGGGCATCCTTCGTATATGCCGTGTGATGAGGCGGTTTCTCTTACCTGGGTGCGATCGGGAAGAGAGGGAATCGAAGAGGCATTGGAAGTGCCTCTTTTGCGGGCCATGGTGATGTGTGTTGGCGACAAGAAGTAGAGAGCATGTAGTAAACTAAAAGGAATAGCTATTTGTGCAGAAGACGAAGGATGCGACAAAGACAGTCCGCCTCCTGGTCTACTTAATCCTGGTGAATAACTAAAGGGTGGTTGGGTTGGTATGAGGTCACGCTGTGGCTTTCTTGCCAAGGTCCCCGTTGTTGGCGTATTTACATCTATCAACTCTCTGGCTATCAAACCTTACGACACATATTAATAGTTCTCTGAAATTTATAGTTAATAGAGAGAGAATTGTTGATAGAGTGGAGAAACTACTAGTTAATCAATTGAATAAAGTATCAAGAAATCCATTTTATTTATGTAACATCAGCGATTCAACTGCGCATTGCCATGGAGATTGGTTTTGGCGACCAGGACTCATGAGTAACGGCGCTCCCTGGCGTGATGATGGCGGTCGCGACGGTCGTCTTTGTCGTCATCACTATCCTTGTCATATCGCCGTTGATACGAATCTTCCGCATGATGGCTTCTTTCCCGACTATGTCGTCGTTCGTCTCGGTGCTCATGGTGCCCGCTCTGGTATTGCCTTGATTCTCTACCCTTGGAGCGGGAGCGGGAGCGTTGACGACCATGTTGATCACCTCCACCATACGAGCGCTGAGGTTGTTCTCGGCCATAGCCACCGGGGGATCCACCGTATTGATTGCCAGATGATCCATACCCGCGCTCGCGCTCTTGACGATGATCGGGTTCATGTCTCCTATGGAAGTCAAGCAGGTCAGTATGCTAACAGTTATAGTTAAACGCAAGGGTGAACTGCCAATAAGCTTACCTTTCTTGATACTGATCTTGTCCATAACCGCTCGAGCTGGAATGTCCACCATATGATGTCTCTTGCAGGGTCTGAAATCCTCTGGAACGATCATCCCCATATCCCGACTGAGAATGTTGACCGTATCCTGACTGAGCTTGTCCATATCCTGGCTGGGATTGGCCGTATCCTGACTGAGATTGACCGTATCCTGACTGAGGTTGGCCGTATCCTGTGGAGTATGATTCACCCCTACCGTAGCTCGACTGCTGGGTATATTTGTCTTTCTCGCCTCGGCTATAATCATCATTGTCGTCGTGCTTCTTATCCTTCTTCTTATCTTTCTTGTCCTTGTCATAATCCTTATACTTATCTTTCTTGTCCTCCTTGTATTTGTCTTTCTTGTCCTCCTTGTATTTGTCTTTCTTATCATCCTTGTGCTTGTCCTTCTTGTCCTCCTTATACTTGTCCTTCTTGTCATCATCCCCGTACTTATACTTCTTGTCTTCGTCCTTATACTTATCCTTTTTATCCTTCTTATCCTTCTTGTATTTGTCATCCTTGTGGTGGGATTCTTCGGCGCCGAATCCTCCCCCTAACGCACCAGAAGAGACGAATCCACCAACTAATTGTCCAAGAGCACCTCCTCCAACAGCTTCTTGCGCCATCTTGCCAAAGTCGGGAGTGCTGGACTTTCCTTTTCCTCCAGATGAAGACCCTTTCTTGGACTTTTTAGGGAGTGCTATTGGCTTTCCTCCGCCGTGGCCACAGTCATTGACACCGTTCTTGTGGTTTCTCCCATTTCTGACCCCTTCCATGCTAAGTTGGCCGCGTAGCTCAGTGCGAGCACGTTCACTCTTTTCACCCCACCATTGTTCCACCGTTCGGAACATATTTCGGCGGATATCGACAGCACCATCATCACCGAAATTTCGATATGCTGGATGGTGGAAAACTCCGAATGTAATCCTAGTCAATGTACGGTTGACATCAATATTCTCATCATCCCAACATTGCATGATCTGTGGAACAGCCCATTTCACAACTTCTTGGGCGATCATTCCAGCGGGTTCATTCAGAATATTCGAAAAGTGATCTTTTGATAACATCGAGTGAGTGGGGTCTGAACAATTAGGGTCATTGAAGATGTTATGCTGTTGTGCCTTGCTGCTTTGAATGACTTCAGTAGATCCGGTCTCTAGTTCCGTCTTGACCTGTTTGATGATAGGAAGAATATATGGAGCCAGGATAGAAAATACGAACGCATTCAGCTGTTCTTTGGCCTGTTCAATTGTTTCCTGGATCAAAGGGAAACTCTCCATGGCTTCATTAATTGACTGGAAAAGTTTATCATGCCATTCCAAAACAGGATAGATCTGGCGCTGTACATCATTCAGATATCGCGTCCATTCCTCTGGCTCCAGAGGAGAGACCTGCTGGTGTTGCTGAGCATTATCGGCATTTTGCTGGAACTCATGCATTTTGGTAGAATTATTATCGTTACCCCCGAACATCCCAGCGGGAATCTTATCCAATAATTCCCGTAAGAATCCTTCGCTGGGGCCGTCATTTTTCGAGTCGGAAATCATTCCTTCTAAGTTTTCGATTTCTGATTGAGTTACTTTGTCGGAGAATTCCCCCATCACGGAGTGAAGGAAATCTACACCACCGAATGTTCCTGTGACAATTGGATAGACCGGACCCTGAGTACCAGGTAGTTGAATCATGACATTTCTGCCAACGTGGGGAAACACGTCCCGTTCCCCAAGTTCGATAAGGCTCAATTCAGTGTAATTTGAATGAGCAGCGTAATCCTCCAAGCAGTGCAATCCACTGCCCAAAAGGCGGAGGGCCTCGTGAAGATCAGCCTTGTTGCCAGACCGTGCATATTGCCGGCCATACTGTATGCATCTTCCCAAAACGTCTCTGATGTATCCGGAAGAAGTGTTGATTCCAATGTCTTCCGAGCCAATATAATTTTTGAGGCCTATATCAATATACTGGTCAGTTATTTGCATGCTCTATTTGCTATGAAGGAAAATATAGACTAACCTGAGCGGGGGTCTATCTCAAGCTCTCGACGTTTATCAACAGGCCCTCTTAGTCGTCTATCGTATCGTCTAGCATCCTCGCCATCTGCGTATCCAAGAGGATTATCAATGTGTTCAGTTGGTTGATAGCATCCGAGTCTTTCCGTTGTCACTTCGAATTCTCCAGTTGCGTAGCTACACAACCACATATGTCAAAATCCCAATGACCAAAAAAAGAGGAAGAAAAAATGGCAAGAAAGGTAGTATACATGCAAATTTATGACAGACTAAAACAGCTTAAAGCTAGAATTGGCACTCGAGAGAACAAAAACGAATGATTGTATGGTACGTACCCAAAGCTCATAAATCCAAGCACCCAAATCAAGATGCGAATAGCTTCAGCGCTAACATATTTAACAGTTCCAACGTCAACAGCCTGACTATAATCTCGGAGCCAGTTTCCAAAATACACGCGCAGAAGATCTAGCTTGCCGAACTTTCGGCCACCGGCCGCGCGAGCCATCACGATGGTCAGCAGCACATCTTCAATATCGCCATGACGGAAGTTTTGGCCCTCGATGCGAGAAATAGAGGCAATGTTGCCAGCACCGAAAGCTGCGGCTGGACGGGCATAGAGGAGGAAGAGGAGAGCCGTGGTAGCAACCAAGGTTGTGGTAGAGAACCCCATGGTTCGTAGGGGGTTAATTGGGTTAGCCGTATAAAAATACTCCCTTGAGTGTTAAAACCAGCAAATTGGCTGTTGGAGTTTAAGGGATAAGGAAAAAGAAAGAAAAAATTAAATCGGAAAAAGGAAGTGGAAGTTGGACGGAGAGTGAAGAAGGTATTCACAACAAAAGTGGCGATTGCGTTGTTTCAGAGCGGAAGCTGGATTTACCCCTCCTGTATCCAGCCAGCCAAACAAAACACCAAACTCTGCCCCGCCGCCCCCGGCCCTATACAACCCACACTAGTGTTGCGACTGGATAGAATGACTTGCGATGACGTTTCATGTTTCTTTATTTGATCCAAACTAACTAACTATTATTCGCTAAACAAGCCAGTCTATACCAGGACTTTAAATATTGTACATTGATAGGTGGGGTGGCGGGTGGGTAGTAGGATGGTAGTAGGATGGTAGTAGGATGGTAGTTAGGATGGGGTTCTCTATTGTAAGAGAACGACAAAGACTGCTGGATGTCCCTGCATATGTGTTAGGTAGACATCTAGCTCGTGGTCATCGTTAATAACCATCGAGGATTGATGTCCGTCTTCGCTGGTGCTTATCCCCTCGACTCGTAGAATCTGGTTGATACTTTTGATCCTGGAAGCTATCACATCGCGCAATTCGCAAAGCGATCGGAGAGAGAGTTTGTCCAACCATGGGCCTCCAAACTCGTGGAACTGCGAGGGTGATTGTGGGTGTACGTGTATGTACACAGGTATCGAAGCTGAGGAATTATGAAGCATTGTGTTGACGTATTCGAGGGGATCCGTAGAATTAAGTTGATTCGCTGATTGGTCCTCAGCAGAGGGCTCCTTTATTGCTTGAAGTAAGGACGGGTCAATTTGGGTCCCGTCGATTTCGCTGGAAATAATCGGGGCATTTGCAAGAGCTTCAGATGCCAGGGTACTAATATGATTAGGTAGGGTATTATTATTGGTATTGATAAGGTCGTCGTGTGGCTGTAGGTGCTTCTCAGCATCTAACTCTGTTGGTGGTGCATTCATCATATCTGGATTGGGATTTCCTCTAGGAAAGTCTCGCTTAGCTTGGTCGTCCCGGAGTCGCTTCATCACATCGCGGCAGAGCACCTCGATTGCCTTCAGCTTTGTGGGATGGTCAGGGTCAGATACCGGCTGAGCCAGGACATGCTGAAGAAGTTCGGATTTCTGTATCCATTGGTCCTTAAGGTCCCTCCAATGTTCATCGCCAGCTTCCAGTTTACTTGTAAAGTAATCTGCCTTCAGCATATCGTAGAAAGAATTCCGCAACTGTCGGCTTTCTTCGGGGTTAATTCCCAGCGCATTCTTAGCATCCGCGATTGTCATCCGTCGTTTCAGCGATCTCATCCGCTTGGTGACATCGGTGCAAACAACATCCAAAGCCAACGTCTTGTACTCTAGCTGCATAGGATTGCCCCAGAACATAGTCTGAAGATGGAGGGACTCGTGTATCAGTTGGTCCTTTGCCGCTTGCCACCTTTCAGGACCGGCGATAGTCTTTTTAGAAAATCCGGCGTTTTCGCATATCCGCTGGAAATGATCTCGGATTTCTCGATACCTAGTATTATCTAGGTTCAAGTACTTCTTACTCTCGTCGATTGTTGTCTCCGACGGGAACCGTGGGGGGCCTGGAGGGTCTGCTGGTAGCCCTGCCCAACCTTTCGTTCGCCTCCTACGCCTTTTAGTAGCCCATCTCGCTTCGCTTTCTACTCGTAATTTCTCTAACCTTTCCCTTCGCCTTGCGAGTATTTCCGGTGGGATTTCCGTCGAAGAACGAATCGTCGGTACATCTGGCCTCGGTGATGCCTCTGGGCCATCTTGAATATGCTCCTGGAGTGTATATGGGTCGCCGCTTTGTAAGTCCAGCAAGCTATCGTTCTCCTTCTGTGGCGTCGAGAGCTCGGTATTTCGTACCATCCGCGACTTCATACCATTCGGGACACGTAATAGCCACCTATTCTTTGCGCGCACCCTCATAAGCTCGCGCTCCTTAATTGTGAATCCTTCGTCGAGGAGAATCTGCAGCATGTCCGGCTGGGTGGTATTTGCTTCCCAGAGCTGCTTAATTCGGGCAACCAATTGGTCATTTTTATGGGCAGGATTCTGTTTTGAAGGAAATCCCCATCGTTTAAACTGAGTTTGGAAAGCGCGTTTACTAGGTACCACGGATAGAAGGGTTAGGAGTTTAATCTGTATTTATAATATGCAACTAGGTCCTCGAGCTTGAAAAGGGGAAATAAATGAACAAGAATTTAATACACACCTGGGAGAGAATTGATGGAACACTCTCATGTACTCCATTATCTCTTCCAGCGCCTTCTTGTCCTCGATGTACATCTTGTAACAAATGTCTCGCTTGCCATCCCAGTCGTACACCATCTCTGCGGGGGCGGGGACACACCTCGGTGACGTTTTCTCTCTCAACAGGCTGTTCTGGTCGGCCGTATTTCTTACTGAGATAGCGAAAATTCAGCCCGGGAGGTCTTCTTGATCCGCCGTAGAGACTTGTCCTAGTAACTGGATGAGTAAGCATTGACTAAGACAGCCTAGCCTGACTAACTCGTTATGGTTAGAGACTTAAAACAGGTTGTGGTTTCACCGAAAGAGGGAATAATAGTTAGCTATCGTCTCTATCTATCTACTAGATACAGGATGATGCTAAACCACAATACAAAGATCTGAATCCAGATCTGAGCCAGGAACATCTCGTATATACATACGTTGGGTAGATTTCCAACTCAACTGCCAAAGGAAAAAAAAAACAAACTACAGAAAAATCGAAATTCTACCTCCAGATAGATCGAAGAATCCTGTTCTTCTTCAAAATCGCAAATCCAAGCTAAAAATCAGAAATAAAACGCCGGAGAACTTCCCATTGTTAATGCCAGAAAATTGCTATGTTTCGATCCCTTCAAATCCCTTGAAAACTCAAGGAATGCGCATCTGTGCGACATAAAACTGAATCTGCCCAGCGGACTCTTAGGGTTAAGCCATCTTTTTTAATCTTTTTTTCATTTTAAATATTCGAGTTCGAAGCCACGTTAGAAACAGAAGCCATGCATTCTTTGGGCTTTTGTAAGCTGGGCTTGTATTTCCACCGTTTTCGTTCAATGCATACGCGTCTGCAGAATCGGTGAAGGATTTATTCGCAGCACTATTCCGACCTGTCCGCTGACCACCATGGGAGTCATGCTTCTCTGACTTCTCGTTGAATTTTGGAGGTCTTAAGGTGAAATCCGATAGAGATGGTCTTCCCGTTTGTTCCCTCCGTTCCCGACGACGCAGTTCTTTATCCTGGGCCTTCAGGGTCTGTTCCTCTAGCTTCCGTAATTTAGCGGCCTCTTTCTCCTCGAAGGCTTGCCGGGCTGCCTGGACGGCGGCAGCTCGAGCTGCTGGATCGGTTGTGCTGCTACGACTCTTGGATCGAAAAGGAAATTCTAATGAACTTCGAGGAATATGCGAGATGGCATCCCGCCCGTTGCCGTTGTCGAATACGCGGCTAAATGATGATGTTCCGATGGTAGTAGGCGGGTATACGGGTTGGTAGGGGGATGGCTCGGCTTGAAAATGGATTGAGCCCTTTGGCTCACGATTCAAATTCAGCGACGAACGGTTCCTTGGTTCTTTGTTGCGTTGTGTTAGATCTTCATGTTCGCCGAGGTATCCCTGCCCTTCAGAGTACATGCTTGCGGTCGCGGAATTCTGATTCGAACGGCCCAAGGGAGGTGTATAGGAGCGTGGAGTCTGGCGCATAGGATGGACATATTGCCCTCCTGGCCTTGTCGTGCTAGAGGTAGATAGCTGGGAGACGCCGCTAGTTGAACGACGATGCTGGCCATAAACCCCACCAGCACCTATCCCGGGGTTTCCCGCCGGTTCGCCATAAGCCCGGTCGCGGACATAATTATTGTAGATCGCCAGTCCTTTGTTATCAACCGCGGATCGGGATAAATCTATTGAATTGGATTCGCGCTGCGCGGATTTTTTGAGGTGTGGTACGATAGGAATTTTATGCTTCGACATGATGGTTTTAAATTCCGGTGAGCGCGCAGGGTTTTTAGCGCCATCTAGACCTTTATATTTTCGAGAGGAACGGATGTTTACTGTGAACAAGTTTTGTTTCGTGCCTTGTAAAGAGAATGAAAGTCCCGACGACTTGGTGCCCTTGGGTAAACTGGAGCGGGCTGTGCCGGCGTTTTTGCCGCGGACGTCATCAGCGGATGAAGGACTGGAAACCGAATCTTGAGATCTGGGAGCGAGAGGTGGATGATAAGCATCGACGACATTTGGTGACGGATCTGTGAATGTACCATGGGCTAAACAAACCTTGATTCTCCACCGACAGGAGAGGTATCAGCCATCTATTTCCTACCCAAGCCTCTCCCTATGTCTGAGCTGTCTCTCATGCGCACGTTATATATATATTTAGCATAAATGTATCAGCTAATAATAATTCGTCGTTTGGCGAGGGTTCAGCTGGACCTCTTAACTGCGTCGGCAATGTGGTGAAGGTTTGGTACTTTGACGGTGCATCCCGAAACGCGTGCTCCGTATTTGAGAGAACTTCGGTTCTATTTAATCTCCCGGATAACCAAGGATTTGAACTGAGTGAGAGATTAAATAAAAGGGAGGGTTTTTTTGGGGGGAGGACATGCAAAACGGTCCACTAGTTGGTTATTTAGAGTGGTAAAAGGGGGCAGTGGCACAAGAGGCGCAAGCCCGATCTTGCTCTCCCAACGCAATTCACAGATCACTCCATCCATGCTTTCTCATGCCGAGGAGCGAACGGATTCCAAGTGGAACCGCCTCACAACCACAAAAATGAGTTAGGTGAAGCGAGCGTTTGCGGAGCGATTCGCCCCCGATAGACGGGGTAAGTAACTCTTATCATTTATTATTTTGTTGGGTGGCCCTGTTACTATTCCTTGCTGTTGTTTATTTGTTTGGATATTCATCGCAGTTTGATAGGACAACCCCCTCACTCCAGACTTGACTGGCCGGTCAGTCCTGCATCTTCGGTCCACCCGTCTATCCACAATGTATAACCATTCCCCCCTCACTCCTGAGAGCACAAGCCAGTTGGTATTCCAAGACCAAAACTCTCTTACACACACAGGATTCCCTCCCATACGCCGCCCATTACGTGGTGATGAGGCTGCGCTACATTGTCAGACGGCAATCGTTTACTCCGTGTGCTCTGCAATAAATTAACTGACATCATGATCATGAAGTCCTGCCTCCCCCCAGCCAAAATATCATTTCATAGAGAGAAGTCAAGATTTGCGGCTGGGCTGGAGTAACGGAGTACAGGGTACCTTATACTCTACATTCTTCCTAGCCACAAAGCCTAGATTTTGGTCATGCATAGACCATCCTTTCGATAATACCCACTAACTAGCGATCTCCACATTCGCTAGTTAAAGAATTGCTCTTCTGAATGGAGTACTCCGTATCTCGAGTTGTCTTTGATTTGCCTCGATTATCGACTACTAAGTTATCTATTAAGGGATCGAGTATTTCTAATTTTTATTGTGAAATGATTAGCCAAGGTACATTTCATCATTGCTGAAGCCCAAACACTCCATACTCCGTAATATGAGGTCTAATTCATATGAGGTCTAATTCACAGAGACTTGGGGAATGATTTTATTTGCGAAAGTCAATAAAAATCAAGATTTCAAATTCAGATCATAGTGAATAGCAGATACAAATCATGGGATACAACAAAGGAAATGGAGGCTCTAGATGATAGTAAGAAGCGAATAGCATCAGATCAAGTCACCATATAGAGACATAATTTTCAGCTTTCGAGGTCATCTAGAGATTCTGAGAGCATCTGAACTAGGCCCATAAGTTCCTTCCTATGCTCAATTCTGTCAGTTGGTTCTGCTGCGACACGTTCAACTTCTTCATCTGTCATCTCAACAACAGACGTTGGGTGAAAAATTGTCGGAAGCTTTGAGATAAGGTGACGTTCAATGACCTGGCGACAGACATTATCGACATAGGTTTTCATTGAGACCTAGAATATGAAATATGATTTCATGTCAGATATTATCAGCGGTCAGGTTCTCATAATTTTTTTTTGGTTCTACTTTGCTTTCCAAATCCTATGAAAGGTTGAGCACAAGAGTTAGATCGGAAATCTTCACCTTATAATATGCATCAAGTGCTATTTTGGCTTCCTCGCACGTTTGTTCATCCATATCAACTTCCACGTTTGACTGTAGAGCGGTTAGGAGTCGATCTCGGTCCTGTGGGGCATTATTGATATGCATATTATGCCAATCTGCCGTAGTTGCGTTAAAGGCACTCTCTAAAATTTGTTTGGTTCCGTCCTGGCGAGCTTTTTGAACATTGTCAGTGAAATAGTGATTGTAGGTAATTGGCTGAAACTGTTCGTCCTCAGATATCGCTTTGAGTTCGGCTGAGGCTGCTTTGAAGCTCTTCTGAAGTAACGACTTGAGAAGATTGTGGAGTTCACTCCTAACCTGGTCTTCTTTAACAAGTTCATCGAGAGCTCGCCCAACAAATTCGCAGATCAGTTTATGGATTTCCTTTGTGTGTCGAAGAGCTACCGAATACCAGCGGCTTGACTGGTGGTGGAACAGTTCCATCAGCAGCATGTAACCGTAATTACCACCCAGTTCTAATCCTCGAGCATTTCTGTATGTCTAGTGGATAGTCAGCTCTCGATCCAAAGAAAATTTATTCTGGGCGATAACAAAATAATTAAGGTAATTGTTACCTTTAAAACCCAAAGATCGAATTTTGATCTTGACATCTTCTTTGGCACCCATTCTTCAGGATAGTTTTCATCTGTTGGGACTGGGATAGATTCGTCCTGAGAGGTTTCTTTTATCTCAAGCTTATGCGCGCTGGTACGCATAAAGTTCGCAAACTTGCTATTCGCATGATGCACTCTTGCACGTAACCGGTTGTGAAGGAGGCCTTCCTTCTCTGTACGAAAGAAATCTGAGTTGACTGCTTGGTACATGCCATTTGTTGCAGATTGTATCAAGTCCCGAAACGCTACGCTAAGCTCTGTCAAGAAGAGCCGCTGAGCTTGTAAGTTAGGCCTTTCCTGGCCAAGTGCGTTTAATTCCTCTCGAGCGTTATCCAACAACTGCGAGATCTCGTAGCACACCTTGGGCAGCTCGCGATCAATGTGCTGTTGTAGAAGGAGTTGTAGGTATTTTCTGAGGGCATCGATTCCTACCCTATCTGGCTTCAGATGTTGGCTTTTCCATTCTGGTTCGTGAAAAAAATCCAGTTCCTTTATTCTGCGCTCCGAGGGAGACATTCCAGTTTCCAGGTCCTTGGGAGAAGGGTTTTTTAACACAAAATAGCCAAGTTTGAGCTTAATCGCTGCTTGATTTTTAACTATAGCAGCCACTCTATCCTCTGTTCCTTCGTTGATGAGATCCGGTTTTGTAATGATACCAACCGTTCTCACACCTTCGGTGTCGAATTGCCGCGCTGCTCGCATGATAGTGTGTGTTTCAATGTCACTACCTGCAATGATTACAGCAAGAATGATGGTTCGTGAGTTTTCAAGATAAGAATTCACCAAGGCTTCGACCACAAGTTTATCGTCATTATCAATCCCGGAGACTAAACCGGGGAGGTCGACGATGGTAAGATGGAGCCCTGTTCGGCCGATTACTTCGAGGCGAAGCACATCTAATGCAAACGGGGGAGCATTTTCATCTTCGGTAAACCCCTTCAAACCCATAAGTTTGCCAGCCTCTTCAATGACTTCGGGCAATTCATCATATCCAGAAAGTTCTTTTCGATAAGCCCGAAGGGCAAATGCGGTACTCTCATCACGAGACACATGAGGCGTGATTGTTGCTGTAATTTTTTGGTCCCCAGGCGAGTGACGAAGGATAATTTCGGTTGCAAATCTCGTGCATAAGCCATCTTTTCGAGGAAATGGAATTTCGGTGATTCCCTCAAGCACAGAGCTTTTTCCAGCGGACTGGTCACCACAGACGACGATCTGTGGTAAAGAGATGTGATCTCCTACACCTCGAGCCCTTACTTTGTCAATCTGGTTCAATGTCGACTTGATCTCTTCGGAAGCAAACATAGTGGACACTTTGGTTGGAAGAACTGCGGGTAGTTTGTAAAGGAGAGAAAGGTAGAGAAATGATTGCAATATAGATGATCCTAAGATGATATGTCTGCCAAATGAACTGAGCAATGCTGAGGAAATAAACCAAAAGATGGCAGAGAGGTGGCCTTATATACCCAAAGATGGTGGGCCACAGGATTGCCGAGCTTTCAGTTCCAATCCTGATAGAAGAAGCCAGGTGTTTGAGAGCAATTTCTATAATGAAATTTAGTCACATCATTTGGAAGACATTCCAACAAAGGTTAGCTCCGCCATTTAGAGATTCCAACAAGGGTAGTTATGCCTGATATCTAGACATGTTTGCGAAGCGCAGAGCTAGCATTATCACGTATTTAGATAGCAATTGATGCCAAAAAGACTGTTTAATAAAGCAAGCTGCAGCAACAGGATTTTCTAGCTTCTAGCTTCTTCTATTAGAATTAGAAGCTTGTGGTGCAATCTTTGTTCCGGTCTGCTTTATTGCTTGAAGGTTAGAATTTCCCACAAGGATGACTGGCCACTAAGGGTCCCAGCAACATTTTTGACCCTTGTGCAGCAGTTTTATCTCTCAGAAGAGTAACTATTAGTTAGTTGCCAAAAATTCCTATGTCTTTGGCCTGCAGCTGGGATGAAGAGAAAGAATACTGTCCAAGCCAAGCATGAAAAAAAGCCTTTGATTTGGGCTATCCAGATTCCAGAAATGATACAACTCCTTGGGGAGGTTAGTCACTTCAACACAGAAAAAAAGCTATTTGAATGTAAGGAGAATTTTCCAGCCGCACGTTGCTGGTATTTCCTTTGCTTCTTTTCTTGGCCTGGGTCTATCCAAAGCATCGCAAAATCCATGGTGATGGGATAGCGATATGGAGTGGCGGTTACTACGAATGTCCCTGCATTTGAAATGAGAGGGCCTTCCCCACTATATTTCAAAAGACCATTCTTGGCCAACCCCTGAACCCAACACCACATCCTGAACTTCCAGATGATAACTCTGAAGATAAAAAACCTCTGCTTTCTCTTACCTCAGATCTTATTCACTGAAACCCGGTGAGGCCCCGCCTAATCACATATCTTGAGGAGGTCTTCTTCTTTCCTCAACTTCGTATTTTAGTCATGAAATGGTATAGGAAGGAGTGCCATGTATAGGGAAGATAAAGAGGAGCAAGATAGAAAGCACTTTATATACCTATACATCCATGGCCGGGAAGGCTCGAGATGCCAGCATTATGCGATACGCTCATTGAATACGCCGTACGTGAGTTCTCAACGTGAAATTCCGACCAAAAACCAGTGATTTCGTGGGGACTCAAGTTCCGCCAGGCTTCGATCCATGAGTGCTCTCTGCAAACACTGTATAAGCCAAAAATGCGCCGCACGGCCCATAGAGAATAAGTCTGCTATAAATATTTAATAGATAGTAGCTTATAATATAGTTAGTTAGACCTTAAGAGTAACCTATTGTTACTAAGTTCTAGTTAGATTTTCACACTGCAAATTTGTAGTGTATATTAATCTATAGTATCACATATCCAACGGCTGCCAAAACCATAGCATAGATGGAAGGTGGTGCTGTATGAAGTGTAAGCAAAAGTCCTGTAGGGCAGAAACCTAGCAGATCACAACAAGCCACATACCGAGTTGAATGATTTGAATGTATGGTTTCTGGTCAGAATTTTGCTCTAAAAATTTACGCAGTGCATGACAAGCCAATGACCTGAATAGATGTGGAATGGGCCACAGAATACTATTTCTATCATGTTTTTTCCTCCCTAATATTCAGGTCATTATAGTTGAAAATGCCCCTCTCTCCATTCTGAAGCTACGCTCTCGAAGCTTTTCATGTCACTTCAGCAAACCGTTTCTCTCTAGTATTTACACTATCGTTAATCCTCGCCTGATCTGTAGTCCCCTTCCTTTTTTGACAGCATCTTGGTACAGCAAGAACTTCTTCCCAACATAATCGCTAGGATCTACTTCAAAAGGAAGATATTTACTTGCAGATTTACCTTCATCATCCTCAACTTCAATAATATTAATTTGGAGTGTTTCTGGATAAGTATCCTTAGCTGGGACTAAGTGGTCAAATGTAACTCCATAATAATCAATGATACTGTAAAGTATTAGTGGCTTGATATTATAAGAAGTGGTTATATTAGATACCCACAAAACTGTTGGAGTCTCTACCAATGCTTGGTAGGTTTCTGTTCGCACTACCATATCGCCGATAATATCAGGTTGTACATCCCGGTCATATAGTACTCGAAATGCTAGGTTTGCTAGCTCAGAGCCAGCTGGCAGTAGGGATCGGTCCGGGGCAAAACAGGGGCTTCTCTGCCATTCAGCCTTTGGAAGAAGCCTCTGGATTGCTAGTAGGTGGCCTTCAATCGAGATTCAAAGAGGTTGATCTGGGGATGGCAAATGGAACCGGTGAGGGGGGTCACAGACACATGGTGGGATATAAAGTGGAAGCGCTGGTAGATCAGACGGATCGAAGCAGTGGATACTGGAGCTATGAGTTGGATTAGTTGAGCATGGGATATCAGGGAGCGGCATCGAAGGGTTAATGAGAGAGAGTGGATGTTTGATAGTTAGAAGTTATAACAAGATGCGATGGAGGTCGAGAGAGAAAGACGTTTTATAATATTTAATAGAAGGGGAATAACTAGAGAAGAAAAAGAGGGGGAGAACCAAATAATGTACTCCGTAAGCCCCTGTTACACAGGCTGCCCTAGATGGGCACACCTTACGGAGTACTCTGTACCTGGAGTAATACTCTGTACTCCGTACTAACTAGAGGGCGATGAGGGAGAAAACAACAAAGCCCTTGGAACTGGCCCACTCGCTTGCCATTATGTCAGCAGTAATCACAAACTGTCCACGTACATACAAACAAGCTGTGAGGCGAGGATAGTTAAGCTTAAACCTCAACATTTGACGTCTTATTGCTGTTGATTTATTTTAACGAATTAATATCCATGCTGGTGGCTTTCTAAATATTTGAACAATTGGTCGGCGCACGGAGTCCACTTCCTCTCCCGCGTGGTTTCGACCAGCCTTCACAATGCAGACTCCAACCATGCTCACCAAGGTAACTTTTCTAGAAACCCTTCTTGCCAGATTATATATGCCGTTCACTAAATCCCAATTGCCCGTTTAGTTCGAATCGAAGTCGTCTCGAGCCAAAGGCCTTGCGTTTCACCCCAAGAGGTTGGTTGCCAACGTCGCCGATCGCCCACTATGACATGTTACTGATTACTACAGACCATGGCTTCTAGTCGCTCTCCATTCATCGACCATTCAGCTATGGGATTACCGCATGGGAACCTTGATTGATCGCTTCGAAGAACACGATGGCCCTGTTAGAGGTGTCGACTTCCATAAAACTCAACCCCTATTTGTCTCGGGAGGGGATGATTATAAGATTAAAGTGTGGTCATATCAGACTCGACGATGCCTTTTTACGCTCAGTGGCCACTTGGATTACGTTAGAACCGTCTTTTTTCACCATGAACTGCCATGGATCCTCTCCAGCTCAGATGATCAGACAATACGTATTTGGAATTGGCAAAACCGATCCCTAAGTGAGCGACGACTGCTTCCTTCATCCCACTAAACATGTTTCCGCTGACAAAAATATGCAGTCTGCACAATGACCGGTCATAATCACTATACAATGTGCGCACAGTTCCACCCGAAAGAAGATTTGATAGTCTCCGCGTCGTTGGATCAGTCCGTCAGAGTTTGGGATATATCCGGCTTGCGAAAAAAGCATTCCGCCCCGACAAATTCAATGACCTTCGAAGATCAACTCGCTCGAGCCAGCCCTGCCCAGGCCGATATGTTTGGAAATACAGATGCCGTTGTGAAGTTTGTATTGGAAGGCCATGACCGTGGAGTAAACTGGGTCTCGTTCCACCCAACTCTGCCACTAATCCTGTCTGCTGGTGATGATCGTTTGATAAAACTTTGGAGGATGAGTGGTATGAACCTTTCGTTTAATCTTGCTATCGGAGAAAAAATTACTAATTTCGTGTACAGAAACCAAGGCATGGGAAGTAGATACCTGTCGTGGCCATTTCCAGAATGCGTCTGCGTGTCTTTTCCACCCTCATCAGGATCTAATTCTATCTGTTGGGGAAGATAAAACCATTCGTGTTTGGGATCTAAACAAACGGACCTCGGTGCAGTCATTCAAGCGGGATGTGGACCGTTTCTGGATGATTGCTGCCCATCCGGAAATTAATTTATTCGCTGCTGGACACGACACTGGAGTCATGGTCTTCAAGTTAGAAAGAGAGAGGCCTGCATCGGCAATATATCAAAACCAGGTCTTCTACATTACGAAGGACAAACATTTGCGTTCTTATGATTTCACCAAAAACGTTGAATCCCCTTCCATGCTCTCGCTCAGAAAGCTTGGTAGCCCCTGGATGCCTCCGAGAACATTGTCCTATAATCCTGCTGAACGAGCTATTTTAGTCACCTCGCCTGCGGACAATGGGACATACGAACTGCTCCGGATCCCAAGGGATTCTACATCGGCCGTAGAACCGACTGACGTGAAGCGAGGGCATGGTACTTCAGCCGTTTTTGTTGCGCGCAATAGATTTGCAGTCTTTAGCCAGCCAAATCAACAGATCGATATCCAGGATTTAAACAACGCCACTACGAAAACCATTAAAGCGCCCACTGGTACAACAGACATCTACTTTGGGGGCACCGGCTGCTTGTTGATCCTCACCCCCACTACGGTAGTCTTGTTTGATATTCAGCAGAAGAAACAGCTCGCCGAGCTGAGCGTGAGCGGTGTCAAGTATGTTGTTTGGTCAAATGATGGGTTGTATGTTGCTTTGCTTAGCAAACACGATGTCACCATCGCAACTAAAACTCTAGAGCATGTAAGCACTTTGCATGAAACCATTCGAATTAAAAGTGCATGCTGGGACGATAGTGGGGTGCTCCTGTACTCAACACTCAACCACGTTAAATATTCTCTTCTCAATGGGTAAGTTAAGTTTTTTTCGCGCCCATTCCCATATGTTGAAAAAAGCTAACGAAATTAGCGACAATGGCATCGTTTGCACTCTTGACCAAACTCTTTACCTTGTCCGAGTCAAAGGAAGGAATGTATATTGTCTTGATAGGGCCGCTAAACCCACGATCCTCGCCATTGATCCAACGGAGTATCGCTTCAAGCTAGCCTTGGTGAAACGGAATTATGAGGAAATGCTTCAAATAATCAAAACATCAAGTCTTGTTGGTCAGAGCATCATTTCTTATTTGCAGAAAAAAGGCTACCCAGAAATAGCTCTTCAATTCGTGCAAGATCCGCAGACAAGATTTGAACTGGCTCTTGAATGCGGCAACATCGACGTCGCCATAGAGATGGCCAAAACTTTAGACCACCCAAAACTTTGGGCCCGACTTGGTGCGGAAGCTTTGGCACACGGTAACAATCAGACAGTAGAAATGACCTACCAGAGACAACGAAATTTTGATAAGTTGTCGTTTCTCTACTTAACTACGGGAGACAAGGAGAAACTTTCGCGCATGGCAAAAATAGCAGAGCACCGACGCGACTTCACATCTCGATTCCAAAACTCTCTTTATCTTGGTGACGTTGAGAGTAGGATTCAAATGTTTCAAGAGGCTGACCTTCGTAAGTCCCCTGCCGCATGCTGATACTCAAGATGCGTATACTGACCTTTTAGTGCCTTTGGCTTATCTTACCGCGAAATCTCATGGATATACTGAGGAGGCTGAATCGATACTGCAAGCTAGCGGCCTTACCGAAGATGAAATATCAATGCCGACCACCGGACCGCCAAATCGACTGCCTAATGTCATAGTTCCTACTTATAAATCCAACTGGCCTGTAAAGGCTCCATCACACTCCTCCTTTGAAAAAGCATTGCTTGGTGAAGTTGGCGGACTAGACGAAGAAGGAAGCGTCAATGGCCTAGATGAACAAGAAGGAGAGGACAAAATATCCGGCGATGGTGCACGTCTCGGCGAAGCACATGAAGAGGAAGATGCCGCGGCGTGGGATATGGGCGACGAGATTCAAATTGAAGAAGAAGTTGATTTAGCCTCTAACGAGAATTTGGAGGCTGGTCCCGCCAGTAGCGAAGCCGATTTGTGGTCACGGAACTCCCCTCTGGCTGCTGATCACGTTGCAGCTGGTTCCTTTGAAAGCGCTATGCAGCTATTGAACCGTCAAGTTGGGGCAGTCAATTTCGAGCCACTAAAACCGCGGTTCTTAGAAATATACCAGGCTTCCAAGACCTATCTATCCGCCAATCCTGGTCTTCCACCATTGGTTAATTTCGTCCGCCGAACTGTTGATGAATCCGACATTCGCAAGGTTCTTCCAATAGTCCCTCGGAGCTTGGAGATAATAGCCAATGTAGACCTTCAGGAAGGTTATGCGGCCATGAGAGCAAACAAACTTCAGGAGGGAATAGCGATTTTCCGAAAGGTGTTATATTCAGTCGTCGTCAACACAGTCACGTCCGAAGCACATGTTGCCGAAGCTAAGAAGATTAGCACTACCGCCAGAGAATATATCCTAGCAATGTCCGTTGAGCTTGAGCGGCGGTCAATTGGAACAAGTACCCCTGAAAAGATTAAACGAAGTCTGGAGCTTTCCGCATATTTCACAATCCCCAAACTCGAAGTCGCGCACCGACAACTAGCCCTTATGGCGGCCATGAGTCTTGCAGCTACTCATAAAAACTACTCCTCTGCGCTCAGCTTTGCAAACAGAATGATAGCAAACGGGGGTTCAGCCAAACTGCTTGATCAGGTAAACTTTATATCTCTCTCTCCGTTAACCATGCGTATATAGTCTTGCTAACTTCTAAACAGGCAAAGAAAACCAAGGCCAAATGTGAACGAAATCCACAAGATCATGTTGACATTGAATTTGACCAGTTTGCCGAGTTTGATATATGCGGCACTTCATACACTCCTATCTATACCGGATCACCGAGCGTGTCATGCCCCTACGACGGAACCAAGTATCTTGAGCAATACAAGGGAGAAGTATGCAGAATTTGCCAAGTGTCAGAGATTGGCGCCCCTGCAAGTGGGCTACGCTTGTTTGTGCCTACTCTATAGTATATTGTTTTGTTTTACCAATATGCCCGTAATGCGCATTAGAGAACCGTTCCGTTTTGTGTCCTTTGCTATGATGTTTCTAGTGGATTGCAATTTAATATTAGAACTTCTGATCAGTTATTTAACTACTTTTCTATCCCCTGTTGAGGATGGGGAACTCAAGTCCCTTGATGCGGCCCTGTAGGTTGTATGTTTCAGTGCTGTACTGTCTCGTCAAGTCTTGCAAGGAATGTTCTGTAGATGCAATAATTCTTGATATCATAAAAGTCTATATATAGAGTACAGTTATTTGTGCCAGAGGGCCAATCTTGATAGCTCTATGCACGCAAGCGAGATCCAGAATTCCAGCCAGTTAAAATGCCACAGCAGTAACGCCAACCAGGCAAGCCTCTTGCAGGCCCTTATAAATACATAGGAGATTAATATGTCGATGGGAGTGGGGATTTGAAAGAAAGAAAAAAAACCGTCAACATGATGGCGTGAAGTAAAAGAGAGGGATCCGGCCGGAACAAACGAGCGGCCTTAATCAATCGCATCTCCCGTCTTTCCACCCTGTCCGCCACCTCTCCTCCCATTTAGAGCAGTCGAACTCTTTCTTTCCCAACTTCCGGTTCACTTCATTATGCGCGTTACACATCCAATTACCGAACTCCGCGCGGCCTTTGAGCTGCGGCTTATTTTTGCCGCTCGGTTCATTCATCCACGCACGGAAATCGTCAGCACATACCCAACAAGGGTATAGCTTAGAAAATAGTGAAAGGAACGAATGCATATCGTTCTGCTGGGTAGGAGATGCTTTCGTAGGATATGCGCCAGCCATGGAATGCAGAAGCGTCCAGGTACTTCTACCGAGCACTTCGACATCCGGAGGGCAATCATTCGGCATATCTAGAAGCGAAGTGTTTTCAGGGCTTGGTAAGAGGGTAGATAGAGGCTTCTTTTCAGCGGTATCCGTAGTATCAGATGATTTCGAGGATGATGTGGGTGCGGTTTTCATTCTGGTCAGAGCCCGCCAGCTCGAGAGTGATGTGCATGTCCGGCAGCTAAGCAGATTCAGAACGGTTAGAAAAGGGAATTGATTTGGTTCCGGTCAGATCAAGAGGTACGGGAAAAGATCGAGCTTACGGCTTGCCGTCCTTGTCCAGTACCACGCCCTTGGGCAAAACCTGGGCTGTGTCGAGGTCGCTCTTAGCCTGCCCTTGGCCTTGTTTGCGATTAATAGCATCAAGTTGTTCAGTTAATATTTCCGCCATCTATTTTGAAGATTTTTCTCTATTTTTTAAAAATGAATATTGGTTGGTAGATCAGTTCAAAAGGTTTAATGCTTTTAATGCATTGATGACATAGATATTGATACGCCAAGCTGCCTTTTAGTTTAACAATTAAATCGGCTTTAAGTCGCGTCGCGCCCAGATATCTAAATACTATATTCTCTTTCAGCTTTCGACCTTCCTGCAATCCAGGGCTTGTTGACCAGTGAATTTAATATCCGGTAGATTTCTTATCCCAAGTCGCCATGGCGTCCGAATCGGAATCATATTCGAGTGCAAGCTCAAGCCCGTCAAGCAACACTCCAGACGACCAGTCAATCGAAAGTGCTTTACGGGAAGCTGTCGCAACAACTTTTAAATCCGGGAACCTAGAGGAATTAACCGTGAAACGTATACGACTGGCGGTAGAGGCGCGGTTGGGCCTAGAGGACGGGTTTTTGAAAAATCATGAGAGCTGGAAGCCACGAAGTGCTGAGATTATCAAAGATGAAGTGGTATGTAAAACTAGTAATATTAGATGATTTCGCTGATGGTTATTTTGATTGATTATCTAAATCTTGCATCATGAATTTCACGGTATAGGAGATACAGGAATCCGCACCCCCGTCTGAGAAACCATCGAATCCCAAGAAGAAAACAAACGCCCCAAGCACAAAACGAGCCAGGTCGGAGAAGTCTGGGGATACGAGGAAAAAGCGGAAGCAAGACGCTCCATCCCTACCGCAAGAGAAAGCTTCCAATTCGATTGTAAATTCTCCTACTTCCTCTGTCGCCGATCAAGAGATAGAAGCTCCTGTTTCCCCTCCTCCGATTTCACCCAAAGCCAGCCATCCCGACTCCGAAAGTGAAATGTCAGTCCTCCTTGACGAAGAACCAAAACCCAAACGGAAAAATCCGCCCATTCGTTCTAGTTCAGGTTCTCAAAATACCAGTAAAACAAAGAAGCTGTCGAAGCCCGATCTAGATCCCGACCAAGCAGAAATAAAAAGGTTGCAGGGTTGGCTTGTCAAATGTGGGATTCGAAAGATGTGGTTTCGCGAGCTAGCTCCGTATGAGACTCCCAAGGCCAAAATACGGCACTTAAAGGAGATGTTGAAAGATGCGGGGATGGAAGGACGGTACTCTCTTGACAAGGCAAACCAAATCAGAGAAGAGAGAGAATTGAAGGCTGATTTGGAGACGGTTCAAGAAGGCGCGAAGAGATGGGGGAAAATGGATCAGCCCGAAGAGACGAAGGAGAGCGGACGCCCGAGTAGACGAGTTGCGAAGACTTTCCAAAGCCTCAATTTCCTTAGTGAAGGTGATGAAGAATCGGAGTGATAAACGTCCCCCGCCCTTCCAAAACAACGATGGTATTCCGGCGCGTGGGCCTCCCTCACTTGGAGGGCTTGAGCCATAAGTACCTATTTATTTACCGTCCCCCATTGTGCTAGCAAGGCATGTCGAACGAACGAACCGAGTATTCTAATGAAGACGATGGATGGGCTTCTTCTTTCATTTGCACTGTGCTCCGCCACTCATCCGCTGGGCCACCAGACTGAAGACAGCGACCGAAGAGATAAACAACACTAAATTATAGAACTAATAGGTATGTAAGAAGATCGAAGTAAGCCTCCAGCCTGATGAATTATTACGGAGAGTATCAGCGGGGAATTGCGGCCTACAGCATTTCGAGAGTATTCATTCTCCTCGCCCTCTGTGCGGGCCTCGACAAACAATCGGCGAAGGTTTGGGAGGTTCGCCTCCATCGAGATCAATTAAATAATAGTGAATGGAAGTCCTGGTGGAAATGGGTTCAGGATGGATTAAATGTTGCTCTGTTGACGGTTTGAATGAATCATGTAACTATGTACGATAAAAGCGAGAAGGATGTTTATTATTTGTGATTTGATATGAATAATTTCCTTTAACGCCATCTCAACATCTCAACTTCCACCAACCTCTCTCCCTCTCTCCCTCCCCCCTCCCTCTCTCAAGCGATTTTCTTTCCACTCGAGCCTCTATCTGGGTTTGTTTTGTTTGTCTCTTTGGCATCACCATTGCGCTCGGCACTGAGTTAGATAATTATTATTTAAGAGCTGAACCGTGTCCTTGCCGTACAACCTGATTACCCTCCCCTCCTTGAACCGGCCACCGGTGGCTCTCACACACCATGGCCGTTAACAGGATAAGAGGCGCTTTTACTGCTCCCCGGAAGGGAGAGACATTTGAGCTCAGAGCTGGATTAGTGTATGGCTCCCCGACCCTTCAGCTGGTACAGTGGACAACGGGAATCTAACATGGAAACACAGATCGCAGTATGCATACGAAAGGTCCGTCGATTTGCCTCCTCCCTCATACCAATTTACAAGAAAAAATGCTTACTTGCCTTCAGGAAGGAGTCGATACAAAAGACAATTATGGCCATGACCCTTGGGAAAGATGTATCCTCCTTATTCCCTGATGTGCTCAAAAACATAGCCACTGGCGATCTTGATCAGAAGAAACTGGTCTACCTTTACCTTATGTATGTTCTACTTCGACTTTTCTATAGCCATCCCTTTAGTAACTCTTTTTGTCATCTAGGAATTACGCCAAATCGCATCCCGATCTCTGCATCCTTGCCGTCAACACCTTTGTTCAAGACTCCGAAGACCCCAATCCCTTAATTCGAGCATTGGCCATCCGAACAATGGGCTGCGTGAGGGTGGATAAGATAGTCGATTATATGGAGGAACCTTTGCGTAAAACTTTGCGCGACGAATCTCCATATGTCAGGAAAACCGCTGCCATCTGTGTGGCTAAATTATTTGACCTCAACCCTACCGTTTGTCTCGAGAACGGGTTTCTAGAGCAACTACAGGAGCTGATAGGCGATCCAAACCCTATGGTGGTCGCAAATTCGGTGACAGCTCTCGCCGAAATTAATAAATCTGCTCCAGAGACCAAAGCCCTTCATTTTACGCCGAATAACTTGCGGAAAATGCTCATGGCATTGAACGAGTGTACGGAGTGGGGAAGAGTTTCTGTGTTATCCTGTCTTGCAGAATATATCCCGAAAGATGTGAAGGAATCGGAAAGTATCTGTGAACGGGTTGTTCCTCAGTTTCAACATATCAACTCCAGTGTCGTTCTCTCTGCTGTCAAGGTGGTCTTTCTCCACCTGAAGTATATCAACCCTGAGACAGCACGATCATATCTGAAGAAGATGGGCCCACCACTTGGTAAGATTACTCCTTTGGCTGCTTTGCATTTTGCATCTATCAATCCTATATTTACCCTCTTCTAGTCACCCTTGTATCCTCCGCCCCCGAGGTGCAATATGTCGCATTGAGGAACATCGATCTTCTTCTTCAGAGCCATCCGAATATATTGGATAAAGAACTACGAGTCTTCTTCTGTAAATATAACGACCCTCCCTACGTTAAATTTCAGAAGTTAGAGATCATGGTCCGCATCGCCAATGACCGAAATGTGGACCAGCTTCTTGCTGAATTAAAAGAGTATGCCCTTGAGGTTGATATGGATTTCGTTCGTCGTGCAATCAAGGCTATCGGTCAAACGGCAATCAAAATTGAAGCCGCTGCAGAAAGATGTGTGACAACCTTATTAGACCTAATAAACACCAAGGTCAATTATGTTGTGCAGGAATCAATCGTGGTGATTAAGGATATTTTCCGGAAATACCCGGGATATGAAGGAATCATACCAACTCTTTGCCAATGTATTGACGAGCTTGATGAGCCGAACGCTAGAGGTGCTCTGATATGGATTGTGGGAGAATATGCAGAAAAGATTAGCAACGCCGGAGATATTCTTGCTGGATTTGTGGAAGGGTTCAATGAAGAGTTCACCCAGGTACGTACTGGCACTATAAACATTACGCTTTCCTCTCCAGATAATGTTTCTGACAGGATAACTTGCAGACACAATTACAAATTTTAACAGCAGTAGTCAAGCTGTTCCTCAAGCGCCCTGATAAAGCCCAGGGTCTTGTTCAGAAGGTCCTGCAAGCCGCCACCGCAGAAAATGATAACCCCGATATCCGCGACCGTGCATACATCTACTGGCGACTGCTTTCTAGTACCACCGATTCTAACGCTGCTAAAAACATTGTGCTGTCGGAGAAGCCCCCAATTGTCACCACTATCCATTCACTCCCACCAACACTACTCAATCAATTACTTGGGGAACTATCCACCTTAGCCTCTGTTTACCACAAACCCCCCGAGCAGTTTGTCGGACAGGGCCGGTATGGCGCGGATGCCGTACAAAAAGCTGCCATTGAGTACGTTTCAAGTTATCGGTCATTTACTCAGATAACCAAACAGACTCACTAACTATTTATTAGGGAACAACTTCAAAATGCGCAAGATAATCCTTTGGCAGCAGCTGCCGCCGCAGCCGCAGTTGCAGGCACGGCTCCACCCCAAATGCAAAACAACGTCGAGAACTTGCTTGACATCGATTTCGACGGGACTGCCCCTGCTTCGGCTCAATCAGAACCTCCTCCAGGCATGTCTGGACTCGAAGGATTAGCAGGAACTCCCATGAGAGTCAGTTCACCAACAGCTGCAGGAGCGCCATCGTCTAGCAATAATCTAGAAGACTTAATGGGAGTCTTCGGTAACAACACCATGGGTTCGAATGAACAGTTTGGCTCAACGAATGCCAACGCCGGTGGGAATGACATAATGAATGGCCTTGCAGGCCTCGATATTTCGGGATCTACAGCTTCGCCTGCGCCATCGTCGACAACGCAGTCCGCTCAGAAGAAAAGCAATGTAGACATTATGGATTTATTCTAATTCGTTGTTAGTTCTCTTCTAGAATCAAACTACTAGCCACCTAGTATACATACTGAATGGATAGCATTCAACGCCCCCACAATCTAGTTTAAAATATACTAGGAGTTTTAGCATTGTTAAATGTTCCGATTAATAAATATAGTAAATCAATGACTAGATCAATACGTAGTTTGCGTGGGATTATCGTCCTCGTCGAACCCGCAAGAAATGATTATTTAAATTAATAGCATGAAACATTCATTGCGTTGTTTGTTCAACTTCTTGTTTAGTTGCCAACCACGTTCTAGATTCAAGTGAACATCTAACTATTAAATATTTACTATTATCTATCTCCCATCATTCCCTTAGCCTCTTTCAATCCGATCCTTCAACTTATTATTCTCGTTCACTCTTATGGCCGAACACACCAACAGCTCTAGATCCCGCAACTCTCAACATTCAGCCTCTACATCACGGCAATCCTCCCCCTCAGCGTCCTCCTACCTGACCTATCCAGTTAGCCATGTCATGTCTGGCCTTTATAGACGCCTCACAGAACCCGCACCAGAGCCCTCTGTCCCTAGACCCTCGCTCAACCCGCTGAGCAACTCCGGCGTCTACACCCCGCCACACCGCACCGCTTCACCGTTCCAGCCTCCCCCGCTCACACCGCTGAGTCTTATAACACCCTCCAATACTTCCAATCCTCTAATTACGCGGTCGTTGGCGGAAGAAATTAGACTGCTTATACCCCCTCGCCTGCAATTAGTGCACTCGTGGCAGCTGGTGTACAGCCTGGAGCGGGACGGTTCCTCCCTTGCAACCCTGTACGACAAATGCAAGGAGTTCTCACACCGAAGCCAACGTGCTGGCTACGTGCTTGTTATTCGAGATGCCTCACAATCACCCGTTCAAGCTGGAAATGATAATGGCCTAAGGTTAGATAGCGGAGGTGCATTATTTGGGGCCTATTTAACCGATCCTCCGCATCCGGCTTCACACTATTACGGAACTGGCGAATGTTTCCTATGGCGTGCCAGTATTCTTCCACCCGCTCCTATGATACATGTTAATACAAAAAATGGGAACAAGAGTATGGCTCAGAATACAACGGGAGGAGGCTTGGGAGGCAACCAAACGCTATCACCATTGCAGGAAGGATTGGAATCAGCTGGTCTGCCTCCACCACCTGTTACCGACCCAGCTACCTTTGGTGGAAGGAGTACAGACATCAAAGGTAAGCTCTAGTCTATCGTTAATAATGGAAAGATGGTCAAATAATGCGTGCCCACTTCGTCCACGGCTGCTTCGAAGGCACATGATAGCCTCATGTTTGAATCTATGATGGCTGTATATGTTACTAACCTCAACACCAGATAATAATTCCAGCGGGACTAATACGCCAGAGCTGATACGATTTAAAGCATTTCCATACAGTGGTGTTAATGACTACATGATATTTTGTGAAACTGGTTTTCTAAGTGTTGGTGGAGGGTATGTAATTTTCAATTTTCCAGCATCTCTAAACAAGATCATTGTTTCTTCCTAAATATTGGCTAACTTTGATTTTCATTCCATAGGGATGGGCATTTTGGCTTATGGCTGGACGATTCTTTTGAAAAGGGGGTGTCTAGCCCTTGTCTCACATTCGGCAACGAACCTCTCAGTGATGAAGGGACAAAATTTGATGTTCTAGGTGTTGAGGTTTGGTATATTGGATAAATGTTATCACGAATACAGATCTGAGGTAATAATTTGCCTGTTCGCTAAGCAAGACGGTACCCTATAATAATAAAACGTTTTGTGTGCTTCTACCTTGGTCCACGAGATGCAGATATCGAAAACATTCCTATTCAGGGAGTAAACGAGATTATGCCAGCGACAGTGCATACGATATGAGCAAATATAGGTATCTTATAATCGATAGATATTAACTAGGTAACTCAAAACCATAAAGCTACATAAAGCTACATAACACCGGTGTAACTGAATGAGCATCAAAAAAGACAAAAGAATGCTAAGCTATTAGGATTAAAGACAATACTGTAACCAATGTATCTCAATATGGACTATTCACCACTTCATTCCTTCCAAGACGACTACTTTTCCTTCCTCCGCTTAAGTGACTGGGGGTAAAGGGGCCAGCTATACTCTCCCGTGTGGGTTTCTTGAAACTGTGCTTCGCGATCATATTGACCTCATTGGGCAAGGCAACAATCACATTCTTATCACTGCCGAATTTGAAATTGTCGGCCTTGACTTCTTCCGCGTATCGTTTGATCGTATACGGATCCTTCCGTCCTGAGAGAACCTTCTTCAAGTTCCATGTAACAATGAAAGGTCCAGTTGCAGTAATGATCGATGTTTCCGTTGAATCAAGACCGGTATTGAATCGCGCTGGAGTAAACGAAAGAGGAACTTTGGTTTCATGCTGGAACTGGGCAACATGTGCTGGTTGCAATCCAAGGCGGCGTGGCTGAGGTTTGGCATCTTTGGCAAAAGATTTCTCAAATCCAAGTTTCCCCTCATTCTTGCCATCTTTTTGGAGAGAATCGATAAGGAGAAGGTATGTTCGGCAGGTGGCAAGCACCCAGCGACCATCAGCGGAGACATCCAATCCAATGATGGGCTCTCCCAAGGCGGGTATGTGGGTTTTGGCGTTGACACCCAGTCGATCAAATAATCGAATGTCTCCTTTGTTAGATGCGATCGCGATGTATCCTTTCTCTGTCGTTGAGGCAACAGAGAAATCGTTCTTGCTAGCGTACTGCTTTAGGTCAGTGTCAACCAGTTTATTACCTGATAGACGTGGATCAACACGGTATAGCGCATTTCGGGATATGCCTAAGAAGGGCTGTGCTGAAGTCATTTGAGCAAATTTCTGCAAGAAAACACGGTTAGTAAATACAATTATACTGAGTTTAAATGGATGCGTGCGTTTCTTGATATTCTTACATTTTCAGGAGTAAATGATGTCACTGGAATGTGGTCATGAATTTTCCATTCATCCACAACCTTGCCATATTCCAGATCCATACGATACAAAGAATTCGGGTCTTGTTCATTCTGAAGAATCATATTTGAATCTTCTGCGTGAAGCATGACTTTCTTGGGGCTAAATAGTTTCCCATCCGGTGTTTCAACTTTGGAAATATTGGTTGAAAACTCAAGCGTGTTGTTCGGAGTGTGTCTGAACACTCCGATCTTCGAGCCGCGAACAACAAAAGATCGGTCATGCTTATACCCGACGGCGAGTTGGGAGTTAACATTACCATCGTCTTCCCGAGTGGCCACGTCGTCTTGGTCCTCATCAGAGTCATAATGTTCGCTGCGCTGCTCGTCAGCTTCCTCCTCCTCTTCTTCCTCGTCTTCTTGTTCTTCAAATTCCTCGGCTGGGGCATCTTCCATCGTAAGATCGTTGAATGCTTCGAGTACATAGTCTCGATCATTTTCTTTAGTCTTTGCCCATTTCACTTGATTTAGCTGTTCCCATAGGGCTTGCATCAAGCCTTCTTGAAACCTCTCCTCCACTGCCTGGTTTCTAAACCGCAGGAGCCAGGAGTATGCCGCGCCATCCTCGGTGAAATGATTGAATATAAAGGACAAATATTCGAAGTTGAAAACAGGATTAATATCCCCAACTACCAGCTGGCCCAACCATTCTCGATCTTCTCCAGATATTTGTAGCCAGTATTTCCAATTCCCAATCTCGGAAACCGTGGCCATAACCAAAGAATCCTGTAGTATAAATGTGCCGCTGTTAAAATCAAAGAGATGTAATTCTGCTGTCTCACTGGCAAGGATCTCTCTGGCAGCTGGTTGGGCAATAGCCTCTGGGGCAAGCGTTTGTAGTTCGTTTGCCTGGGTCGCGGTTGTGAGTTGATTAGATTTGGAGGAAATAACCTCCTTTGCCATAGCTGTCGCAGATTCTCTAGATGTAGGGGACATGATAGTTGCTGTTGGGCTTGCATTTGGGATCGGGTTCTCTTCTTCGAAGGAGAATTCCTGAAGGTCTGCGTCAGTAGCCTCCTGTGCGCTACGACGGTATTTCCTCTCATACTGGCACTCAACCGCCGCAAGCTCAAAAGTAGCCACTTTTTCTGGTGGGATTGTCGTGTCGCAAACAAATTCATATAGGTCGCCATGGTCACCACTCAGATCTCTCCAGGCTAAAACCTTGTCGCCCCCTTCCCTTATTTCCGACCGAAGGTGAAGTCGTTCATCTAGCAAAAACACCTTTTCGTCTTTGTCAACTCCCAACCCATCGATGTCACCGCCCTCATCTTCCTCAGCCTCCAACTCTTCCTCGCCCTCCTCATAGGCCCTCTGGATAACTAGCTGGTAATTGAACTCTTGGCCAGTCCTACGGATACTAGCTGCGGCATCTTTGAATATAAGTTCGGAGTAACCTTTAGGTGACAGCGGTCGCACAATGTAAAGCTGCCCTTGGGGTAATTCGATGATTGACTCTTTCGCTGTGTCCCCAAACAGGAACTTGTTAACTGGTCGACATTAGTTGTCATAATACGGTAAATCTATTGCTTTCCCGGCTCGCCAACTTGAATAAAAGATTGTTGAATAAACGCGCTTACCGTTTCGTAGCATAAACATGGTGGGCGGGGCAGTATTTTCGAATATCTCGGCCCTTTCTTGTGGACATCAAAATCGACCACCAGAGAAGAAGAAACTCCGTTAAAGGTAAAGGTAATAGTTATAATGAGGAGAGGTAGCGGTATCTACTTATGTAAATAGAGTAGAGTGCGCTAAGAGACAAGAATTTCAGGTGAAAAGAAGTGTGAGCAAACAGTTGTAAGTGAGGGGTGGAAACAGGAACAAAAAAAGTGGCCTTTGGTTGCTACCTCAGTTTAAGTTTGGAATGACGCAAAACAAACAACAAAAAACACCCCCGACTAGGGAGTGACTAAAGAAGAAAATGCGTGGCAATTAATTAATGCTTCTAGATCACTATTCATTTCATTGATAACTGAATAACTAACTAGCGAGTTATTGTGTTACTATATCATTATCATCATCATCATCAGACTCATTGTTTTGCTGGGTATTATCTGGTTCATCGTCATTTGGTATTGTTTGTTCATCCCCGCCACTGCTTTGCTTCAGCTTCCCCCCTTTCCTTTTGGGAATCACTGCAGCAAATGCCTGCCCCCAATCACCCAGCTCTAGCCATTTCAGCATGATTTCCACTACATGGTTTGTAGTCAAAACATACCGACTGGCCATTTCCATGTATTCGCCAATTGGAAGTTTCCCTGTCTTCAATCCCTTCTCTGTTGCACGCTGGTAGCAGATACCCTTGTGCCTATTTTTATCAACAATGCCCCCCACAATATAAGTGCTGTATGGATTTAACTCCATCAAGGTGTCTGGGCTGTCACTGGTAAGATAAACAACTTCCCCCTTTTCCTTGAGACTATCCAAATCCTGGTCTTTTTTGCTGGCAAACATGCCTTCCAGGTTGGGCTTGCGGATCTCCTTCATGTAGGACTGGGCATCCTGGCCTGATGTACTGAAATCTTCATCAGTGAATTTGACTCCCTTCCAGTTCACGTATTGCTTCCCAAGCGTGGTATCAAACCGTTCTTTCAGATGGCCTCCAAAGGAGCATAATACTAAGTTTGCCCGAAATGGCGCTTTGGAGTTGTCCGAGTATATCCGTGTGATTTGGGCCCCGAGAGACTTGCGTTCCTTGTCTGCCATGAGATCATCAAAGTCGCAATCGATTAAGAACGTAATCGGAAGGCGGACAGCTCTGGCTCGTGCAGCTATGTTCCTTTTATGCCCATGTAAAGACAATCCATCTATAGAATCCGCCGCTTGTGGTGTGCCATGTTCGTCGGTTTGTTCAGACAACTGGGCTCTAGCAGCCCGATTGCGTTCTTTTTTCGCCTGTATCTTCTGTTTTCGCAATGCTTTGCGCTCGTCCTTTCCTGCATCCCATCGTTGTTTCTTTAGCAGTTTTTTCAGCTGGTTCTTAGACAGTTTCTGGGTGTCGCTGTGCCCATTGGCGGATTCAGTAGCGTCTATATCATTTCCACCGCCAGTTTCCAGCTCCAAGTTATCCTCCCTTCCATTTCCTTCTGTTGGGTTTGGCTCATTGTTGCTGGGTGCTTCGGCGGCTGAATCTAGGTTTGATAGGTTTTTCTCAGAGATGGGAGTGTGTGTTTCGTGGTCAAGCTTCTGTAGCTTCTTAGGACGTTCTTCGGCATCCATGTCAAGTTAAGATATTCAATTCGGCTCGAGATAGAAATCGGATGCCTAACGAGCTTGCGTGCCAAAAAAAAATTGTCTAGATAATTCATCCGCAAAAGGTGGGTGAGAAGACGACTCACGTGACATTCACCTCTCTATCAAGTCATTATTAGCACATTAGCAAGTTTCCAGCTTCCACCTAACTCTCCAACGCCGTTGGTGTGTGAATCCTCAATTCGAAAGCCACAATGCCTCAGGATATGCCCCCCGTTGGGGGCTATCAACCCGTCCAGTACAAGGTATGCCGGTTTTGTTTCTCCCGAATGCCCTTGTCGACTTCAACCGTCGCTAACTGCCGATTATTTCCGATAGCGCAATCTTCCAGTTCGCGGTTTCCGGCCCGTCTATTATCTAGTTGGGATGCATTTAGTAATGGCATATGGATTCTATAAGCTGTTTATTGGGACGCGAGAGAGAAAGTGAGATACCGGTTTCTTTTTGCACCCACAATTCCGCGATTTGCTGCGGTTATCGCTCTGCCAACACCACCATATATTTCGCTTCGCAATAGTCTCTAATAACCAAACAAAAACAGTGAACTAGCACGGGAAAAGATTTGGTCTCGCATTCACCTAATTCCCCTCCTCCAAGCCGAGGAAGATCGCGACCAGGCCAGGCGACATTTTGCCGATAAGGCCAGAGAGAAGGAATTGTTGGGAACAGATTCAAAATTATTCCATTCAGGCCGGTATGTTGCAATTATACCGGTTTCGGTTATATCAATTCCGGTATAACATTCCTTCTACAGTTTTGGCTAATTTTATTCCCCTCTGACCTACAGATTCGTAAAACCAACATTTATGTATACCCCGGCACCCTCAAACTAGTTGGCCAGTACCAGGAACCTGTTCCCTAATCGTTTACGCTTTCACTATGAGTTGAGACATGGAACTTGGGCTCCTCTCGGGCATGAACCAAACTACGGTTAAAATTTCTGTTCTGAACGACCCGAGAACTTGCAGATGAAGAGTTCATCGTGCTGTGCGTTAAATGTTTTGGCCTTGATTTCAATTGACCGTGTTCAGTACTATGGTAACCGGCGTAGCTTGTTACCCTGTGTATAAAATACAAATTCCGTTGTGTTCCTAATAACCGGTTTATTTTACATCACCCTTTAGAATGATTTGCTCAGTAGTATATCAATTGCATCTGAGATTGCTAGAATATCCAATGTCATGCCAGTGTAGTGCGAACTAGCTAATCTAGAGAAACAAAATGGGTCATGTATCAAAAACATATGTGCAGGGTACTTCATCGACCATCATGAACCATCAAATATCACTCAATGAAGATGGGAAGTGACTCTGCCGATAAAAGGGATAAGAACTATGAAAACATATCCGCCACTCCAGTCAAATCTGGGCCATTGTTGATATCGACTCTTCCTTCCTCCTGGCCTTCCATTTCCACCGCCATGTAACGTTCTTGTAAAGTGCTGCGATCTTTCCTGCGGTTTGCGGGTGCGGCCAAAATTCGGCCTTGTTCGCTAATCCGGACTCCCCGGACACCTTCTAGTAGGTCTAGTATGATTGCTTTCTGCTGGCGTCCAGAAGTTGACCGTAGCAACGCATCTTCTGTAGCAGTGACTTTCGATTCCGTCATCCCAGGCAAGCTGAGCAGAATTGTTCTGGGTGTGCGGGTTATAGGACCATATAATATCCAGACTGTAGAAATTAGGAGGGCTAGCTCCTTTTGCATGTCTACAAAATAAGGGTCGTGCACAGACGTAATACAAGCCTTTAATATTTCACTGCTAATGAACTCCCGGATGGTAGCAGCTGTGGGCGTATCAGGTGTAGGAACAAACTCGCGTAGAATCGATCGTATAACTCGTGTAATTATGCTACAGCACCGGGTATCATGCATTTGCAGCGCATGCGTGCAGAATAACAACACAGGCTCAAGGATCTGTGTAGAAGACAGGATAAAATTTCGCATGGAATCAGGCGACTGCTGCAAGGCTGCTCCTTGGCCACCGGTTTCATTGGGCATAGTCGAACCTGATAAATATAGTTAGTTAGCACCGTAGCGAATTTAAAATACTATGCAATGGAGGTGGAGGCTTACCTTCACGCTGAGGGTCTAGAAGACTAGCGACCATAATAACAGCAGAGTACGTCAACTGCCTCAGGATGCTTTCATCTTTCATTTCCTCCGTAAGATTATCATCCACGATTCCAACCTTTCGACGCTGAATTATATCCCACTCGCTGGTGATCTTCCTGTCGAGCTGGACAAATAATGTTGACATTATTTGAGGAAGAAATTTCCGACGAAATCGCGTTGGACAATCATCTATAAGACAACGTGATATATTGAGAAGCACTGAAAACTGGTGGGACGAAAGGTGTGTAGCATTCTCATAAAGGGCTTGCGTCAATGGTGCGGGTAAATCATCAAGGCCGTAAAAGTATTCCTCAAGTTTTGTCATACTATAGAGCACCGAATAACAGGCTTCTCTAACTGCTCTTACTTTCCCTCGAACGGATGATGAGAACCCTTCTAGTGTATCCTTCGACCAAGATATTCTAGAATAAAAGTCTTGTCTACTGCCGGTTGAAATACCCGCTTGCCAAAATCTATCCGTTAAAATCATACTTACGAATGGGCGCATTTCAGTCGAAAGTCCAGTCCAGTTATCAGGGTTATGGAAGGCGTGTGCATGGCTTGAAGAACAAGTTAGACAATTCATTGATGATCAAGTGTATAGGGAAGTTTACCTCAGTAGCTGTAGTAAGGTCGGTAGTATCAAAGGAATGGTATCCTTCCACAGCTCGCAAGCGATTTCGTACGCTGGTTCGCCTTTTTTCACCTTGTCAGTCGAAACTGCAAGCATCGTCCGGGTCGCACGTAATGGCAATTGCTGGAATACCATGTGAGCAAGAAGTTGAGAATCGAATGGGAGTGATATTTACCGAAAATTTCTGATTCAGTTCTTCTTGGAGAGACTTTCCCTCGGGGTCAAGCTGGATTGTAGACCAATCTTCGACCTTCTGTGCTTGCCGCTTTTGAAGATAGGGGTGAACTTTCGATAAACCTAAAACTTCATAAAATCCTTGAAATGAGTGCAGTATCTGCTTCATTGATTCATCGGCCCAGGCTTGTCTAATAGGTTCAAGGAAAGCCCGCAACCGAGATTGTCGGAGATATGGTTCAACATTGCGTGCCCGTTGCCTAGTGATCCATAGATTTAGGCCTGGAATCCCCTTGAATGCGATTATAATCTTTGAACTTACATTATAATGAGAAGTATTGCGGATAGGTCCATCTGTGGTCGATCTCCAGCTGTTGATCTGAGATTGATCTCCTGGATTTTTGCCTCTAGAGGTTCATAAAAGGTCTAAAAATAATCGTTAGAAAATGAATTCCAACATCTAAATAATTTGTAACTTACCGCAAAATAGTCAGAATATCTAACTGCTAGCCTTCGAACTTCGTATGTGGCCATGGAGTAAAGCTCTTTGGCAGCGTCAGAATACACAGCAAACTCTGGATGATGGGCGACCTGTATTCCTAGGATATGTTCAAGGACTTTAAGTGCGTAGCTAGGTTTACTTTCTAACACCTTTGCTGAAACGTCCACACATAATCGAATGACTCGTTGTTTGACAGTAGGATCCTTCACCAAGTTAATACATTACATTGACCAGCAACAGGCCTGGGAAATCATAGCATACCTCGAAGTTCCGCTCCATCAATCCTGTGGCCCACGATTCTAGAGTAGTTTCAAGGTTAACGCGTAGTTGTTCCTGAGAAAAAATTGTGTCAGCATTTCTAACGAAGATATAAAGGGGGGACACATAGGCACACGAAATAACCATATACTGACATCCTGTTGCGGTGCTGAACCAAGCGATTGGCACCACTTTGTGTATCCTTTCAACATGGCCTCAACCACGGCGAATTGGGTATCTGCTCGTAATACTGGCATTGTTTGCTTTTGATACGTTGACGCTACATCTTTCGTTAGCTATTATCGGCGCACCGATAGAAATGAAGCCTGAACTTACGATTGAATGGACTGCATCCGGTGTACAAGTTGTTCAAGGCAAAATCTGTCCGTTGAAGGATGTGAGGTATGGCTTCACCTGCATGTTTTTGTACAATGATTTCAATGACGTGGCTACAATATCTCCTATAATTGGAAACAAAGGCGTGCTTTTCGGGTATAGTATCGATATCGTCGTTCAGAAATATAATGGTAGGGTCGTCCGAGTCCTCTGGTATCGCCTCATATCTCACAAGGCGCTGGGTACAGACTTCCAACAGCTGGCCGATTAGGCTGTTGATTACGTCTAAATGTCCAATCTGTTCACAGACGAGCAGCCTCGTCCACGAGTGTAGGACTGGTATCGATACGGTTAAGCTCGTGTGCTGCAGGATAGTAATCATGAATGACAAAAAATTGGGTATATCAAGATGTTTAGAAAAATCGACATTTTTCTCTTCCAAGAAACCGGCTAGGTACGACATGAGCTATAATCCAATAATTAGCAAATAGCAACGGTGAATGTGTAATCAATGCCCAGCGAACCTCAGAAAGTTTCTTGGATATCGAATATTTTGTTTCGGAAATATTGTCAGCGGTGACAATAGACCTCTCGTATAACTTCTTTAACAGGGCGAGGTGGTGGTTTTGATATACGATATTGACCAACCCTTGGAATTCTTCGATCCCATACGAGGTTCTCCCGTACAAAGCATGTAATGCCTCCACTGCAGCCTATAATCAGTTAATTCTAGACCGCCTCGCAAGCGATAAAGTGAAATGAAGAAAGGTATTCATGATACTCACAAGTAAGATCCTTTCATCGTCTAGGGCAAGGGTTTGGCATATCACGGGTATTGTCTGCGAAGTCGAAATAGCTAGAGGTATAGCCCACGCTATCAATGAGCGCAGGCATCCTAGGGCCTTCACAGCACACACTTTGGCTTCTGTAGATTGAATGTTTTGGATACAATCGTTCAAAAACTCAGTGACCCTCATGAGCCAGCCTTCCTCTCCACAACGTAGCTCAACGTGATGGTCTCTATTCGGATATATCTCTTTGTAAACCGAAAATGGCGTACATATTTCGACAAGTGCTCTATTTAAGTCGGTGCCACGAAGTGATGAGGCTGTGTCTTCTTGATGTATAATATCCTCGGATAATGTTTCCACTACTGAAAGTACAAATTCGCGATGGACCATTGAACCAGTCCACAGGCGCACCAGCGCTTCATCCATCCCAATCCAAGCAGGTCCCCAAAACCGCTTCGCGAATTCCACCCATAACAAAGGAACCTTGTTCCGAATATAGGGCGGGTCCTCCTGTTGAATCCCTTCGGAAAGAGAGATGACCAAGTCTTTTAAATGACCAATTTGGGATTGGTTTAAATCAGCTGAATTGTATTTCAAGGTATGTTCGAGTAAGGAGAGCCCAAAATGTCGTACTAGTGGCGTGTGGGTCTTATTTGCAGCCAAAAAGTAACCGGTTTGAGCCGCATCTTTGTTATGTTTCTGCTGCTCAAGCAACTCGGAGGCTTGTTTTCTGACTTCATTTGTTGATGTTCGTGAATGAATGGCATCAAGGGCCTGAATAATACCCACTAGTTGGCTGTTTGGGCCTTCATTGGCCGACGTTTCCTGAAGAGGTATCAAGGAGTGAGGGACAGAATCGGCCATGTCCTTGCCATCAAAATACTGTTCTCTTGGCTAAGGATATCTTTTAACTGGGTCAATATGTTGGGATTTGCTGCAAGGCTGTAGTTTTGACGATAAGTCTTGAAGAGAGTGAAGTGGCGGCCGAATTCAGTGTTGAGTTGTGAGAGAGCGAGGCTGCTAAAAAAAAAATCCAGTTCAGTTCAGTAGTGTGATACTTGTTATCTGGGATAGGCCTAGAGTAGCACCACAACGAATTCTATTATAGGACTGTTGAGCTTCAAGGTTCCTGTAGACATGGGATTCTCCTTAGTCAAGTAATTAGTTAAGTTATTAACAGGTGTTGCTCTTTCATGAGAAGGTTCCCTTGTGTGATTGATTGCAAGGTTCAATGAAAGTTGTGACCAAGCAGTGTTTCAGGCCCTCCGCCAGCTTCCCTTTCTATGGCCAGAGTGTTTCTCCTACTCTGAAAATGAATGACCACCTTATCAAACTAGAAAATCAAAGAGACTGTTGCGAGAGTTATAACAGTCTGTGAATGAAACGACGTGAGAGTAGTGTTACTCGTAAGTGATTGATTTAGGTTTGCAACCTAAAAGACATGGAACTAATAGTTAATAATAGTTTGCTGCTATAATTTTTAAAACCAACTGATAGATTGTCAGGCAGCAAGCTGTTAATTTTTTTAAAAAAATGATCTTTTGGCCCACAGATATTGAACAGTAAGGAATTTGTCATATTTAGTTCATCCAAGGGTGATATAATTAGATGTCCTAGTGAAAAATCTGCAAGCTAGCGCATAAATGGACCAATCACCAATACAAGATAAATATAATTAACCCCAAGAGATAGATGCATGCC
The DNA here is from genome assembly GCA_032988175.1 of Myotisia sp. PD_48. NCBI lineage: Eukaryota > Fungi > Ascomycota > Eurotiomycetes > Onygenales > Myotisia > Myotisia sp. PD_48. Next base: position 53,791 of record JANTQB010000038.1, on the reverse strand, counting down.
CATCGATTCGAAAACAATAAGAAAAGGGAATAAGAAAGAGGGAGAAAAGAAAACCGAAATGAAAAGAACCCCGAAATACTGCTTCCCTTGCTCCACGCTGATGCCGTATACTATAACTGAGTACCGAAGTTTGCTTGCCTACAAAATCGTGCAAGGACTTTGGCGACATTGGTCCAGGTATCCATCCTGATCTGCTGCATCCATATTATCAGCTCCCCCCTTCCGCTTGACACCGCGGATTGTAATACGTTGATCGCCTTCTGCGTGCCACCAACTTAACCGTTGAACTCTTCCAAACTCGAGCGGCTCGGTAGTGATTTCCCATATACCACCACTCGCAGTGACATCAGTACTCGTCTTGGGGAAGTGAAATTCGGGGAGATATATAACACTTGGTGCGTTCTTAGAGGTTGACGACTGTGCTGTCAATGATAACGTAAATACGCAGTTGCGAAGGTCAAATCCATATTTAGACACATTCCCGTTGATAGCAACCGGTCCAGGACGGACATAAGCTTCTGCAGCTCGGTACCCCTGTTGTCCCGCAACTGCAGTTCCCAAACGAGATTCTGAAGAGATCGAAGGGATTGAGAGCGTTGATTTTATGTTACTCGGCTCCACAAGCTTGTTGTCTACGTTTGCTCGGCTCTGGGAAAATGATGGGGACAAGCGGTCAATCAACGTTGAGCTCGGAAGCTCCAAGTCATCAGGCGACAACACTGACAAATCCTCCCCATTCCAGTTGTCTCCCCATTGGTGGGAATTCTTAACATTGAGAGTCGTTAGCATGAAAATTATCTGTAGCAAAGGCAGTCTTGCTCATACCTGGGCAGCGTAAGTCCAGAGGCTATACCCATTCACTCCGCTACCTTCAATGCCGAAGTGGTTTGCATCCATGGCGCTTCTCTGGCTGGAGTAGTCTCCTGTTTCATATGCCTTCTTGTCGTCCATATCATAAGGTATACCGATTTCCGTTATTACAGCTGGGTGATTGCCCATATAATCAATGCCTTCTTTTCGAAGGGCACGGATTTGATCACGAAGGCAGTTGCGTATGGCACTCTCACCGAGTTTTACGGCGAATGCAGGGCTCCAGTATCTGCCGCGCAGAAGCCCCACCACATCGATGTTGTAAACTCGACTCCTACAAACAAAATAAGTTATCCCTTCAAATAACAGATTAGTTATGCGATCAGACGTTCTCACCAATGTTTTGTCATGAGGGTAAGCCCATCGTAAAAATGAATCGCATGCACCATATTTGGATCATCATCTGAGGTTCCCTTGATAGATGGTGGAAGTTCCATAACTGGTGGCTGGCAAAACAAAATAGCGTTTTTGTGGATGCTTCTAATCGAGTCACGATATTTGCGATAATGTGCCATGAAATATTTATTAGTGAAACCCTCATAGCTTAGTTTTTCTCCAGTCGATGGGACTTTGGCGAAATAATCACTTTGACGAAGAGATAAGGTAGCCGGATCCCATACGCCATGTTGTGCCCAGATACATTCCCCAAGTTTCCACTGAGGGTCTCTTTCCCATCCATAGGCGGTATCATCATAACTAGCGGGGAGCCATGCGAGATCACCCTCTGGGTCAACAAGTTCTCGTCCAGTTTGACGCGGGCCAAATCCTCCGAACTCCCAGGTCGTAACCTCACAGGCGTTTCCCGAGCCTAATAACATGCCCTGGAACGCAGTCGGGGAGGTTCCCAGTTGTAACTGCTGCTCGGGCGGGATGACAGATATATCCTGAATACCTATCAGGCCACGGTTTGGCTCGTTCATTGATTCCCAGCCTATCACGACTTCATCTTCAAGGTCACCCGCCTGGTGTATTCTAGTTGCTAGATGCTTGATTGCCGCGATAAAATGATCCTGGAGATAATCCTGGATGTTCTTGCCGTCGATGATTGCTTTCGGAGCAAAGTCTCTCCCTGCCCAGAATAGGGTGAATATGGTTTGGCAGAAAAGCCTGGTGTAGTTAGTACTCCAAAGCATCTTTGGAAAAGTTGCTGGGTTTGGATAAGTATTATGGACGAAAGCTGCTTGCGTAGCATTAAAGCTTCGTGGATCGAAACCCGCCGCATATAACGTCCACATCGGGGCTCCAGAACCACCGGACAAGCGAGACCACTATCAGGGAAAAAATAGTTAAATGAGACGTGCTGGTTTAAACCCTAGATACGTATTACACTTACAACATCCTGGTGGGGATCCATATACACAAAGAAACCAAAAGATTTCGCTATCTTCAAGATTTCTATCGTGAAAGTTATCCAGTCTTCATCATACCGCCCTGGCCCAGCATGCTCAATTGCCTCCCAGGTAAATATATAGCGGATTTGATTATAGCCCCAGTTTTTCAGTCGGGAGAAGTGAACACCAGCCTCGTTAAGAGCAAATGGCCGGCCAACAAAGGAAACATTATCTCCATCATAAAAGTCATCCGGGACATGAGACGGGATATCTGGAGTTTTGGGGTACTTTGCAGACGCATCAATATTGATTCCCCTCAGAGTTACTGCTCGATTCTGCGGGTCACGGAAGGTGGCACCGTCGATTCGAAGCCGAAATGGAGCCATAGGGGGCCAAGGGTTGAGTCCGGATGTATTTGGTCGATCAGGGAGCTAAAGTTGAAAGGTGTTCTATAAGGACATCAGTACAAGAGGCATGCGTATGTATGTATATAAAAAATATATGTGTATGTATAAATAAATCTATGATGACGATGTCGAGATAGGATATGGTCTAGTTATATTGTTTCAGCAAACATGCAGCAAAAGCAGAAGTTTAACGTTCTAAAGTTGATCTGCTCTCCTGCCAGCTCCCCTTAGCCATGCAAATGACAAGGAAAGCAGTAGCTAGCTGGGATGAGAACAAGGGGAGAGAGGAGGGTTGTTTTCTTGTTCATGCAGTGAAATGAGTGAATGCTTTTGTTGTTGTTTGTCTGAGTGATCGATCCGGGGCAAGCTCTCCACCCACCCATGACTAAGCACCAGTTATCATCATCGTTTTGCTGATCGTTAAAGTGAGGTGTGGGACTTGATATTGACACTGACACTGATACACTAAGATGGGCAGGGACAGGGACAAGCAGTAAGATACACTAGGAGGTACCTCTTTCTGTCTTTACACTGTACAGTTGTCTTTTCAATGCTTAATCGAATGGTGATTTCATCTACAGCAATTACATGTTCTTAGCTCACCACGATGGCTCCAAAAACAGCTCCAAAAACAGCTCTGAAGCAAGTTCGAACCGACTTAGATTCTGGGGATTTTGAACAAGCTGCATTTAAGGCATCAGAGCTATGCAGAGATGATCCCAAAAATTATAATGCGTACGTGCTGCCATTTGACTTTTTTATGATAGAAAAAAACAAATGTTCAGGGACCTAATTAAGCTGTTCTAGTCATGTCTTTTTGGGACTCGCTCTCCACAAATTAAATGACTATAATGGGTCAGAGAAGGCATATACTACTGCCACAAAGCTAAATAATGATAATAAAATAGCCTGGCAAGGCTTGATCAGCCTCTACGAATCCCAGGGGTCGGGGAAGCTAGAAGCTTATCACAAGACATTGATCCAGCTCTGTCATGTCTTTGCAAAAACGTACGTCTCTTCAAGTTCTGTGTGTATTCTAACTGTTTGATTATGGCTGACTGGCTTGATCTGCACAGTGATGAAATTGACAAAGCCCAGGCAGCCATGACCAAATATCTTCAGTTTGTCAAAGTCCATGGATCAAAATTTGCTTATATCCTGGCTTTATTTCTTAAATTACCATCAAGCCCAGTGTATGACAGCTTGGACAAAGCTGGTGAACACCCATCACAAACATATCTCTATATCGCCGAGCTTGCTGAAGCAGAAGAGAAGGAGTTTATCAATCGTGAAATTGGTGAGCGCCGAACGAGGTTGGGTGCCCGACTTGGCGAAGTGACCCTTGAGGTGAAGCTAGAGGCTTTTACACGCGGGGTTCTTGATACCCTGTATCAAGGAATTATTGACTGGACAAATGACGATCAAATCCGCCGTACGTATGAGGAGAAGCTACTCCAGCGTACTTATGATCACCTCTGTTCTTTACCCGCCAGCAGAAAATCGGAGCACCGTGATACCGTGTATAATGCTGCGCGGGGTATGGTTATTATCAAGCATCCTTTTGAGCTCGCTTGGAAGATCGTTATCGATTGGAACGACGTTGTCTGCCTCTCTGATATGGATTTCACCTTACTGCGAGATTTTATCGAGCTCTTCCCTGACAACGGTGTCACTAAGCTCCTGAAAGGCATCATGGCTACCAATTTGTCCCCATTCCCGCAGAATAATATGTCAGCCGAGCAAGAAACAGTAGTCGATTCCGCAAACAACATCAGTCAACCCATCCAGGAGGATCATTTGTTACTAATGACTGAAGGATTAGACCAGTCCCCCTCATCAATATTAGCTCATAGAATTATGGCAGAGGTATATCTTCAGCTAGAAGAGTTCCAATCTTCGGTGAATGTGTCTCGAAATGCGTTGGCTCTGGTCTCTAAAACCCAGAGAAATACAGGACTCTCCCTTTCAAATACAAGTGACGCTTTGAACGTAACCCTTGCAACCTCCCTCGTCACCTTTCAGTCACCAAAAAACCATCCAGAGGCAAGAGAACTGTTTCAAACAGTTTTATCACACAAACCGAACGAAATGAACTGCCTGCTTGGCCTTGGTTTGATCTTAGAGGAGGATCAGGATTATACTGCGGCAACAGAGATGCTTTCCCATGCTCTAGCACACAACATCAATGACGTAAGGGTGCGAAGCGAATATTTTTGGTGCAAGGGCCAGGACGGGGATCTGGAAACTGCTCTAAAGGGGCTTCAAGACACGCTGCCCATGGTGGAGTCAGCTAGCTCGCTTTGGCATAATATGAAAGCAGAGATTCTATATCGCATCGGATACTGCCAATGGGAACTCGACCAATCCGACGCCGCCCGAAAAAACCGCAATGGTGCTTATGCCAACTTCTTAGCATGCATTCAAACCGACATGAACTATGCGCCAGCCTACTCTAGCCTAGGTATCTACTACGCGGATTACAAAAAGGATAGGAAGCGAGCTCGCCGGTGTTTTCATAAGGCTGTCGAACTTTCAGCCTCTGAAATTCTGGCTGCAGAGCGGCTCGCTCGCGATTTCGCTGAGCAGGGAGAATGGGATCTGGTCGAAGTAATTGCCAAAAGAGTCGTGGATTCGGGGAAAGCTAAACCGGCCCCAGGATCCAAACGAAAAGGCCACAGTTGGCCCTTTGCAGTTCTGGGAGTTGTTGAAATAAACAAACAACATTATCCAAAAAGCATCGTATCCTTTCAGGCGGCATTACGAATATCTCCCAATGATTATCAATGTTGGGTAGGCCTTGGTGAGAGCTATTATAACTCTGGTCGATATACTGCTGCAATCAAGGCATTCCAAAACGCCGAAACACTAGAATCTACTTTGTCGGAGCCTGAAAAATCCAACATCTGGTTCTCAAAATATATGATGGCAAATGTGGTAAGGGATCTTGGAGACTATGACGGTGCGATAGTATTATACGAGAAGGTTTTGGAGATCAAAAATGATGAATTCGGTGTGTCTATCGCATTACTGCAGACGGTGATAGAAAACTCTTGGAAAGCGATTGAATCCGGACTATTTGGAGAAGCCGTGGAAGCTGCACAACGTGCTATTAAGATGGGATTATCGCTTGCTACTCACAGGACTAACAGCTTCAACTTGTGGAAATCTATTGGGGATGGATTTTGTACCTTTTCATGGATAAAAATCAGGACGTCAGAATTGCCGATTGAGTTATTTACATCAACTCTAAAGTCACTATGCGATTCTACAGCTTTCAAGGTTCTATCTGAAGTGGATGATATTGGGGAGAACTATCAGACAATCCTTGAAGATGCTCAAGCTCAGGACCGGTTTAGCCAGTTATCGCCAGTATACGCTGCAATTCTGGCTTACAAGTATGCACTGTATTCTACAGTAAATGATGTGCATGCCCAAGCCGTGGCGTGGTATAATTTGGGGTGGGCTGAATACAGGGCATACACCAGCAAAACTCGAATTTCGGGACAAACTACGAAGAAGACAAGAGTGCGCGGTTTTCTGAAGGCTGCAATTCGCTGTTTTAAAAGGGCTATAGAACTTGAAGCTGGCAATGCCGAGTTCTGGAATGCATTTGGGATCGCCACCGTTGCTCTGGAACCCAAAATGGCCCAACATGCCTTTGTCCGAAGCCTACACCTTGACGAAAGAAATGCATCTGTCTGGACAAATTTAGGGGCCCTTTATCTCTCACACAATGACTATGAGCTCGCAAACAAGGCTTTCACACGAGCTCAATCGACAGATCCAGATCATGCAAACGCGTGGTTAGGCCAAGGTTTACTCGCTTTGATTATTGGGGAGCCTAGCGAAGCCCAAGAGCTAATTGCACATGCTTTCGGTCTCGGAAACGCTAGCGTGATATCCCCCAAACACCACTATTCCCTGACCGCGTTTGATAGAACCAGTCAACAAACATCAGTTGAACCCCTCGATCTTCTCCAACCCCTATTTGCTCTTCACCAACTCCGTTGCATGGAACCTTCAGAATTGCTCTATCAACACCTCTCTGCTCTATTTGCCGAACGCATTGGAGATCTCCCTAGTGCAAAAGAAAATCTAGATGTTGTATGCACAGGGGTTGAGGCAGAGTATGAAACAGATGAATCCATTTCAGCTCTCTTAAAGTATGCCCAGGTGGCTTCGGACAGGGCCAGGATACAACTAGGAGCATCGGAATATGAGGCAGCAGTTGAGAGCGCGGAAACAGCAATAAATCTAACCTCGGACGAAGGTATTGAGGAGGTTGATAGTAAACTGTACCAAGCAGTCAGGCTCTCTGCCCACTTGACGGCAGGCTTATCGCAATATTACTTGAAGCACATGGATGCTGCAATTGAGATGTTCCGCGACGCTCTGCAAGAAGCGGACAACTCGCCAGATATTGTGTGCCTTCTGGCCCAAGTATTGTGGGCGAAAGGTGGCGAGGAAGAGAAGCTAGTTGCTCGTGAGCAGCTTTATGAGTGCGTCGAAAAGCACCCCGATCATGTTGAAGCAGTTATACTTTTAGGCGTCATCGCTGTACTAGACATGGACGAAGATGCGATCGCGGCTGTCGAATCCGATTTGCAAAGTATGAGAACTCGAAACGACCTAGATATCCAGAGCCTAGGAAAAATTGTCAAGCTCGTAGCTGCCATTCCAGCTCTAAAACCTGGCACTGGAGCTACCGCCCACACTTCTGATCGAGTGCAGCAAGCGTCGTCTTCAATAATGATTTCGCCTAGCCAGCCCTCTGGTTGGATGGAGCTTTCCGCTGCAGTCAAAGTCTCGTATCCTGCAGAAATGGCTCTTCGGACCACATTACAAAATATCCCACCACGCGGCGTATTTTCTGCAGACGATCTTTGCAAGGCGTATTCACTCGTTGGGACAAATGAGAGCGTTTTGAGTGCAATTATGGTCGCTCCATGGTCCTTGGCTGGTTGGAGTTCGCTAAATCATTGTTTGGCAGAAATCGAATCGTAATTGCGTTGATCAAGGGAAAAGGTATTTGTAAATAGACTTAATGAAGAAGACCTCTAGGGTACTTAGTTCCGTTATCTCGTGTCATATCCAGGTCAATCTGTATTAACCGATGAATCCAAAGCCGTGAGCAACCTGGCCTTTCTTCCTAATGTCCATTCCTGATGGAGTGACTCGATTTTGCCCCCTAGAACCGTGACACATGCTGGTTCAAGTAGCATGATACCACGCGCAACAGTAGCATTTTTTATTAATAGTTTGGCACCAATGGCCAGGTCATTGAAGTTGATCCCTTGAACAGGTGTTAGCTCGAATCCCAAAAGTTTCGCACCACTCGCGTCCTGAAGTACAAGTCGATATGGGCCCGCACTTTTCGCGCTCTCAGGTTGGTTAGATCCAGGATTGACAGCTCCCCTAGCCGTGTCACCCGTGTTTTCATCGCCGTCTAATTGTCGAGTCACATTCCTAATAACCTGTCTTCCACGAAGGGTTTCTCCCCTCTCAATTCTCTCTATAGCCTCCACTTGGCTCCATGTACTGGTTCCGATATCCTCAATATCGAGAACCTGGACCGGAACGGGTCCGACAATATGCCTTTCTTTGACACTAGGATTTGATACATCTAATGGCAACAACTGGTGTGAGTTAGTGGATGTAATTGAAAGAGAACTTGTAAAATCCGATGTCAGCAACCGGAAGAGGGCCGTTTTTGCGAGAGTAGGTAGCGGCGCGATCCCCGGTTGGTGGCTGGAGAGAAGCTGTGAGAGCCACGACTCGCTGACAGGTAATGATTTCGTCGACAAGTGGTTAGTTATATAGGCTTGCGGGTCAGCGGACATTGTGAACTAAACAAAATATTTCGTTGTTTTTTATTGAGCCATTCTAAAATTGAATTGCACTAGGAAGGGTTGTTGTTGACGTGAAGGTATAATAAGTATTTGCGGATGTTGAGGTTAAATAGTTCCCCCATAACTAATAAATACATTTGAACCCAACCAACACCTCATCCAACTCATTTTACCTCGAAATCTCCATAGAGATCTCTGACTTGTCGGTTCTGTCAACTCTGTATGCCTCCGGTATACTAAGAGATAATTATGTCTACAGTATCGTCTCCTCGACCGTCTATCGTCTCTGCTCGATCCCCTTCTTCCTCACGACGCCCATCCACCGAAACAACTCCACGCATTGACTCTCCTAATCCTACTCAACGTCGGAATCGAGCTGCCTTACGTGATTATTATAATTTACGGCCCGGTCGAACTGAGAGCTCTCTGGCAAATCCAGCCAAAGCAACGAATGTTGCGCCTAGTCAAGATGCCCCTTCGCGCCCAGCAAACCAGATATTCAGCACAGAGCTCGATAAGCCACAGTTCGACCCAGAGGTCTATGTATCGCATCTGCTAGCTTCCTCATCTTTGGCCACGGTCTTGAGAAGCGAAAGCTCCCTTGTCAGTGACATCAAAACCCTGGACGGTGAACGCAAGGCTCTAGTTTATGATAATTATTCCAAGCTCATCAAGGCCGTGGAAACTATTGGCGGGATGCGGACAACTTTGGAGGAAGAAGGCACGCCTATCACAATGACGAAGACACTGGCTCCTGCAATCGGATTTGTCACTGAAACTGCTCTAGGTATGATTCGGGAGCAGTCTGACTTGGATTCGAAACGACAGGGCACAACCCCAACGGAAGCAAAGATTATCAGGGGAACCAGTGATGAAAGAGCAACCGTAAAATGGGTACTCGATACGCCCAGAAGATTGCAACAACTCTTAAATGAAGGAAACCTGGACGAAGCTCGAGAAGATTGGAAGGATGTACAACATCTCCTCTCGAAATGGGGAGATGTTCGCGGCGTCCACGAGCTGCGAGAGAGTTGTAACAAAATTATAGGAAGCGCAGAATAGTGGACTTGGAATACATTTAATTCCTCCTACAAAAACTATCTAGTCCGAATCCCCAAGTATTTAATCGTCAGATGAACTACGGGAGAACAGAACACTCGACCAGATAACCCTGAGTTTCTCACCTTACCTCTGACCAACATCTCCGGCCGAGTGATATCTACGAAGCACCTAGCGGGCGAACGACATTATCGAATCGATGTGGTCGAAAATCCCACAAGCTGCTCTCTGCATTAAGGCCGCACAATTGTTACCTAGTCGCGGGACATTGTGATGATCGGTTCCTAGAACAAATGGATCGTCTTAGTCGAAGAGCTCATGTTTACCTTACCGGAAGAATGGAATGAGGCCACAGTATAATTCGCCAGTGTTTGTGAAATATCAAATCAGATGGCTTCTCAGCTTTTCCGAGATTTAGCCAAAGCCACTATTGATTTACGGGGTGGTGTATATCGGCGATTGAACACGACTAACCTTGAAGTTAACTCCCGTCAAATGCTGATACCTCCATGTTGGCCAATATCGGATGCCAACTCCTTCTAGCTTGCTACGAATGCTAGTACCGGAATCCAATTTGTATCCTACTCACAATTCCAATATCTAGAATAAATGTTAGCACTGAAAATAATTCATTCGCGTGGCTTTGATTTAGTTCGGTATTTCTCTTTTTCCCCTGTGCATATCAACATAAAGTTCGATTTTTAGTTACCATGAACATCCATCCATCAACAGAGCTTTTGAATAAATAAATATTTACAGCAAAGATTTCATTTAAATATACTATTATGACAGGCCAACAAGCTACCGAAGCTCTACATACCATATTTTTGGATCAACCACCAAGCTGTCTGCAATCTTGCCCAACAGCCACAGATTTCTTCGTGATTGGAACTTACCTTCTAACCAAGGATGGGCCCGAGACTTCCGCCTCCCCCGAATCCTCGAGGTCGGGAAGCTTACAACTATTCAAATTAAATCGTCAGTCATTTCAAATGTACGCTAAAAGATATAAAATGGTATCGTGACTTAGTTCTTATAACTAATTGATTGGAATGTTGCAGTGTCCGAGCACAGAAGATACCACTAGCCCATGCAGTTTTTGATCTTCAATTCTGCCCTGAAGATGCTTCGGTCTTCGCTGTGGCCCTAAGCACTGCAGTAGTTTCGTTGTACCGCATTGAAACAAGTATCAAGGATCGCGAGCTCGATGTCTCGATGCATTTCATTGAGAATATCAATGTTGGGGATGATATGACACGTCTTAGTCTGTACTTAGCCTGGATACCAGCCGCTCACACAAACAAAACCGACTCATCAACAGCTGGGTTTGCTGTTTCATTTTCAGATGGATCGGCGGCTATTTGCCCAAGGAAAAATTTGCAAACCTCCAATATCAATACAGAAGAGCCCGGGACACAGATTTGTATCGAAGGAACTCCAATCGAGGTTTGGTGTTTGGCATTTGACCAGAAAACAAATGGCCAGCTTTCCTTGTTTAGCGGAGATGACTTCAACCAAGTCAGAGAACTTACGATGGACAGTAGAATGGATCCCGATTTGACCACCATGTCGTGGCAGGTCAATGATCGTGGAAAGCAGCATGAAGCCGGAGTTACGTTTATTTTACCACTCTGCCATATTGAGGGAGCAACAATCCTCCTAACCGGTAGTTATGATCAATTTGTAAGAGTTTATCATTACGGACAACGGAAACGGGTCTTAGCCTCTAAAGATCTGGATGGGGGTGTCTGGAGGTTGAAATTAATCAAGACTGAACGCCATGCTGACGCAACGTCGAGCAATGGACAAGAACTGGGTGCCAAAACCAGCTATCTTGTTCTTGCTAGTTGTATGCATGCTGGCGCACGCATAATAAGGGTTGATCATTCAACATTCCCAGAAGAAGGTGAGGATGAGTGGGATATCCAGGTTCTCACAGAGTTTACAGAGCACACGAGTATGAATTATGCTTCGGATTTTTTTATGTCTTCCGCGGCGCAGGGAGACGGGGAATATGATATATCTAATCTGCTGTGTGTATCAAGTAGTTTCTACGACAAGAGGGTTTGCGTATGGAAGCCTGTACTTTGATATTCACCCAAAAGCAGTTAGCAGGCATACATACTTCCGTATGTCGAAATAGAAGCATCGTTGAAAATTTTCTTTCTGGGAGCTTGTTTTACGTGGGAAATATTGACGGGGTTTAAAAGCTTGATTGTGTCATTGCAAGTGGACAGTTTATACAAAGTTAGACATCATCGCATAACGCTCGACTACCTCTTAAGTTATCATGGATCGGTAAGTCGAAGTATTCTGTGTTCCTCCGACAGCATCAATAAAATACAACGCTCACACCTTTAAACGATTGTCTCTAGTTGTCTCGCGTATGCAATAGCGTTCTGAATGACGGTGCCACTGGTCAAGGTAACGGCCTTATCGGGGGTCTGGGCAGCTTCTTGCTCATCCTGCTCCTGCTGAGTAGGGAAGTAAACTCTTCCGTCTCTCAGAGTCCAGCCTCGTTCTTTGGCGAACTCCACTACAGCCCCTTCAGAATCAAGAAATAGTAAATTCTTCGCATTTGAGATCGGGAGCGAGGGATATGCCTTCTCAGAGCAATCGGCAATTTCGCTTCGAATGGTACCCACTAGGATCTATCGCAAAACACGAGGTGCGGTTAGTTAAGATATCAGAAAAGGGATTTAAGAGGCATTCATACCGAAGAAAATAAACCAAAATCTTCTGACGGAACCCTCTCTGATTTTGTTTCGCGCCACACTTTATCATAACTTCCTTCCATCAAACTGCGTTCTAGCTCAACGGGATACTTAATGTATGGATCGTCTTCTACATTATTCCCTTTCAAAGAAGCCTCCACAACCAAGCCTTCTAGTACAGTGTGGAACTCAGTGTTATTACCCATGCTAAGCAGGAGCAGTAAGTAGAGGCCGGTTATCTTGCTTCGTTGACTAGTGCTTAGATTTATGTGTGCTGATGGCCCCACGGTTGTCTGAATATGCCTCTCAGCGTCGTAGAAAGGCTGTAGCTGCTGGTAATATCGGGTAAAAGATGCGGCATCGGTTTGGCGTATTGATGTTAGGGCGCCGAGCTCCAAAGCTTCGCGGGCGAAAGATAGAAGTTGATGAGGAGTAGAAGGCGATGGGATGAGGACATTTAAATATAGAAGACAACGTTTGGTACGACTTAATAGTACATCGGCATGGTCTAGCTGTCGGTTGTCTAAGCAAGTGTGAAGCTCTCTGATGAGAGATTGGAGCTCTTCGGCCGACATTATGTACGGCTTGGAAACGAGAAGGGATAAATTCCGAAGTGAAGATATTGCAAAGAAGAGAAGAGCGAATAGATGGACGCGAGTTCTGGTATTTAAATATGCAGTGATAGCACGAGCAGTTAATATTGATGTTGATGTTGAGGAAGAGCGTCCCTAAGAAGCTCTCACCCAGCTCAACTCACCAACCGTCTGGGAAGTCACGGGACCAGTTATTCATCTGCGCCAAGAGATCTCGATTTTCCAAATAGGCAGTCAGGGATGACAGGAAGATGTTACCAAGAGTGCAATAAATCCAAACATAGGTGTCCATAATCTACTAACTTCATAATCCAGCTAATATTAACTAATATTTACAAGATTGCCTCACTATTTCCGCTAAGTTCTCAAAATTAGGAGTCCCAAGCCCGGTCACAGGGTCCCATCCTTTGGTGGCATTCCAACTGCCGTATGGCACAATAGGACCACCATCTTTACCCTTGCACCCTTGGGAGCCGCCGTGAACAATATCTGTAAACCCGGCCTTCCCAGTTCCGTATAGAAACGGGTTCAGATAACCTAGAACAGGTTTCCCACATGCCAAACGGATAGCATTCAGATTAGATATGATACCTGCGAAAGCTGGGGCGGATGCACTATCGATTTACTCCATTAGCTTTTTATTATTTTTTTTGCTTTTTTTTTCGGGAAACGAAAATATATCACGACTTACCTAGTACCGGAAATTCCTTGAACCTCACCTTTGTCATACACCATATAATTGGATCCTTGGGCGGAAACATCCGGAAATCCTCGACCCCTCGGATCATAGAGACCCTTCCATTTGTCTCCCAACTGCTTCAAAAAACCGTCAACTGCTTCTTTCTGATATGGTGGCTGCAGATGTCTATCTGAAAAGCCCCCCGAAGAAAAGTCAACGGCCTTCTCAGGGTTAATTTGGTAAGTTGCTCCTACAGATGTCACAAAAGGACAGACCGCAGGGAAGATCGGATTAAAGCGAGTGACTTTCTTTTTACCATTTGTTTGACATGAACCACCAACACCACTATCCCCACTGCTGAAAATAACAGATACACCTCGAGCCCCAAGTTCAGCAAAAAGGCTGCAGACTGCAGTTGAAAATTTCTCTGGTACACTTTGTTCGTTTTCTCCGTAGGATGTTGTTAACACGGCCGGCAGTTTTTCATTTGGAAGGCTCCGAAGGTAGTGGAGCTGATCAAGGTATGGTTCGTTGGAATTAGACCCCTCATCGGGTTGTTCGAGATCCGGCACCAAAGGCCCACGGCCACCAGTTGTAAAATAGACAGTTGTCGCATTAGATAATCCGATTGCATACTGCGTATCCAAACTTGCTTCACCGCTGCTTCTAGTAGAATTCTGTATATTCTTGCCGCCGTTAATATACTGCACGGAGAAATTCGCTCCCTTAAATTGCGGCGCATAGTGCTCGATAAACTTATAAAAATCGGAATATCTTGCATATTGATCAAGATATCCAGAGATACCGACGACATTCCTAGGGTCTGGGCCAGCACGGGAGTCGCCTATTTTGTAGAGATCTTGTAAACATTTCGGGGTTATCGTCTTGTTGCAGTCGACTTTTCCGCCGTCTAATGGTATAGGGCCATCGCGTGCCGCAATTGACGCAGTCTGCTTTGGGGGGACCCCGAACATCGTCGTTGGCTGAATCATATGGATATAGGATGAGATACCCCTGGGAACTGAATATTTTAACGTCCGGATAACCGTGGCACTACGGTCATGCAAACTATGATACTGATGGAACCGGGTATGCAGAATCCTTTCTGCTTGGGAAACGGGAATTTTCAAATGGAGCCAATCCCCATCATTTTCAACAGACCTTGTAGAGATGCCCTCTCTTCGTAGCCAAGAAAGAATGGCTTCAGACACGTCATTTCGAGGGCGAAGAAACTCCTTTACTTCACTTTGCGACAGGTGCTTGCCATAACGAGTATGGCCCGGTGTAGAGATCTCAAGCACTGTTCGCTCGAATAACTGGGTCTTGTCTTGTCGAACAGCTAGGCGTAGCCGGAGCAGGGCATTGGGCGATGCGGTTCGGCCTTGAATCCATCCTTCTGGAATGGTGTTGAGAGCTTCAACAGTGTGGTAGGTAGTTGGAGAGGCAACGACTCCAGCATTTAAGCCAATAAGCGACAGGAAGATAGCCCCAAAGGCCGATAAAATCATTTCTTGGAATTGGACGGGGCAAATCAATAGATGGAAATTAAAAGACAGTCAGGGCCATTAACTAAGTGGTTCAAAAGGAGAGTAACGATTGTATTCAAGCCGATGGAGGAATTCGCTTGCGAAAACTGAACATGCTAAACCGTAGAAGTTTATAACTAAACGGAAATTCCACTCGCCCATGTCTAGCGGGAGATCCTAACACCACCGCATACCTCGAGGTGCCAAGGTGTTACAGTATTTTCACAAGATGGACGAGCAAGTATTGCACGGCGTGCGGCGTAGAGCGCGATTCGCCCTGTCTCATGCCGTATTTTGGGAGGTCACACAAAGCTAATGCGACCGTGTCGAAACTTTGCGTCCTCCCAGTCGCGGATCCTCTTCCGTTTGTTGGCAACGAGAGTCATGAGGTTTTCAGTCAATGGATTGTTGTTGTCCTGCATTTTCGATGGAATCCGTTGTGCATGAAATACCCAGGGTATAAAGTCTAGCATGTCAACAACAAAGGAAGATCGGGCTATGAAAACTCGAATAAACAATGATCGACATGGTTATCGATTGTCAGCCAGGAGTACAGAATATCAAGAGGATCCTCGTGGCATAACTAGCCGATTGATAAACCGGCCGGGTGTCATGGTGCTATTTGTCAATCCTGGCTGGGGTATAGACTAGTGCTACTGCAAGAACCAATCCTCCTTCTGAGCTGAATCCTAGTGTGAAGCTATCACACCGGAATCACTGCTTTCTTTTGGGAGGCCTTCATTCTTCGTACTCCAGGTTCGTCATCTACTTTTTCCATCCTTCTCCCCATAATGTTCAGTCTAGGTTCTCTCCTGTTTGAGTACGGAGTATCCCATATTTTATTTCTGTCCCCTCTTTTTTCGCCCGTTTTTTCTACCGGTCCATCATCTTCATGTTGTCTTTTTTTCCCCTTTTAGTTTTGGATGATGTGGGGCTTACTAAGCAGCACAGCAACAAACGAAGAATGAATGATAACATCAACCAACAAAGGGAATAACTAATTAAGTTGCTCAATATCTAACTATTAGTGGATAACTAAATATTGCATCGATGGGCTTGTTCTAGATGACCTTTGCATGGAGCTGATCTTGCATCTCCGTCCCTTTATCTTTTGCTCCTTTGGTGTTACCGTTTGCCTAAAGGGGAGCTTCCCGTTCTTCAGTGAGAATTAGCGATGTCGTCACAGAATGCTGGAAGTATGGAGTCTTCAGCGCCCAAGGCTGAGCCGTCTTTGAATGATCGTTTCTTTCGACACTTCCAAGAGGAAGTAACTGGTAGAAACCTTCTCTCTCCTACTCTACTTTATGCGGTGGTTAATTTTTCTTTATAGCATTACAAGTCAAGATCGACCGTCTTACTCTTACCCCATTGGTTGGTGGTGAGCAGGCTGATGCTGTGGATTATTGTTTAGCGGGTATATCCCATCTTTCGAATGAAGTTAAAGATGCATCGTCATATATACCTGCATATGATCAGCGGATATACGGTGAGGTAGGTATGCTTATATTGACCCGAAGATTTCACCCATGAATGAAATAGCAACTTTCTCTATGAAATTATCCCTGGCATCCCCTTTCTTGTACAAATTTAGCATCATATCCTGACTCATTTATACCTCTATCCAGGCTATCAAAGCACTACAAGATAAACTAGGAGAAACAAGAGAAATTATTGCACCTCGGCGGAAGTTTGCATTTAAAACTGCCAGGAAGAATGCTGCTGCAGTACCGTCATCTGTGGCCCCTGAGGACGCTGCTGTGAGCCCTAGCTCTGCTTCGGGGCGCACTTTGCCTCCCTACCACGGTTCGTCTCAGTCATTAAATGAACAGAAAACCGTGCCATTAAAGGATCACAATGAGGAAAATAACGCCTCTCAAGATACCCCTTCAACATCAACGTCGGGGTCCACTCTTTCCATTGCCTCCCACTTCGGCATATACCTTACTCTCGGTGTATCGGATATATATACTAATGTTCCCGTTTCTATCACATCTATCCAACAAAGTGTTATTGATATGTCAAAGCTCACTGCAAATGGCCGATCATTTGCTGCCTTAACAATGAAGTCACTCTCCAAATCTGTTGTAATATGCGGGCATGTTAACGGCGCTGCTCATATAACTGCAGTTGATCATTCGGTCATTGTTGTTCAATGCCATCAATTTAGAATGCATGATTGCAAGAATGTCGATGTTTTCCTTCATTGTTCAAGCAAACCCATTATCGAGGGTTGTAGCAACATTCGATTCAGCAGCATCCCACCGCACTACGTATGCTATCAACCATCCCCTTCTCGGCCTTTTCCACCTGCTTTCTTTTATCTGGCTACTCGCCTCTCTTCGACTTCTCGGAAGTTATCGAACTGTATGCTAACCGCTATTTTTTTTTACAGGTGGAAGATGATGCGGCATCCCAGAACCCAAATATGTGGTCCGAAGTTCAAGATTTCAACTGGCTGAAGTCTGAGCACAGCCCGAATTGGAGTATTCTCGGGGAAACCGATGTCATACCAGATGAAGTGTGGGCGGGAATTTCTTCTGGCGATCAAAAGTGGACATTGGATAAAATTTTGAAAGCCATGAAGATACAAAATGATGAACTATTGACAGAGGAGCTGTAACACCTGGTTCTGTTTCAGGCGCAGCAAGCATAATTACTGCATTGTGTGTTCTTTATCCTTTAGAGAATTGACCGCGTCGATAGACGGAGTTAACTTTCTGGATACAACGGATAAATTGAAGCTGAAATAGGTTATTATTATCTCGAGTTATATTCATTTCACCGCAGTAATCGATTCAATCGTGAGTTAGGGTACGTATCATAATATGATAATTGTGAAAAAAAAAATAGTCAACGCCATGTCGATATATATATGATCTATCAGTATTAATATAGTTGAGGGATCGCCAAACTATTGGGCAGATAACATAGTATAGCAATAATAAAAAATATTTGTTCAGAAGGTAATCTCACTACTTTCGACCACCAGGTCGTAAATCCACCGTCTCAAATTCTAATCCTTTCGCTTCAAAGACATGTCCAGGCCTGAGCGCATCAGTATAAATATGGGTCCCTTCATGCGGGTGGAATAATCCGGGTTTATCGCATTGAAGCACCGTTTTTAGCCCCGGAGGATCTGTTAATCTGAACACGCCCCACGATGGGGTGTGCCTGGGTGCGCATACAATAGCAATACTTTCCGGCAGCATGACCTGGTAACCAGATTGGGTATGTAGATCTCTAGAGCTCATGAAACAAGTCTGCGTCGGGTGGGTATGTATCCAGCCTAACACCATAAGGTCCTCAGATTCACAGTAGTCAAACATGGCGGATTCGTTAAGCATTTCGCAGGTGTCTGGCGTAGATTCTTGTTCAGGGATTACCAGTTTTGAAATAAAGAGAGCATTGGAGATTAGAGTCCCACAGAGCATTCCGCATGTTTCTAAGTTATTGTTGGTGTTTGGGGCCGCTATTTTTAGAAACTGGACGCGAAGATCTGGTGAGATAAAAATAGTACGAAGCGGTTTCCCATTTTCCAGATAAGATGAAGGTTTAAATGTAAATGTCGAAGGATGTAAATCTTTTGGGTATGGAGAGGAACCCGCTCGCTGGCCGTCGGGCTCCGCAAAATAGGGCAAAACAGGGGCAGGCTCATCACTGAAAATCTTAGCAGGGACATCTGGAGGCTTGATGGGTTTCGGTGTTGCGATTGGTAGTGTTATCTTCTGGGGAACAGGGGGTAGGGCGGGAGTAGGGCTAAGAGGGCTTCCAAGCGGGCTTCTAGGAGGGATCGTGGGGTATTTGTATATCACTGGAGATTGTCCCAAGGGAGGGTTTGGGAAATCAATGGCCGAGTTCTTAGTAGTATCATGCACTTCTTCACGGCCATACCCGCTCATGACCTTTGCACGAGCCTTCTGTAATGTCCTAGCCAGATCTTCGGGCTCGGTGTGGCCGTCATCGAAATGATAAGGTCCATAGACACCTGCTTCATCTTTGCCAAGTTGGCTGCTCTCAATTTCTCCTCCATAGGCTGCCCCAGTCCGAGCAAAGGCTCTTCGCCTAAACTCGCTCTGGGCTAGTCTCACTGCCAAATCTCTATTTTCTGCGGCGGCCAAGGGTTGCGGTCTTCCTGCAAGTGCAGGATCTTGCGTCGGAGTTGCCGCCGAGGGAGCACCATCATTACCCGGTGCCAATATGGATTTACTTCTACTTTCCCGATCCTGAGAGGATTGAAGGTAGCGTTCGTACCGCCTAGTTATGCGGGGTTTCAGAAACTCTAGTTCTCGCAGCGAATTTTTGACAGCTCGCTGGGCTTCTTTCAAACCTTGCTGATTGCTAGGGTCTCGCGCGCCTGGATGTGTGAGGAGATTCACAAGTATTAACTGGGCATGTCTGAATAGTAGAAGGTAGGCTTGTTGATCGTTCCCCTCCTGTTCGTATATCTTGGCCTAGGTAGCAAACGAAGTTCAACATTAGTAAACTGGTGTACCACGATCCCCCAGGGAAGGACTCACCTCTTTAACTAGCAGAGCGGCGGACCGGAGCCAATACCGAAGAGGAACCTGCGGGTCAAATTCATATTGACTAGCCTGCCGGGTTATCTGCGCAACACTGAGCGGGGAGAGCTTAGGCGATTGTCTGTTTGAGGTATGCATTGGAGAAACACCTTGTTGAGTGTTAGGTTAGGTTGGTGTGGTGCATAATATGTTTAACGACTGGCAGCAGCCCTGAATCTGCACGATGGGTTCCTGGAATAGCTAAAGTGTGGTCGAGGGGAGCAGTAACTAGTTAGGTCAAGTTGTCATCTGCAGCCGAAGCTAGCTATCCCGAAAAAAACTTGCATTCAGCAGGCTGTAGCAAATGTGCCATGCTCTCTTCACCTGTAGACCACTTTGGCCATGGTACGAAGGTCAGTTGGTCACTCTTTTCGTCAACAGGCACCCGCATTTACTTCTCTCCATCATGAGAGTTAGTTAGTTACCAGTTCTCGGGGGGGGTTGATGAATGGGTTGATGTCATGGCTAAAAGCGGCATGAGGCAGTTCCCTGTTACAGCTAGTTAACCCTTAACTGATAATCCTCAAGATTTAATAGGAAATCAAAGATTCTACAATCAATTATTTATATTAGCATGCCCACGAATTGGATATTTTAAATGTAGCCGTGGCTGCATCGCTGGAGTCAGTTGCGAGTCCCAGTCGCTTCTCTCCGCTTGTGTCCAATGACTTATGCATCCCGTCATTGGGATGTCTCTAAGGTGAGAGCTGGTAAACTATTGGCCGTTTCACGAAGATATGCGACATCTCCAACTGGTTCCCGACTAGATAGGCGTAGAAATACGCGGATTCATATTACTAGTCATCAATTATGTGGTAAGTTTTCCTCTGCTTGCTTCCATCCAGTACATCAACACCGTTAACAAGCACCCCTCAGACGATATCCTCCAAAGGCTGGCGCCAACTCTGCCCAGGAACCGCCCTCTTGACATAATTGATGTGTCTCCTGGCATGGGGATTTTGTCCTCCAGGTTTCATGACTTTATCAAACCCCGCAGGCATATCTTACTGGAGCCTAATATGAAACTATACGAATCTTTCTTGAAGCCATTGTTAGACGCCCCAGAATCGAGATACACTCACCTTCCTTGGAATCCGCGATACCAGCAGACTTTCTCTGATCTTTTTGAAAAAGGATACCTTCCAGAACAGACAGAACGTCCCCGAAATTCCTGCGAACTAAACGATTCGCTACTTTGCCTGGCAAACATCACGTACACCAATAAACAAGATAAAACTCGATTTTTGCTTTTGCGCAACTACCTTGATTCCATGCTTGAATCAACTTGGCTCCATCAGTATGGTTTTGTGCGGATTATTGCCTTAGTTCCTACAGCTCACGTAGATACTTTATTGCCAAGGAGTATCTCGAAACGAGGTAGACTGCAAACCCTGGCAGAGGCGGTAACGTCAGAAGTTATTGAAGTCACCGGAGACACCAATCTACCTGTAAGCTGGACTAGAAGAGGTTTACCAGTGCTCCAGAAAAGCCTAGACTTGGCTTTGGAAAGGACAACAGCTGCAGGACTTCAAGTTCCAAAAGGAAGAGAGGCAAAGCCATTGCTACTGGCTCCCAAGCCAAGTAAAACAGACCATGGTGCCACTCATGAGTATGTGAAGAGGCCCATGCACGCCTGGCATAACGAATACATCCAAGCCATGGAGCAAATGGATGCGAATGGTACTGCCGATAAAAACGCGGATACCCACAAGCGGTGGATCGCGTTACGGAAACGATATATTTTCGAAAGCACTCAGATAAAGGCGGCCCATGAGGCAGATTATAGGCAGGAGCTAATTGATGGCCAATCAAAAAGGTTGCGCGAGGTATTGGCTGGACAGAAATCTTTTCCTACAGTCAAGGGGGCTAAAAAAATGGTCACTACACTCAACGAATTAACCACAGAACGCGATCAAATCCTTTCCACCCTTGGTACGCAATATTTGAACCATCATTATTCAGCATTCTTAAATGAACGACGGGCCTTTGGCGAACCAAACGGACAAAATTCGCCTCTTCTGCTATGGGACAAACGCCCTTACGAGCCGCTTCATGTTGAGCCTAGTGAATTTACTCCAAAGATTCCATGCTCTGTTTTGGATATTCGTCCAAATCCTAACTCCCCAATATTGCAAGCACAACGAGAATATCGGAAATCGAACGAGTTTATGAAGTATTTGTCTATCGTCGCCGCGTTTCGCGTCCTCTTGCGGAGGCTGAATACCAAGGGCAAGCAGCCCATTGATGAAACGTTGCGTCTTTTGTTTGTCTCGCGTTCCATGGCGGACCTCCCAGGCGCGATACCTTCGTTAGCTGAAATCGCGATCCCCAAGATCACAACTGAAGCAAAAGAAGCCGAAGGATGGAAGAGTGTGCGAAGCAATGGCAAGGTGTGGGTGGGCTATGATGCCGACTGTCTCTCGGGAACCGCACTGCAATGTCTTCCAAGTACGGTCCTTTGGGATACATCAGTTGAATGGCATAGATGGTGCGCAGAAAACGGCATGCCCAATAATGTTGCCAAGTATTTGGGTGGTGACAATGTCGTGGATCTAGACGAAGCTTATGAAGGCAGAGGTTGAACGTTTGTGCAATGTACGATAGGCTCTCCATAATAGAGTATGTATAATACCATGTAAATTCGCCCCCTACAGCTAATGTTCACTTTTATTGCTTCTCGAAGCTCCGGAATCTCCATATTAAGGCCTAACCCCCTGCTTTCAGCCTGGCTCGATCCCCTATTATTCCATATCTAGCTCGGTCTCTTATAGAGTCTTGGACACTCTTCTGCTAGGGAATAAAGCCTTTTCCGACTATAACCACGACATCTCAAGTGGATGCAAATCTGAATCTCCAAATTGAATTATGGCTTCAGTACAATTCAATCTTACATCATTTCCTTTTTAGACTCAGGATTGATACTGATTGGCTCGATAAACATGTTGTTTATTAGGCTATTATCAAAGGAGTGACATCTCTTATTAAACCCAGGCAATAATCCCCAAAAATCAGGAAAACCAAGCATTAAACGCCCATACAAACAAAGCCAGCCAGCAGGATTGATTAAAGCAGAAATTAAAACGACATATACCCAGCCTATGTTCAAAAACACACAATTACGTTCCTGCAATAAGACATCAGTGTACTGTCATAATAAACGAACCAGAGCAGGCTTCTATGCTGCCAACATGTTCTGAGTATTTTTGATCACTTACATTGAATCCTCTCTCGGCTGAAGCTAAACCTCGATGCGCACAAGGAAACACATAGCAACAACCACGCAATTTATCGGAAATTTTGCAATGCTGAGTATTCCAGCTACAGGCAACCACCTCTCAAAAGCCCGGCAAGTGATACGTGGAGATCATAGCGCATCCATTCAGCTTGGGATTTCTGAGCAGTCTGAAATGTCGTCGCTGATGAATGTAGCCTTGTCCCTCTGAAACCGTGTCCTAATTGAAAAACTGACTTCATATTCTCCTTCTTTCGGAAACTGTTCTTCTGATACGGGAGTCATGAAAGCAGTCCAACTTTGACGGTTCCAATTCTCGCGACCTAACTTCAGCTGCGCCGGTAATTCATCTAAGGCGATCATAGGAACTCTCGAACCGTCGTCTCTGTAGACAAAAAACCGTGGCATCAGATCATGAGATGTCGAGCCACGCTGAGTTCTCAAATACAACGGCTCGGCGCTGGCCTTGGAATTTTTGCGTTTGGAATTTTGCCCCAATATGGATTGCGACCGAAAAAGCGAACGGAATCCGTCATTCGAATGATACCCCAAAAAAGCGAGTGGCCTTCTTTTGTTTCCCTTAGAGGGTTGTGATCTCTTGACAGATTTGGCCTGAGTGTGATGATCATTACCGCGATGTATAACAGGCCACAAATACTCAAACAGACAGAAAGATAATGGGACCAATCCCGCATAGCGAAGTAAATTCGGTGTTGGAATCGCCCATACTGGAATAACGAGACTACTGAACTGTGCAGACAACAAGCGAAGTAGAGGTTGATAACAAACGAGAATAAAGAACGTGATGTGGGCAAGAAGAAACCCAAACGCAAATAAGTATCTGAAAGACATTTTACGTGTTAGGAATAACTACAAGATAGATAGAACGAATGAAAGATAACGAATGGAATGGTTGATAGAGATGAAGAGAACCCTGCGATGAGTTGGGCCATGGCGTGAAGAAGATAAATACAATCTAAATCTAGCCATATAACGAGGAAAGCGCATCGGACTTGGGCTGGGGAGAAGGCACCATCAATACGGGCTCTATATATCCCGTATTTATAAAGGGGCACGTCGAATCTTAGCATTTTCTAGGAAAGAAGAGATATAGAAGAAGGAATGGATTGAATATAGATACAAAGCTGAGAAGGAAAAAAAAGAGGCCTTGAATGTAAAGTCAACAAAAAATTCGATAGATAGAAGATATACCATCTCAAATGGTTGATGAAAAAAAAAATTAAAAAAATGAGAAAGAATAAAACCAGCAAATTCGCCATGCTCCCTGCTAAATCCGGGTATTTTTAAACCATCTATTCTATAGACGGTAGATAGTCCATCAATTCAATTACTTTGGTATAGCCACCCGCCCTTTTGACGCCACAAGATGTGGGAAGTTTCGTTTGTCTCTAACCCAGCTTAGCTATTTCGAGCTCAATGAGACGAAGCCATTCTTCTGGAACAATTCTATCCTCGGGGTCTTTCAGAACAGCTGGTGATAGCATTCTATCCACCATTCCGTTTTTCCGGATCCTAGAGGCATTTTGCCCGGATCGAACATAATTTAGGACCTGGTGTCCGCCTCGTGCCATTGCAAGCCGCTGCATATCCGAAGCCCCGGGATAAACCAATAAATCACCAGTAGCCGCGGTGAGTAGCGTAACAGCAAGCGAAAATATGTCTGAGGACATCTGTGGAGTACTATCCGCTGACCTCAGAGACGACAATGAGAGCAGTTCGGGAGCTGTGAATGGAGGTGAGAGAGCAGAGAGAGCCGCAGCTTGGACCGGAGCCGGGTTGCCTAGAGTGTGATATGCAGAAGTAAAATCCACGTAAAGTGGATCGTAGGGAAACGGATCATCCTCGCTCTCAGAGGTGCTTTCCTTGGGCCGCAACAATATATTCTGAGGCTTGATATCCCCATGGATAACTCCCGCGGAGGCATGAAGCCATTGGATACCAGTAACAAGGCTCTTTGATAATCTGAGCCATGCAGAAGTGCCAACGACAGGATCGAACATGGTTTTAGTGGAAAACTTGGCAGCTGCATCCGCAGCTCGAGCTGTGATATATTCTGGCAAGGAAAGCGGGACTGCGGTCATAACCAAGGAGTCGGACTGCGATATGAGCCCGTGAAATGGAATGACGTGGTCGCAGGAGCCAGGGATCATCATTAAACGGGTGAGAAGAGTTGCTTCCGCACGTAAAATGGGGTGCGCATCTCGTCTGGCGGGAGCCTTTACGGCTACTACCCGGCCTGGGGCTCCCGATGGCCTTATCTGCGGGGTATTCGGCGGGCTGCAGAGTACGGAGCCATCGTTCTCACGCATTCTAGCACTATATACTACACTCCAAGCTCCAGTCCCATACTCTATCCGCTCGCCATACTGGTTTCTCTGGAACTCGATATCGGATGCAAACTCATAGGGATAGTCCTGCTGTTCGAACGACGAGGCGATAGTCGGGGAGACAAGAGACGGAGTCCCCAGCTTGGAGAAAGGCGGGTGTGAAGCGTCATCCGGCGTGAGCGGCGGAGTGGGATTCAAAGAGATCATCGAAGGGTTCTTGGCGTCAACGGGCGGGTTAATCGCCAAGGGAACTCCACGAGCTGGTTGTGAAGGCCTTCTCTCGGAGAGCATGTTTTATGATATATGAGAGGGAGGAAAGAGACCGAGAGAGAGAGAGAGAGAAGAAAAGAAGAACAAAGGGAGAAGAGATCGATCAAGTCCGACCAACAGCGGAGCGTATTGAGATCTGAAGAGATTCGTTGATTGATAGACCCAATCGAGAAGAATAAATCAATTGGGATCCAAAGCAGAATACAGAGAGGCAGTTAATAACTTATAACACCAAGAAAGATGAGTCTCAAACGAAGCAAAGCAGGCTCGACGGGCGGGACGGGAAAAAAAAAACGGGATGGAAGCTCTGGATATACGATGAACTGAGATCTGGGGAAAGGATATTGCCTGCAACATCTGTATCGATGAAATACAACTTAAGCGAAGTATTGAACTCATTTAAACCGTATCCTAAGCCACTCATTCGTCATGGATGTGAAGGAAGCACAAGAATCGCAGTATTACGGGCGTTTCAGTTTAATTTTAAAGCCCGTCCATATTGATAAAAATTTCCTTTCCGACTAACCCACGGCTGTGGCGCCGACAAACGAGCACAGAAGCATCGGTTTCCATGGCTCAAGAAATCTTAGCCTCAACAAAATTTTGACGCGGGTGAGGATGAAATGATGATGTTGGTGGTTTGAGCCAGAAGATCGAGGCTGGTGCACACGCGGGTGACATAGGGTGTAACTGTAGTATCCAAACAAAACCCATCCTACCTTACTCCGTAAATGGTTGAATGGCCTCCCCACCACTGATTGGTACACGGCTGCGGCTACCAGGCAGAGTCGAGTTAAGGGAGTTCCAGGCTAACCTTTCTTTGGTTCTCTGTTCCAGAGTTTGATGCCGAGAATGGACCAGGTTCGTTGTACTACAGGGGGGCGAATATATATAGAAGAAAATATTATGGTTTAAGCATGTTGTCGATTCCTCAAGAAATGAGCCTCATTCAAAGGCCTAGACTGGCAAATGCATAGATAGCGAGATGGCAACGAAAAGAAGATAAAACAAAATCTAATAGAACTTCATCCTTTTGTCTTAACTGGTGTGCAACAATGCTTTTGCCCTAATAAGCTAATTACCAGTAACTTTTCCCCTTGCAAGCAGAAATTTGGAAGAAAGCTGGAAGATATAAAAAAAAATAGGGAGGTGGGCCGCAAACAGAGGAGGAATTATTTCTTAACATAAATAAACAACTCACTGACATAACAGAGAACAATTACCGTTCATCAAAGACATCCCAAGACATTAATAAAAGAGAGAAAGAGAGCGCGAGAGAAAAGATTAAATTGAAATAAAAATGACCCCTCATTTTCGCGCCTGCTCCCGTTCAACCTCGTATTTGAAGTCAAGATACGCTTTGTCGAAGTGGTGGATGCGAACATAACCGTCCTCGGCACCAGACGCATAACCTGTTCCGGCAGGATGGACAGCAATAGTGTTGAGGGGACCGAAGTGACCCCTTACACGACCGATCTCATCCTCAAATATCTTGTGGTAGAATCGGGCCTCGAATTTTCCTTGTCGTGCTGATGTGGTTGTGACGTCCATGGCTGCTTGACCACCACCAAGAACGACAAAATCCTTCTTTGCTGTTATAGATGCGGTGTTGAGGGGCGTGTCGGCCATGTATGTTTTAAGAATGGCAAGGGTTCGGGACGAGAGAATCTATGTTGATAAATTATTACGTTAGTATAAAACGGTTCCATCATCCATCCTGGTTTCGTTGGGAAGGTTTGAGTCGCACCTTAGCAGATTTGTCCTTTGATGCGGTAATGAAATAGGTTCGGTCTGCTGAAAATTGAAGATCGGAGATAAGACAGTCAAATTCATGTACTTGGACGTTCTCGAGTTGTTCTCCAGTCTACCAGGCGAATTTCATCAGTCAGTTGGAAACAAAAAGAGAGAGGGTATATAGGTACATACCTTCGCATCATATTGACTGACACTACCATCTTCGTGGCCAGCGATAATATATTTCGACATATAACTCCAGCCTGCCACGGTCGCCTTGCTTTCCTCACATGTGATCTTCAAGCTTGGCTCTTCGGACTGAATGTCAAGGTCGTTTCCTTGTCCGTCTCCATATTGCACATCTAGAACCACAATGGTACCCAGATAACCCATTCGTTTCTCTGTGACAGCCAGTAACTGAGAGCCATCGGGGCTGAAGGCTACTCGTTTTACGGCGGTTGGGAATTCCCAGGTCTTGACACATTCGCCGGTCTTTATGTTCCACAACTTAACGGTGTTATCTGCGGCGCCGGAGGCGATGAGGAGGGAGTTAGGGCTAGCATCGACAGTCCAGATAGCACCCTGGTGGCCAGCATAGGTGCCGAGTCGTTCTCCGTTGGCGAAGTACCAGGCACATATCACCTTATCTTTAGCGACTGAGAAGAGGAGATCGCCATCACGGCTGAAGTTTATTTGATTGATGGACCGTTCCTATTAAGCGTTCGAAAAAAAAGAGAGAGAGAGTCAATAAATATAATATATATATATGTATCATCATCGTCATCGCCAGCACAAGGGTAGATAAGATAATAGAAAGTTACGCACATGGCCCTGGAGGAGAATCGGCCTCATGTTGGTGGTTAAACGATATTTCGATATATATGGGAAATCACACCCGGGGGAGATGTGACGGGTATTAATTAGCGTCTGTGTCGGGGGATAAGAAGATGAGGCTGGATTCTCTTTCTCTTCCTTTTTCTTTTGGTTCGTTCTTCCCTTCGATAATTTCAACGCACAACACGGCCGAATCGGGACACGCCAAGATTTCACGCCGGCATTTAACTTAATCCGCTCCGGCTAGTCCCGGTTCTGCGCTAGTCTGAAACAGGTAGTTCGTGCTTGTCGGATCCTAGAAAAAATTAGAAATAAAAACTCCAAAATAAGAAAAAAAGAAAAGAAAAGGCGGAAGAAGGCTGGCGAAAACACCTTAAGTCGGCGAATTAGAAGGTGCGGAGAGAGCCCTGATACATCCGCATGTGCATTGTGTGCTGTACTTCTCGAGATGTCCTGTGTATGAACTAGTTATGGCCCTGTAGCACACCAAGTATAACTATAGCCTGATTGTCCATCGGTTCTGATTTGAATTCTTTCATCCATGCAACAACACATCAGATAACTTCCCCCGTTTTCTGTCTTGGTGCGATCTAGCGGAGAATAGGCCATATTCGTCTCCGTAAGCGTTCATGGCGAACCTACTCATCTGACTGACTTCCTTATATCCGGCACCAGTCTTCTCCAGACCAAACCACATAGTTAACCAAACCAGTATATGCTTTCCAGCTAGTCGTACAAGGGCTACCAGGGGTCATGTTAACGCTATCGCGGCCAAACCCAGCTATCCATCTCCCTCGCAATGGCCTAACAAGGCACCGGAAGACCTTAGTTAGGCTCCAGAGAGGGGCAGCTACGGCCGCCGCTAATCCTGTGCGCCCCTCTCCAGCTCGTTGCCCGCGTTTGTTGGCCTCTCCCTTTGTTGGTTGTGCCCCGCCAATCTCCAGCCCTTTTCGGCTTTTACCGAGTGCCTTTGCTTTTTCTTCCCCATCATCTTTCTCTTCCTCCTTCTCATCCACTCCCTCTTCCTCTTTTTCTTCTTCTTCTTCTTCTCCTTCTTCTGTTTCACCATCATCTTCTTCTTCTCTTCCGCGCGGCCGTCATCTCAATTCGAAAATGGTCGCCGCAAAGATCGATGGTACCGCTGTCGCAAAGGCGATCCGGGAGAAACTCAATGGCGAGATTAAGGAGATCCAGGACTCCAATCCCCGCTTCAAGCCAAGTCTGGTTATTTTCCAAGGTAAGTGTCGGTTACTTATCTCCATTGAAAGACCGTGTTTTGCTGACTAGAGATCCTGCAGTTGGTGATAGATCCGACTCAAGTAAGAATCCCGAATTGCCCTTTTCTCTCCCATCTAGCCTTCCTATTTTCGGATGGAAGCATGAGACGAAATAGATGAATCTAATATCACCACTAGGCACCTATGTACGCATGAAATTGAAGGCCGCAGAGGAGGTAAGAATGACGCGTTTTGAAGATAACTACGCTTTTGATACGATTTCTAAGTTTCCGCCCTTTAGGCCGGCATTCTCTGTAAACTGGTCAAATATCCCACCGAAATAACACAACCAGAGTTGCTTCAAGAGATTCGAAACGCAAACAATGACCCTAGTGTTCATGGAATCCTCGTCCAACTACCCCTTCCTAGCCACCTTACCGAGACTGCCATCACCTCGTCCGTTGCAGACGAGAAGGATGTCGACGGGTTTGGCACACTTAGCATCGGAGAGTTGGCCAAACGAGGCGGTTCTCCCAAGTTCGTTCCCTGCACTCCTCAAGGTGTGATGGAACTTTTGCGAGTTAGTGGCGTGGAATTGGCTGGAAAACAAGCTGTTGTCTTGGGCCGAAGTGACATTGTTGGAAGCCCAGTCAGTTATCTGTTGAAAAATGCAGATGCAACTGTAACAGTCTGCCATTCAAAAACCAAGAACCTTGCCGACGTTATTAGACAGGCAGATGTCTTGGTTGCCGCCATTGGACGTCCAGAGTTCGTCAAAGCCGAATGGCTGAAACCAGGCGTGGTAGTAATTGATGTTGGCACCAATTATATTCCTGACGCATCAAAGAAGTCAGGCCAACGTCTTGTTGGAGACGTCGATTATGCTGCAGCCGTTGAAGTTGCCTCCCACATTACCCCTGTACCTGGTGGTGTAGGCCCAATGACCGTAGCAATGCTGCTACAGAACGTTGTCAATTCGGCGAAATTTTATTTTGCAAAACAGAGAGATAGACACGTCACATCCCTACCTATAAAGATCTTATCACCTGTCCCATCTGATATCGAAATCTCTCGAGCACAGAACCCCAAACCGATATCACAAGTAGCCGCGGAGGTCGGCATTGCTCCCCATGAATTAGAACCATATGGCCATACCAAAGCCAAAGTTAGCCTAGATGTTTTGTCTCGACTCGCCCATCGACGCGACGGACGCTATATTTTGGTGTGTGGAATCACCCCTACTCCGCTCGGAGAGGGCAAATCAACAACCACGATGGGCCTGACTCAAGCGCTCGGTGCTCATCTCAACAGAATAGTGTTTGCCAACGTCAGGCAACCCAGCCAGGGACCTACATTTGGAATTAAAGGTGGTGCAGCCGGCGGTGGCTACAGCCAAGTTATCCCCATGGATGAATTCAATCTGCATTTGACAGGCGATATCCATGCAATCACTGCCGCTAATAATCTTCTCGCTGCCGCACTTGAGACACGAATGTTCCATGAATCTACCCAGAGCGATGCTGCCCTATATAAACGTTTGGTTCCAGCCAAGAAAGGGAAACGAGAATTTAAACCTATCATGTTCCGCAGATTAAAGAAACTCGGTATTGAAAAGACCAACCCAGACGATCTTACAGCAGATGAAATACGCCAGTTTGCACGATTGGACATTGACCCAGAAACCATCACCTGGAGGCGTGTCTTAGATGTCAACGACCGACATCTAAGAACCATCACAGTTGGCCAGGCAGCTACAGAAAAGGGCCATATCCGACAGACTGGATTCGACATCTCTGTTGCCAGTGAATGCATGGCAATTCTAGCTCTTAGCAGCGATCTTGGTGACATGCGAGAACGTCTTGGCAGGATGGTTGTGGCAACATCGAAGGCTGGAGACCCAGTTACTTGCGATGACATCGGTGCTGGTGGCGCGTTGGCTGCATTGATGAAGGATGCTATTAAGCCCAACCTAATGCAAAGCTTGGAAGGCACCCCAGTTTTCGTTCACGCCGGTCCATTTGCTAATATTAGCATTGGTGCAAATTCCGTTGTTGCCGACAAGCTTGCCTTAAAACTGGCTGGAACTGAACCAGATGAAGATCATAACTCCAAGACTGGATTCGTTGTCACTGAAGCCGGGTTCGACTTTACTATGGGAGGAGAGAGATTTTTCAACATTAAATGCCGTTCTTCAGGCCTCGTCCCCGACACGGTCGTTATTGTGGCCACTGTACGAGCACTTAAGGTCCACGGTGGCGGGCCTGAAATCACGCCAGGGGCACAGCTACCCGAAGCCTATCGAACTGAAGACACGGAGCTTTTGCGACGAGGCTGTACCAATCTTAAGAAACACATCGAGAATGCAAAGAGCTATGGCATCCCTGTCATAGTAGCAATTAACAAATTCGAAACCGATACAGATGCCGAAGTTGCTGTAATTCGTGAAGAAGCAATTGCTGCTGGTGCAGAAGATGCCATACCCGCTAACCACTGGGCTGAAGGCGGTGCCGGTGCTATCGACCTGGCTAAAGGTGTAATTATTGCCAGCTCGGGTGCTAAGGATTTCAAATTCCTTTACGGCCTCGAAGGTTCAGTTCAAGAACGCATTGAGCGTATTGGCAGAGAAATGTACGGAGCAGAGAAGGTCGAATTCAGCGAACTCGCACAGAAGAAAGTGGATATGTACACCAAACAAGGCTTCGGGAATCTGCCAATCTGCATTGCGAAGACCCAGTACTCGTTAAGCCATGACCCTAGTCTCAAGGGAGCCCCTACAGGATTCACTGTTCCGATCAGAGATGTTCGATTGGCAGTGGGAGCTGGATATTTGTACGTTCATTGTTCACAACCCATACGTTATTATCAAAGCCAATGTCTAACTAACTCTGTTGTAATAGGTACGCACTTGCAGCAGATATCCAGACCATCCCTGGTCTTCCAACAGCTCCCGGTTACTTGAATGTTGATGTTGATGCAGAAACCGGCGAAATTGACGGTCTTTTCTAGATAGATACACTTGAACAATATTATGTTTTTGATGGGTGGATGGATCTTTCGGGGGTAGCTGTTTGTGTAGGCTCTGACTTTCTGGGATAACAATGAATGGATAGCCCAAATAAACTATCTGTGGCTATCACAATGTTCTTTTGATTCTGAAAAAAAATAAAGAAGAGATGAACAGTATGCAACAAAATCAAACACCATTTTCTCATGCTTGTATGACTGTTTATGGTGGAAATAACGAGATAGATGAATGATAACAAATTTCGGTGATCAAATACTTTTCTAACACTTTTTTTAAAATACTTTTGATTCATTGACGTGAGATAGACAAACGATACAATTCATGGGCACGTAAATTAACAAATGAAATAGACAAATGAAAGAACTTTTGGGGATCAGGCATTGCCGTCGCCGATTAATACAGTAGTATTTTCAGATCGATATAGGTCTGGAGGGGTATAGAGGTGTCTCTGGACTGGGTATTTGCATGGCGTTTATTATTTCGGGCTGACGCCATTGGAGAGTATGTCTTTTTTTTTTATCGAACGAGAGACATGGCAACTAACTTCGGAAAGCTTCCGGAAGAGCGGTATCCTATATGTTGCTTCCGCGCTATCGACGGCTAAGGCGCATTCCCAGTGTGCAGCCAACAAACATCGACAATGCACCCAGAACAACGCCAGAGACACCAGACAATAATACTTCAGGGGACCATGAATCTAGAAAAGCAGATGGACAAGATTAGCAACCCAACATTACTCACATACCGTCAAGTCAAATAGAGACAGGAGAGATTGAAATAATTACCTGATTTCGTCGGCTCTTCCGGTACTTCAAAGCGAACTTTCCTCGCTCCAGCTCGGGCGACCCTACGGTTAAACCTTAGCCTGCTTCGCAGGGAGGGTTTCAAACCCATCGTCGTCCCCTTATCTGAAGAAACCCATTGGTCAGGGATATCGAATTTGAGGTTGATGTTTACGTTGACATCGCGTGGTGGCTGCTGGACGGCTGGTTCTTTTTGTCCCTCGTGATTTCCAGAATGCACTGCAGGAGTTCCTTCTGTTATGGCTCGGGGTTGTTGTTCGAAACTGTTTTCAGAGTCTTGTGGAATAGGGGTTCCAGGAATCTCTTCCTCTTCCACGGGATCGTCTAGATATAATGGAACGGGTACAGGACCTTGGTGTTTCCTACAGAATCGTGCTTCGAGCTTGCGAAGGTTAACAAGATTGACCAAGGGGGCTGCCGGTTGAGGTTCATCTGTTGGCAGTAGAGCCCGATGCAAATACCTAATTCTGGCCGGGGTGTCTGGGCTATAGTAACGGGCAAAAAACTCGTCAAATTCCATCCAGTGGGCGATTTGGTGCGCGGCATACTCTTCTTGAGCACGATTTTCATACGGTTCCAGGAAAGTTTCACGGGATCCTCTGGTTATGGGCTTTTCGAGGCGAAAGTTGCTAGCAAACTCGAAGAAGCAGGGTGGAGGAGCATTGGGCTCGCCCTTTCTGCCTGTCATGCAATATTGGCGCCATATTTCATCCTCCATCATCATCCAGTCTTCTTTATGTAAGCGCTGGCGTTGCCTGAATTCACGAACGTAGTCCCGATGTTCGGTAGGCTTGAAAAAGTATTCAAAGAAGTCGGCAAAGGCGATGTACAGGTGGGCGTCAGTTCTAGTGTAATGATAGATGGCCTGGTATTTCAGTTGACGCCAGGTATAGGGGGAAAAGGCGTGACGATCGTCTATGTTGAGGTAGAGCTCAAAGCAAGGAACATTCTGACAGGTAAATCCATGTCTTTGCTTGAATTTTTTGTCCCTTGTGGTGGGATCATCATGCCTCTCAACTAGAGAAGAGTCACTGGCGTAATCGTTGTCGTAATAGTCGTCGTCTTCGTCCATGCTATTCATGGCATTCATTGAGTCATTATCAGATTGGTCTTGATCGCTTGAGTCAGATATGTTATGATGGGGAGGCCAACTGGAAGGCATGATTGCAAGATTGGTAGAGGTTGAAATGAGAAAGATAGATGATGAACAGAGAATAGTATTGATATTCATTGAGAAGAATCATGGTGGTTTATATAGACAAGCTCTAAGCGCCATGACATCCCAATTCAATGACATGACGGATTAGCCGTCCGCAGCAAAGGGCATGAACAATGATGTTCACGCCTCAAAATAGTTCATGGAAGGGAAAAAAAAGATCAGAAAGGGTATCAAAAAGAAGCCCCTGGCGCGTATCTGTGACAACGAGATGTTGTTTTCTCCCAACCAGTTGTTGTTGATCCAGTGCAACACGAAAAGGCATGTTAGGCGCCGAGGTCCAAGTTGCTGGGAATCTGGTGTTTCACGAGCAGCTATATTATTGTTTATTTATTGGCTCTTGTGACTCGAGCGATATTTAGTGTGTATATATATAGGGAGATCTCAAACACCGTATATGCAATGTAGGGGCGGTTTCAAGTAACTGCCTGTGGAATGCGCATCTCTCATTTGTTTAACTATGGGAGGAGACAAATTGGTTTGACTGTCACAAAGTCACAATCGATAACGAGAGAACTGAGGGGTAATAAAGGTTGATTAATTCATGCTGTTGTTGTAGGTTGTACCTTGCATGAACGAATTCCGCAGCAAGCAAGGGAGGATATCGACATCGAGACATCCAGACAGGGTAAGACGAAGGGGGAAGCGAGGTTCCCCTCATGCAACCTCGTTTCAGTTCGAGTAACAAGACATTTCTTTTTCATGCTTGCCGTTCTATCCTCAAACCGAACTATATTTTTTTTATCTATTTCCGTTTCTATTCTTATTACTCTTCCGTTCCCTTTCTCATCTCTTCTTCTCCTTTATCTTCTCTTCTCGTTTATTAATTAGATTTGATTGATGATTGGCTGTGATGGACTTCCCGCGGCGGCCGCGGCGGAAAAGCGGCAGCGAGTCAGCACGCGGAGGAGTGCCAAGCCCGGATGGCGCGCATGACGCCAAGCCCTGAGTCGCGAGCAGCGGAGGATTAAAGTCCGCTCCTCCACTGCACCTTTATCCCATTACCTAGGGAGTTATTACTGGTGAAAGGGAAAAACAAGAAGAAGAAGAATAAATGAATAAATAACAGTGTTTGTTACTTGATAAATAAATAAATAAGATGATTTCAAGAATAACAATTAATATAATGGTGAAGAGCGGCGGGTATTTGACGGCTTTAAGGTTGCCCGGGAAGGATATAATCCGAAGGAGAAAGAGTCTCCGTCCAACTCCAGCCCCGCCCTGTCAAAAGAGGAAGAAGAGGGAAAAGCGTGGGATGGGAAATGTAACTTAGATACTTGTACTCCCGTACATGCATAGTGATGTGATGGGATACATTGACCTGCCAGCTGAGACAACTTGTTGCATATTTAGAACTTAACCTAGGAACAAGACAAGGCAACAAGAACTTAGTTAGCTCGATGGATAAGAAATAGATTGCTTAGATTGATTGATGGGATTGATGATCTCTGGTTGGGATTCTCAAGTTTCCCAGCCCGAGGCCAG
This sequence comes from Myotisia sp. PD_48, assembly GCA_032988175.1. Taxonomy (NCBI): domain Eukaryota; kingdom Fungi; phylum Ascomycota; class Eurotiomycetes; order Onygenales; genus Myotisia; species Myotisia sp. PD_48. The sequence goes on along the minus strand of JANTQB010000038.1, from coordinate 18,040 downwards.
TGGTGTCTTTGATCCATGGTACCGCCCCGCCCAACAAACAACACCTTGGTTACTGATTTATGGGCTTGGGTTTTAAGGTACAATTACGTAGGGAACAGCGAATCGTTAGTCTATCCACCTTTGTCTTGGAGCCAATCGGCCGAAGCTCTTTTTCTTTTTTTCTTCTTTTTTTTCCTTTTTCTCTCTCTCGCGTCTTTTCGTTGCATCTCGTGGTTTAACGCGCAGTTTGACCTGGTCAGAAGACACATTACCCTTAACAATCTTAAACCTCCGTCAACCTAACTCTTAACTGAATTCGAGATAAGAGATAACCATGAGAAGGTGGTATATAATCAAACTAGTTGCCTAGTTAGCTAGTCACCTAGTTAATAGTAAATTGCGAGCTGGATTTTTTTTTGTGTTTCTCCACGAGCTAAAAGTATATATAACCTTCTTCTTGCTCTTGCGTTATTTCCACTGATCCGATCCGAGTAATCTCCTTTTTTTTTTTTAACGAAAGCAAAAAAGAAAGAAAAGAAAAGCAACGGGAAAAGCAAGCAAAAGGAAAAAAAAAAAAAAAAAAAAAAACCTTCCCTTCATCCACTCTCTTTCCCCCAACCTTTTCCTCCCTCCCCCCTTCTTCCCTTCCTCTCCCCCCCCCCCTCTCCCCCCCCCCCCCCCCCTCTCCCCCCCTGGTGGTGTCCTGCTGAACTGAACTCCTGTTTGGCTCTTATCACAAGACGCGCGAGACCCAACCCGAACTCCCGTTCCTCTGACTGTGCTCGCTGCCGTACATACTAATACTATCCTTGCTGTGGTACCTGGTTGTTTTGATTTGTCATAGCAGGTCAACGTGCATGTGGGTTTGTTTCATATGCTATATTAACTGAAAGATACCTCATCCACCAAAGCCATCCATCTCACCACATCCACTGGGATAACCTTTTGTTTCCATCTCAACTTACGCCACATACGTGGTTGCTACCTCCATCATGAGTGCATACCACTCGCAAGATATGTATAATACATCTTCCCGGTCGCCAGGCTCACACCGTCATCCTCCTCAGCAACAGCAACTTCGACGACAGTCGTCGCGACAGTTTGATGCCTATGGGCCCATGACTTCCAGTTTGTATGATGATTCGACCTTGGCATCCCGATATGAGCAAAATCCACTGGACAGACTCAACTCCACTCTCCCAAACAACCCTTATACCTTTGATATTCCAAATAATCAGACCTGGGGCTCAAACGGTATCGGACAATCCCACACTTTGGGAGGAATGGGTCTTCCATCTCCAGCTGCAAGTTCTAGAATGAGACAAAATGTTCGTGGTAGAACTGCTCTTCCATCGGTAAGATGAAGCCCCTGGAATAGAATTTTATTTTTCTTAGAATCATGTTAGAGAAAGCGAATAGACTAACTAAGATCTTAATGTATTTTTAGACTTGGCTCGACCAACAAACTGGGATTCCATCGTTCCCCATGGCTCCTAGTCAAAATCAACATCATCAACAACAGATGCGTCCCGAGAACGGTAATCACGACCTTGAAGACGAACTCATCCCCACCGCTATCGTGATCAAGAATATTCCCTTTGCTGTCAAGAAGGAACAGCTTTTGGGTCTCATGACCGAAATGAGCCTCCCATTGCCTTATGCTTTTAACTACCATTTCGATAGTGGCGTATTCCGGGGTCTTGCCTTTGCCAATTTTACTTCATCCGAAGAGACTGCCGCTGTCATTGACATGCTGAATCATTTCGAACTCCAAGGACGAAAACTCAGGGTGGAATATAAGAAAATGTTGCCTGCTCAGGAACGCGAACGAATTGAACGAGAGAAACGCGAACGTCGAGGTCAGCTCGAGGAGCAACATCGCCCAATGGCCTCTTCCCAATTACAAACCCAAGCATCCATGTCTTCGTTGACATCCCATTTACCAACCACCTCCCCTTCACCAGTCTCGCAGCGAGGAAAATTAGGTATGAGTCCTCCTTCTTCAGGTATATATAAATTCCCACCATGTTCTACAATGTAATTGTTTCTTGATACTGATATCATTCAAATTTTTTTTTCCAGAGGTGGATATGAACGACAGCCAAACCCTCGAGTATTATTCACAATTGCTTCTTTTCAAGCAGGACCCTACCAGAGAAGTGTTGATTTTCGCACCCAACTTAACGCCCATCCAGCGCCGTATTGTACATACTCTTTCTCATAACATGGGCATGGCACATACATCTCGTGGGACCGGAGAACAACGTCAAGTGCATGTGTACAAAGCAGGTCCTGGATCAAATATGAGCCCGATTCCTAGCATTCCTTCAACTATTACCGCCGACACAGCCCGTCGCGGCCTCAGTCGCGCTGCTACAATCGATTTCAGCGAGTCCAGACAACAGCAGGAAAGCCACGGCTCCTATGGCCCAATGCGCCAAAGCTCCGGCTTTCTCAACGTACTTGATTCACAAGGAAATTTCGCAAATGCTCAGGGCCTGCGTGGTGTGAAGTCCTTTGCCGACTTGAGGTCATTCACACCATCTCCTGCCCCATCCTCAGCGAGCTTCCCAGCCGCATTGCAGGCTAATGGTACGCGAATTCTAGCCTATGATAATATTACAAGTGCCTCTTCAAACACACCGACGTTGACTCCTACTCCTTCGGGATCTTCTTTAGGAATGCAACGTGTAGAAGACAACATGATGAATTCGCTCAGTGGACTTTCTCTCGGCACAGGCATGGGCGGCAACCCATCTGGAAGCCCCAGACGAACGCGTACCATTTGGGACCAACCCGATCCGGTCCAGCAAACCTCTTCAGCGGGTGCCATTGGTAGCAACCGAACTATCGGGCTCGGGTTTGATCCACAAGACCGTTTGCCCATGCGACAACCCCGGGGTCCAGTGCTAGAGCGCGGAACCGGATTCAGACGACCTAATGGCCATCAAGCGAGGGGTAGTGATGAAATTCGTGGGGGCTCCAGTGTGGAGATTATTGTTGAGTAAACAAACTCTTCCCCGAATTGGATACGGGTGATGAGAGGAAAAGAGGAGGTTGAGGATGAAAAGAGAGAACGGAAGACAAGGGGACGAAGTCAAGCAACGTTCTTTTTAACGCAACATTACCCCCTGGGAGAAAGAGAGAAAAGAGGAACCCACCTGAATATTCTCTGGATCCCCATAACGCATTCATTCGACACGACTTGATCTTCGAACGTGTCCTTTTAATGATTCGATGATGGATGACGAAACGACCTACCACAAAAGAAAGAAGACCGGTACCCCACTAGGTACAATAAAAGTTTTACCCCGATTTTTTTATACCAGAGACACTAGAAACCTAATCATTTTCCAAATGGGGCAGCCCTATGTCTACGCTACTTTTACCTTACTGCGATCATGTCTTTTTTTTATCGCCTTTTGAGTTTTTCTTTCAAATTCAAATAATAAGTACGCGACCAATGCTAACAGTGCTTGAAGAAAGGAAAGGAAAAGAAAAAGAGAAAAAAAAAAAACCCCCCCCAAAAAACCAAAAAAAGAAACAGAAACATTTTCCCCCGCCCTATAAATAAGGGAGGGGAGTCTGGGAAGTGGATTTGCAAGAATATCTATATTCGTTGTTTGAGAGTATGAGAAGAGCCGGGTGCTTGTTAATTGCCGAATATGAGTTTTTCTTGTTTTTTTTATTTTATATTTCTCTTATACGCTCTTTGATTTGCTCGAAGAAGAGATAGGAAGAACAGAAGACCGGATGAAGAGAGAGAGAGAAAGACAACTCAACAACCTGGCTGTGATGAGATCCGAAGAGAACCCCCCTATTTATGTATGTTTTTTGTCCTGTTTTTGATTTTGTTGTTGATTTGGTCAACCAATCTCTATCACAGCCAGGTTTTGTTCGTCTTTCTTTTCCTTTTTTCTTCCCTGTTCTCAGTTTCTTTGCTTTCTTATTTTTGCTTCAAACCAGATCTTACTACTTGTCTTTTTAATCCCCTGCTCTTACTTACTACTTCTGCCTTTTTCAAACTAATTGTGCCAGTGTATGGTCCCTTGTGTGATGGTTGAAACTGATTTGACTTGCTCTCTCTCTAACTAACTATGTGATTGATGGATAACTTCGGTTTTGTTTTTCCTGTTTCAGTTTTTTTTTTTTGTTTTCTTTTTATATCTTTTCAAGGGAAAAGGCACTAACTATATGAGATGATCATTTTATATTATTTTTTCTTCTTATTCTCTTGCATTTGCATAATCTATCTGTCTGGCTTTTTGTTTATTGTATAGGGGGGCGCTCTCAGTGGAAATGGTGTATTAACTCTCCCTCTCTATGTGATTTATTGTTTGTTGCTTTGTTGTTTGAAGTCTTTCTTTTTGAATCTCTGATAATAATATCCCCAGCCGCAGGGAATCTTCAATTTGAAATATGTTGTGTCTATCTGTCTTACCAGTTTTGAATATATCCATCCTACGAGTTCATAGTATATGAATGCTTAATACTCCATAGTGAGTCCGTATTGTCCCAATGATCAAGCTCTAGGATGTCCGCAATACCTTGTTTTAGGACAAGTCCAGAATATATTCCGAGCATAAAATCACATTCGGTGGGTATCTATCTTCGATCCCATTCTCTATTGCCTCTCCCTTCCATCTTCCTTGCCCGCTCCCGCTCTCGTTTCCTTCCTCCAATTATCTCTTTCTCCTTCTGGCGCGGATCAATCACCACCAAGCTATCAACATCCTGATGGGACTTTTTCCAATTCAGATCTTTCCCATACGCGTCCTTGCCAAACTGCAACATATGGGTCATCCAGCCCATCCCACTCTCATCATCATCATCGCTGTCACCACGACCTTTCCCGTTAGCCTTAGAGGAGTCCAATGCTTCTGATTCGGGAACATCCCATGCTCGACAGGATTGGCAGTCAACGATGAAATGCAGATCGCATAGCTGAGCTTCTTCTTCTTCTTCCTCCTCCTCTACCTGTTCTTTTTCATTCCCTTTTAGTCGTGAAGCTGTCTTTTTGTCGGTATGGATTTCTTCTGGGTTATTCTGACGTGGCTTTTTCGCCGCAAGGGTATCCGCATTTTCAAGCTTATGTTTGAAGGAATTGAACATTTTCAAGGCATCTGTGTCACCGGATGAGTACACGTTGCTAGTGCTAGAAGAAGGGGCGGGTCTCTTTCGACCACGGATAGAGGTTTCTGGGATCAAAGATTCAAGCGCTGTTTTCTTTCTGGGTTGTTCGTTTGTGATGGATGTTGTGTCTCGTCGCATAGAAGCCTTGAGAGCTGCGATTTCGGCATTGGTTTTCGACAGGAGAGATTGGCGTCTACGTGGAGGCGGAGAGGATTCTGAGGATGGAGACGGAGAGCGTGAGGGGTTTTCTGGGTCAGGTAACGGAAGCTGAGTATTGGGATCTCGAAGCGGGAGTATGTTGGTTGATGAGGGTTTTGGTTTGGATATGGATGGTTTCGGTATATTGGTCTCGGATTGACGATGGGAAGCGCTTCCTTTTGCCTTTTCATTTTCATGTGTCCTAGAGTCCGCTTCAGAGCTCTGCAATCGCTTCTTATCATTCACCTTCTGCTTTTGCTTCTCGTTCCTCTCCTCGTCATCCTTCACAAGCCTGGTATTGAATTTCGGCTTTGCAGGTTTGAGCAGTTCCCCTCCATCTTCTTCCTCATCATCACCTGCAAAACTCAACAAAGCCTTTCCAACTTTCTTTGCCTTCTTTTTCTTCTTCCCTTTCCGCTCTTCTTCCCCCTTCTGTGCCACCGCGATTTTCTCCCTCGGCGTCAATTGCCCCTCAAACGGGCCCAGTTGATCAACCTGGCATCCGGTGATTTTCACCGCATATACCGGCCTATCTGTGCCTTCAACCAATTCTCCGTCCGCAATTTTCACTACATTGTATATGCTATCCCCTTCAACCCTACCAAACATAGTACATGTTCCATTCAATTCCCTTTCTGTGTTGGCCAGGGTGACAAAAAACTGGCTACCGTAGGTCCCATCCTCGCTCTTGGCCATTCCCACCAGGCCACGCCTATTAAATCGTAATCGAGTATGTATCTCATCTTTAAAGACCACTTTCTCTCCGTCGCGCGGGTCGAATTCGAATTCGGGATCTTCGTAGATCGAGGCACCGCCGGATCCGGAGCCTGTAGGGTCACCGCCCTGAATCACGAAACTGGAAACAACGCGATGGAAGGTTGTGCCTGAGTAGTAGCCGTCTAGACAGTGCTGGAGGAAGTTTTTGCATGCCAATGGAGTCTGGCGCGCGAAGAGGGAGATTTGGATGGGCCCGGCGGTGGTGTGGAGAGTGACGGAAGCGGTTGGAGGAGGCTCAGTGTCATAATGCGCAGACATGGCTTTAATCTTCTAGCCCTAGGCTATGGATCGAATATTCCCAAAAGACGTCTATATATGTTCCCTTCCACCTTCTAGCCTCTCGTTGGATGGCAATCAACGGGTCGAAGATAAACCCAGTCACTGGCGAGTTGAGGAGAGGACGGCGGTAATTTTTTTTTTCAGGAATGCATTACCCTTATCGGAACTTTCAATTTGTATTAATCAAGAGATTAAACGTTTCGTTCGTCTCTGGTCTTCGGAGCTTGTTCATGCTTTGGCATGAGGCTGTTTATTTAACTAATGAATGTTTTAACTTTAACTATTATGTCGAGCTTCCCGCCAAGTCGAGAGAAATAGACAAGCAATGCTTTTAACTATTATTTAACTTATTTGTTGACCTAAGAGGCAACAAAGATGCAACAATGATGCAACAATGATATCAAACCGACACCTTCTCGGCTTCAGGGCCTCCAGCAAGTTTGCGTGTTATTCTAAAACCCCCAAGGAAATAGGCAGCAAGCTGCACGCCAAAAACGACGGCCAATGTAACCAACGCGCCTACAACGCCAGCCACTACCTTCGACATGCCATCACTATTAGTCCCCGCCACCGTTGACGAGTTCCCTTCGATCGAAGAAGCGCTGCATTCGGGATTCGACCCTCCACAAGCCTTGCACCATGCATCCTGGGAAGTGATGCTAATCTTCTCCATGTGTGAGACAAACTCGACCCAAGGCAGTAAGGGCTTTCCTTGGTCGAACAGCGGATAGATAGTCGGTTCCGTATCCGAAGAGCCAGGAATAATAGTCCCATTGTGGAATAAGAATCGCACACTGATATCCTCTACTCCCGGGAAAGAGTCGGAGGCTGAGGCATTGGTTACCAGCTCGAATGCCATGGTCGATGCATAATCTGGGATTCCAGTGAAATCGACATTGGCTGCAGGAAGCTTTGCCAGGCCAAAGAACGAAAGAAAGCTAGCATATGCGCCAAATTGAACGTTCAGTTTCGGTTTGGTGGTGTGCGATTGGATTGTTTCTTTGAAAGAGTTTAGGACTTCACCAGCAAGCAAAGCTCCGCTGATGGCACGGATGGGTTCGGAGGGACTATATGCCAGATTGAACTCGTACGTGTTCGCGAGCTGCTGGAGCCGGGAGTAAGTCGAGTCCGTAAGTAAAGCAGAAGAATGGAAAGCGTCGCTTGCGTTCTGGATGGACGCCACGTTCAGGAGATCGAAGATCATGTACGCATTCCTGTAACTGATCTTCTCTGGAGCAAAAGTTCGGTTCAACATTGGGGCGAGAGACTTGTAGAAGTCAGATGTGGATTCGAACAATTCGTTGTAATGATCTGAACTGAAATATTTGTTACTGCTGACTTTGGCGTTGTGGCAGTTGCTTGCACCCTGGAGCCAGCCTACATTCTCGCTGTTGGTTCCCGACTTGACCTGCTCGATAGCAATAAGTTGGTATCCATCCATTGGGCCCTCAATGACGGTGCCGTTTCTCAGAGTCATTGTTGCCCTATTACCAGCAGGCGGGTAGAGGCCCTGGAAAAAAGCTGTTGCTGACTTTTGCAGCACTTCATCGTGCGGTGCAGATGCTGTAACTTGACCTGGGGAGATCAGGTCAGGGCTAATATTCAAGATCTGCGAGGACGCAGAGGAAGATATGTATCGGTCATGGTAGTATGAGCCCGTGAGATAGACTTGTCTGTATCCCAACTCGGTCAAGATGGTGGGAGGAGTAGATTTAGAGGTACGGTCTCCATGGCGCGAGAAGATATATGCGCCCAGCACCGTTTCTGCAGATGAAATAGGGGCGAGACTAGTAACAATGGCTGAAATACTCAGCAGAGAGCTCGAGAAATGCATCTTTCTTGATTAATTTATGCAGTCCGCCTGAATTTTACCTCTTGATGGTGGGGTTGCGGGGGGTTTTTTCACTCTCCTTTGTGATGGAACTCGATGATAAATGTATGTAGAAACGGGCAAGACACAATATCTAACTAGTGACTAGTCATTCGTTTCTCAATGTAATATAGATAAAGAGCTCAACTCAGTTCAATATCAAGAAAAAGGCGAAGGGCGTAGATGGAAAGTTGTTTCTCCGCATCGGCGACTCGGCATTCTCGTATGTTTGTTCATCTTATTTTAGTACTTCTGGTGGAGAGGAAAGGGAAAAGCAAATATGGATCCAGGATGTGAGACCCAAACATTCCAATTAACTCGAATATTCCAATTAACTCGAATATTCCAATTAACTCCTGCCCAACTAAATTTTGAAGCTCCAATCAGAGCCGTAAGTCGAACAAAGGCGTGTCCTGGTTTGTTTTGATCCGCCCATCGAAGCTCGCAAACCCACGGTAATCAAGGGATTCGGCAGGAATGGCATCTCCAATGGCTATTGACTCCAAACAGGAGCTATTACCTGTGCATATCGCACTGGAGACAAGCACAACACGTACAGGGAGAAGAACAAGGGTCAAACGTCTGGGTGTTTGGAGCTTGTTGTTGATAACCGTTGGCACTCTCTCCTGGCGTTTGATGCCAACATGCTCTAAGCATAAGCCTCCAACATGGAATGTACACGATTTCATGAGTCAAAGCCCTCTGATAGGTGAATTATCGCTCTTTCAAACCTTTCTATTACATTTACAAGTTAACTAACACACGAAACCCAAGATACCCATAATGACTGGCCAATCTTCATTCGCGCCCTCTACCAGAATGACATATACCAGAAGAATTTTACTGCTGAAGATTCTCTTCCTGGGCAAGTTGATTTCCCCAGACTCCAAAAAGGCCTCTTAGACGCACAGTTCTGGAGTCTTTTTGTTGGATGGTTGGTATTCCTTTCTTGTTTTTCTCTCTTTGGCGATGTTTCGGTAGTCAATGCTGAATTCATTCCAGCCCTGCAGTCGCAGATAATTACGATGACAAGACCTACCATGAGATCGTGCATGATACATTCCAGCAGATAGATCTTGTTTACCGTCTAGTCGAGCGGTTTCCAAAATATCTCATTGGCATCACCAAAAATGCAGACGATGTGTTCAACAATTTCGACAAGTCCCATGGCAGGATCTCAAGCCTGATGGGCATCGAGGGCCTACACCAGATCGGCAACAGTCCTAGCATTCTCCGCATGTACTACAACCTTGGAGTTCGTTATGCTACTTTGACGCATGTCTGTCATAACCAGTATGCCGATAGCGAAAGGCCAGCACGTGCCCTCCATGGAGGCCTGTCTGCAGCGGGTCGGGAGCTGGTGCTGGAAATGAACCGTATAGGAATGATGGTTGATCTTTCCCATACCAGCGCTGATACCCAGCGTCACGTTTTAACTGATAATACAACACGCGCCCCAGTGATTTTCTCCCATTCTAATGCATTCGGGCTTTGTAAGCATACGAGAAACGCACCCGATGACGTCTTGCAATTACTCAAGCTGAATGGCGGCGTGATTATGGTGACCTTTTTACCTGACTTTGTGAATGATACCCCTGCCAATGCCTCCCTGTCTGATGTGGCCGATCATATAGTATATATTGGAAAATTGATAGGCTATGACCATGTTGGGCTTGGGTCGGATTTCGATGGCATGGGTGGAAGCGGCCCACGCGGACTGGAGGATGTCTCAAAGTATCCCGACCTAGTCACGGAATTACATAACCGTGGTATAAGTGACAATGACATTCAACAGATCATGGGTCTTAATCTTCTTAGGGTGATGAAGGCTGTCGAACAGACCGCAGCATCGCTCTCCACAAAGGTCTTGCCGCTCCAGGATAAAATTTCATCCTAAAGCTGCTGAATACGCGGCTATGATTTCTTTCTATATAAATATCGATGACGACGGACTACTCAAGATAGTTATAACTATAACCACTTGCGAGCACAGAATTTGGAAATATTCAATAGATAGTTATATAGATAACTAGTAGCTTTGATTAACCCACAGTAGTTATGAATACTAGTACAAACGACCTTTAACTAGAGAACTAGAGAGCCCTTAATCACCTGGCTCATGAAATTATGCCCAAGACACCAAAATCAGATAGCTCACTGGACTTTATTCCCGTAGCCCTCTGCGAGATACTGCACTCGAGTGTTGATAGTTAGTAACCAATAGAAAAAAGAGGGGACAGGGGCAATTCGTGGCCAAGCAGGTACAAGGGAAAAATCTGTGGCCGCAATTAAGTAGGCTAGTATACCTCCACTATGACTTGAGTTTGAGTCCTCTGTAGTAACTAGCTAGTTACCTGTGTTTTGGTAGTTATTTAGCCCATTATAGGGCATTTCCCGCCATGGCTCGGGGTTTCTGTCCATTTTGCCCCTTGAGCCCTTATTATTTCAGACACGGCGATTGTTCATAAGACTGGATTTTATCAATACCATCGAGCACAGCGACGATCAAAGCACTCCATTTTTAAGAGAGCATGGATTAAATCTGACAGATCCCATGCAGGGTCAGCAATGGAGCAGGCGTAGCGGGCAACTCTTGGCCTCTCTCTCCCAAGGGCCGTTAGCTCGATTCGTTTCGCAAGGAAGGATAGGTAAGACGGAATCTCTCATTGATGAGTTTAATGTATCGATTCGACCGCTGGATATAATGCTGTATAGATATCCAGATATTTGAATATTTAGCAGTAGCTAGTTAGTTTTTAGGGTAGTTAGGCAAACTAGTTAGTTGGAATTGTGATGAACTGAAATGAAGCATCCTTGGTTTCTTTTTTTGGACTGCTTAGGTAAGGCGGAGTGGGTGAATCGGCAAATATTTTTCCCGCTCCGATAACTGGTCAGCATGGCTGAGTAAGCAGTATCAAGGAAGGTTCGAACCATGGGTTGAAGAAGTAGAAAGAAGAGAGAGAAAGAAAGAGAGGAAGAATGAAGCATGAGAAGTGGAGAGAGAAATAAAGAGAGAGAAAAAGAGGAGAGAGATAGACACTTAATTAGTCTGGTATAGCGACCGGGACAAAAGTCTTCGAAGATGCACTCAACCGTTTCGCCCCATTCCCACGTCGTTGTCAAGCTCCCGTCAGATTCGACTAAGATCCTACAGATCATTCCGAATACGTTAGTAAAAGTATTGCCTTGTTGTTTTTAGTCTCGTTGGTTAACTGTAACTATAGCGGATCTATCTAACAGCTGAACAGGAACATCGCACTTGGAAAATATGGGTCTTTTCCTGCTAATCAAATCATTGGGCGACCATATTTCCTGACATATGAAATCACCGATTCCCCAGATGAAAACGGACATGTATTGCGGATCGTTCCGGCGGCAGAGCTACACACGGAGGCCTTAATATCGGAAGAACCAACCCCAGTTGAAACCGAGGAGGGGGAAGGCTTGGATAATAATGACGAAGTTATACCACGCACCAACCGTCACATTGTCGACGAGCCTTCTACACAGCAGCTCACCGCTGCGGAGATTGAAAATTTGAAGCAAACCGGAGCTGGGAAGGAAATTATTGCGAAACTGTTGGAGTCTCATTCTGCGCTGGACCAGAAGACAGAATTTTCGAGAGCCAAGTACATGTTACGCAAGCGGAAAAAATATCTTCAGCGCTTCACGATAATACCACTGGATGTGGCTTCTCTTACACAATGGATTCTAGAGCAAAAGGATGCTTCACGGATTATGGAATTGAGAGAGGAGATGCTTGGTTTGATAGGCTGCTGGGGGAATGTTCATCATGCAGGCCATTCTGATTATAATTCTTTACCAGCACCTTCCGATCACAATCCGCAATCCAAGCTTACGGGTCGGTGGTTAATAGTGGATGACACTGCTGGGTTGGTAACTGCTGCAATGGCAGAGAGAGCTGGTATACTATACCCTCCAGAATCCACACTTTCACCTACAGTTGAGGATGGGACGGAACAAGAGCAACCACAGGAGCAAATTGCAGACCAGTTACAGCCATCAGAGCAAGAAATTCAGGCTAAACCACCTCCCGATTCTGATCGGGACCGAGATGTGATGGCAGCCCAAACCACAACTCTCACCGTCATCCACTCTAACTCACAACCCAATCTAAGCCTCCTCAAATACTTTTCATTTGAAGCCAACGATAGCCCTCAAAACCACCCACTAAGCTCCCATTTGAAAACGCTGTCTTGGTTACAACTGGTCGATCCACTCTCCGACCCGTTATACTCAGAGCCATCTGCTGCAAGGGCTTCGGAGGAGGAAATCGCGAGCTGGAGGCCCTCGAAACGCGGAATTCACTTCAAGAAGATCAAACGATGGGAAAGGGTCCGCAGGGTTGTGGATGAAACCCGAGCAGGCGGTTTTGATGGGTTAATAGTGGCTAGCTTGTTAGATCCGGCGACGATCTTGAAGCATACGGTGCCCTTGTTAGCAGGATCGGCGCCGATTGTGGTGTACTCGCCGTATATTGAACCCCTGGTCAAGCTCACGGATCTATATTCCAAGTTCCGAAGGACAGCATACATCACCCTGAAACGTGAGGAAGCCGCCCATGCTGTGGCTCGTGCTGAAAAAGGGGCAGTAGGTGAGAATGACGTTGTTGCTGGGGGGGATTATGTTCGTGATAGCAACGGATTGGCTACCGAGAATAATGAGGAGGAATTCCCTGTGGACCCTACGCTGGTGCTGGCGGCGACGGTTCAAACCGCCCGTGTGAGACCATGGCAAGTTCTACCGGGACGAACCCATCCATTAATGACAGGCAGGGGTGGCGCGGAAGGTTATATTTTTCACGCGATCCGAGCTCTCCCAGCTGAAGGCCGAGTTGAGGCACGCGGTCTGACTGGACGGAAAAAACGAAAGTTGAACGCAGAAACGCCTCAAAACCTGGAGTAAAAAGATCTTCGCCCCAGGTTTAGTTCAGATCAATGATTTGTCCTCCGTACCCCTCCCATCTCTTTATTCGAGGTATTTTGACAGTCATTATTATCATGAAATTATTAGCTTCAGCTTTTTTTTTCTCTCTTTTTTTTCTCTTCATACATATCATGTTCAAGGGCCCCTGGTCTTTATTCTGCATGAAACCCGGAGTTTTGGGACGTTTGATCCGGGAATATTGAATTAGAATTTGTATTATTATTATCATTTTTAGTTCTGTTTCTCATTTCCCACAACCTTTTACTCTCTCTTCAGTTCAGGAAGCTCAAGCCGGCGCCATTTTATCTTTATTATTATTATTATCATCTGGCCGCCCTTTCCGCCTTAAAAAACCATTCTCTCACCAACCACGACCAACAGAATATGAATGTGATCTCAACGCGAAAGGCGTGTGATACACGAGCAAGAAGGTGAAGCTTTGATATGGATGCAGGCAGCTAGCAACAAAGTTCGCCAAGGGGTGTTGGAAGTCGGGTCCGCTTCCACGGCGAGCCCACTGGGGGCTTAATTAGCGACAGACCTTGATTTTGTCCCTTGGTAAAGCCCTTGATTAGCCCTCCCATTAGCCCTGGATTAACCCTTGCTAGGCCCTTGTCAAGCCCTTGTTTAGCTTCAACTCGGCGCATCACGACATCCGCACGTGTGGTGACGGTTAGCTCCTGCTCGTCGACGTTCGCCCTCCATGCCCTCATTCAGTTCATATGATGCATACCTGTTCGTCCCGATATAGGAGTACTGGACATGGACCGTGGAGCATGCTGCCCTCGAATTGGTAGTTATAGATTGTGGCCTTGGATTTCACCCACATAACACACTAGTCAATTCTGTTAATGCCTCCACAAATCGTCATTCGAGCCTCCAGCCCAATTCCGAGTGTGCGTCAAAAGTTCAATAATAATAAAAATAAAAATAAAAATATGCGTTTTTACCGCTCATGCCTTCGGTGGAGCGATTTCGAAAGGTTTAACCTTCGAATGACAGCGAGTCAACTTGACTGTTGATCCAAGGCTATTTGCTGCCTCTCACAACTCTGTACATGGCACATGGCATGTAGCACGCAGCACGCATTGCCACTGTTCGTATCTGGGAGCTGGAGGAGCTCCGGAATCTTTTCTTTTTGACGGGCAAGGATCAGCTCTGGTTATCCCGGCCTCCTCCATCTTCTCATCCCATCCACTCGGGTGTCACTGCACGGGCCTGCACTGTTAATCGCTATTGGCAGAGGACATCGAGTCTGCCCACCATGAAATCAATAAAGTTTCATAGTGCTTTTTCCCATACACAAGCACACAACAAGGGCACTCACTGGGTATAATACCTTGTCTTCGTATATATACCTCATCGATGTACTTGCGGGTGCATCGAACCCAGCAATGCCCTCACTGTTGTTTTTGTTATTCATATTCTGTCCCAAATGTCCCATTTTTTGTGTTGATTGCCCCTAAGTGGCGGTCATTGACAAGACCGATGAGAATGAACAATCGCAACAACACTACCAACCTCTATTATTCACTTGCCCGTCATGGCATTCAGCGTTCGCGATACCTTTGTGGAGAGCTGGTACTTGTTCAAAGCCGTTGAACGGAGAAATATACTGCTCTATATATTGGGTATTATGCTCTACAAGTTTGGCCTGGAAGCTTTCAACGGATCGATCGTCGCTCTTGCAACTAACCGATACGACTACGATGCCTTCCTCACACATTCTACTGCAAAGACATTTGAACGGGTCGGCCTTCTTACCGGTCTAAACCAAGCCTTCCAATGTGTTGGTTCCATCCTGATCGCTCCTCTAGTAAGGAGAGCATCAACCAGAGTTGTACTAGTCGTCGCAGTCGTGGTTTTCGGCCTTCTGACGGCTGTTCTTCTTATTGTCGATGCCGCCAGCGGTGGTACAATCGTGCCAGCTAGCTTCCGCGGCGAACACCCCAAGAACGATTTCTCGTACTACGGTGACTACAATACCGATGGCATGATTCCGATTTATTGTGCCACCGGCCTAGTCTACGGTATGGTCGAGCTCATCCGACGTGTTATTCCTCGTGATATTGTTGGTGGAAATGTCCAGAAGCTTCGTCGTATGGATGCAATGGTCCACGTCTTTTACGAAATCGCTGGTACCAGCGGCGCCTTCTGTACCGCTCTGGTCCTAATCCCGCAGCTGGGGAATAATTATTCCTTCATCATTACCCCAGTTTGCTTCTTACTCGCCGGTATTACATGGTTTTTTATCTATGAGACCTCACCCATCCAACCCGAGCCTACTGGACTACTACCCGACCGGCCCAATATCATCAAAGCGGTTTTCGGATCCTTCTATCTCTTCGGAGAGTCGATATGGACTGGAGCCAAGCTCATCTTTACCAAGAGAAGATTCATCTGGTTGATCCCTGGGTATTCCGTGGCCTTTTATGGTCATCGCTATCTTGAAAACGGACTAGCCCCAGCCATCGCCCGACGATATCTAGGCCACTCGGCATGGTCGCAACTAATCGTTGGCGGTTCAAATCTCGGCGAACTGCTGGGAGCACTCTTCGTGTTCCTATTTACCAATCTAGTCACCACTCCCGTGCCCTGGATTCGTCTGGATGCCATCATGTTGCTCGTGGTCTGGTACTTAGCATTCTGGCACCCTCCCCCCGACCAGGTCATTTACGCATGGGTAATTGCTGCGACTTTCCTCCCAATATCCTTCGGGTGGGCAGCTGGTGACGTTTCACTTGCAGCCTACATCCAAGCTACTCTCTCGCGCCAGGAATCCAAAACTAAAAACGTTTCTGCCCTTGGCGCTGTGATGGCTTTCTTATACACCGCATATATCGTGATCTATGGTATTACATCCCCCCTCCTAGGTCAATACATTGATAGGGTGTACATCGAGACCGGAGGACCAAACAATGGCGGAAATATCCACCGAGCAATTCTCAATGTCGGCGGTATTCAGTACTCGATCCTAGCATTCATTATATTCGCCTCAACCTTCATCCCACATGGCTCATTCGGGCTTAATCCTAAACTACTCTTCAACCAGGACTTGGACGCCGACCTGGAAGTCACCGAGATTGCAGATGCCGTCCACCTCAAGAAAAGCGCAAGAAGCAACACTCTAAGTACAGTTGATGAGACATGGTAACGGAAACTGTATTTCCCTTTTGCCCTCGCAATTACCTCCTTCCTTATGTCAATACCTCCTCACTTGTGTATATTCCCCTTTTTCCTTATCCAGATTGTTGGGCAATGGTAAGGTGTTCATGTTTCAGGATCGTTTTTATTTGAAGGATTTATGAATTTTGGTTTTTTTTCTCTTGTTGGAGTTTGAACAATGCCTATGGAATATCTAATTTATCTTTCCTTTGTCCGATTCTTCTGAGCGATTTTCATCCGTATTTTTACCATTATCTACATTAAGTAAGACCATTTAATTAATGATGTATCCATGCCTCTGGAATAACTTCTTCGAATACACAACTTATGCCCAGTCCTTCAAAATCCCCCCACACTTCGGATGGAGCATTCATTACTCTTAATAATTCATTGCATTATTCAATCATGGATGTGGGAAGTCATACCGACTCAATGGTAGTATAAATATATTCTTCCATCTAGACGATTCAATAAAAGAATGAAAGGGGTTTGGTGTGCTCTAGACTACAGAGATTTGCCCATAAACTTCCGCTTCGCGAAGCTTAGCCACCACTGAATAGATTGGAAGTTTTGATCAGCCTTGGGGAGTCTAATACGGATACAAACATATCAATGGACAACGACAATGGAAAGGACGGAATGCTCTACCTTTGAAGGGCCTTCGCCCCCGGGATATAATCTTGTGTGAAGCCGTATAGCCATCTCCTGTCTTACTTGAGATAGATACCTAGAGCACAACCAGAAAATTAATATACATTCCATTCCACAAATTCAAACAATGACATTCTGGGTGAGAATGAAAAGGGGAATATCATACTGTCTTAACGCTTCGGCATCTTGACGATCCTTAGGAGCTTCGAAAGCCTGGTTGAGAGGAAACGCAGCGTCTCCCGGTATGGCAAAGTGATCGAGTGAAGTGTTGATGAGAATCTATCAAATTCGGGGGACATCTTAGCATCAATTGACAAATAAAGAAATAGAGCAGCCATGCTATGCTCACTTTCTCGGCCTCCCTCGAAGTCATCCCATGCTTAACCTTGCTCAAACATTCGCTGATGAACAAGATGCCATAAATCAGCATTCGATCTGCAGGCCCCTTGATTTCGAAATTCCGAAAGAATGTGTTTGCACGGTATAAAGCTAGGGTTTCATCGAGGCAGTCGTATGATTCACTATCCGGGCTAATATCTAAATCTGAGGATCCTTGTGGAAGAGGGGGGAGAGCATATGCGGGTCCGCGGGTACGTGTGCGGAGTGGAAGGATGGGGAAGTTCCCTGGGTGATTGAGAAGGGTCGGGCATTAGTGAAATATTCTTGCCATGGAGGGCCAGATGGAATGGCGGGTACCTATTGTTTGTACATCGGCTTCCTCAAGGAAGATGGAGTGGTATGCCTAGTTGTAGCATGGGATTAGAAGGAGCTTCTGCGCATTGGTCGTCAAGAGGGCTTACCGGCATGACGGCCAGCTGTGTAATGTAATATGAAGAATAAACCGGAACAGCGACCTGGGAACTTGAGGGTATGTAATGCAGGCGATTCTTCTAACTTAAGGCCGAACTATGTATAACTAATACGTAGGGATGGACTCTCAGTGACGCTTTAGGCAGGCTGAGTCCCGTGACCCCAACCATCCCCATGTTAACGTAATCCACCCCGAACCGGATCACACCCCCAACCGGATCACTATTTTCA